>JAQBSW010000294.1:0-220000 GCA_029291075.1 Eudiplozoon nipponicum
GTCAGTTTGCCGTCGTACTCTGATGATGATCATGGAAGGTCGAAACGCGTCAGTGCGTTGCGGCTGGCGGTAGTTTTGTTATGTTGTTCGAAGACTGGTTAAATACAATGGGGTCGGTGTTTACTTCAATCTCGCGAACTTGATTAAAAGCATTGTTACCACCACCCGCGCAATCACTTATTGTTAAATTGTTTTGTCTATATATGTATATGTGGCGAAAGCTGCAAACAGTTAATGTTCGTGACTGCATAGAAATTGTGCAGCCGACATTTCCAGTCAAGTTCAATGTATGAAAGACTGCTAGAGGTGAGAGCCGCATATCTAAATTTGATTTCCACATATATTCAATGCGGTTTGATCCTCGATAGTCAGTTTGCCGTCGTACTCTGATGATGATCATGGAAGGTCGAAACGCGCCAGTGCGTTGCAGCTGGCGGTAGTTTTGTTATGTTGTTCGATGACTGGTTAAATACAATGGGATTGGTGTTTACTTCAAGCACGCAAACTTGATTTAGAGAATTGTTACCACCACCCGCGCAATCAATTATTGTTTAAATTGTATTGCCTATATATGTATATGTGGCGAAAGTTGCAAACAGTTAATGATCGTGACTGCATAGAAATTGTGCAGCCGACATTTCCAGTCAAGTTCAATTTATGCGAGACTGCTAGACGTGAGAGCCGTATATCTAAATTTGATTTCCATATATATTCAATGCGGTTTGATCCTCGATAGTCAGTTTGCCGTCGTACTCTGATGATGATCAAGGAAGGTCGAAACGCGTCAGTGCGTTGCGGCTGGCGATAGTTTTGTTATGTTTTTCGACGGCTGGTTAAATACAATGGGATTGGTGTTTACTTCAAGCTCGCAAACTTGATTTAAAGTATTGTTACCACCACCCGCGCAATCAATTATTGTTAAATTGTATTGTCTATATATGTATATGTGGCGAAAACTGCAAACAATTAATGTTCGTGACTGCATAGAAATTGTGCAGCCGACATTTCCAGTCAAGTTCAATGTGTGCGAGACTGCTAGAGGTGAGAGCCGCATATCTAAATTTGATTTCCATATATATTCAATGGGTTTGATCCTCGATAGTCAGTTTGCCGTCGTACTCTGATGATGATCATGGAAGGTCGAAACGCGTCAGTGCGTTGCAGCTGGCGGTAGTTTTGTTATGTTGTTCGACGACTGGTTAAATACAATGGTATTGGTGTTTACTTCAAGCTCGCAAACTTGATTTAAAGATTTTATTACCACCACCCGCGCAATCAATTATTGTTAAATTGTATTGCCTATATATGTTTATGTGGCGAAAGCTACAAACAGTTAATGTTCGTGACTGCATAGAAATTGTGCAGCCGACATTTCCAGTCAAGTTCAATGTATAAGAGACTGCTAGAGGTGAGAGCCGCATATCTAAATTTGATTTCCATATATATTAAATGCGGTTTGATCCTTGATAGTCAGTTTGCCGTCGTACTCTGATGATGATCATGGAAGGTCGAAACGCGTCAGTGCGTTGCAGCTGGCGGTAGTTTTGTTATGTTGTTCGTAGACTGGTTAAATACAATGGGGTTGGTGTTAACTTCAAACTCGCAAACTTGATTTAAAGCATTGTTACCACCACCCGCGCAATCAATTATTGTTAAAATGTATTGTCTATTTATGTATATGTGGCGAAAGCTGCAAACAGTTAATATTCGTGACTGCATAGAAATTGTGCAGCCGATATTTCCAGTCAAGTTCAATGTATGCAAGACTGCTAGAGGTGAGAGCCGCCTATCTAAATTTGATTTCCATATATATTCAATGTGGTTTGATCCTCGATAGTCAGTTTGCCGTCGTACTCTGATGATGATCATGGAAGGTCGAAATGCGTCAGTGCGTTGCGGCTGGCGGTAGTTTTGTTATGTTGTTCGAAGACTGGTTAAATACAATGGGGTCGGTGTTTACTTCAAGCTCGCAAACTTGATTTATAGCATTGTTACCACCACCCGCGCAATCAATTATTGTTAAATTGTATTGCCTACATATGTATATGTGGCGAAAGCTGCAAACAGTTAATGTTCGTGACTGCATAGAAATTGTGCAGCCGACATTTCCAGTCAAGTTCAATATATGCGTGACTGCTAGAGGTGAGAGCCGCGTATCTAAATTTGATTTCCATATATATTCAATGCGGTTTGATCCTCGATAGTCAGTTTACCGTAGTACTCTGATGATGATCATGGATGGTCGAAACGCGTCAGTGCGTTGCAGTTGGCGGTAGTTTTGTTATGTTGTTCGATGACTGGTTAAATACAATGGGATTGGTGTTTACTTCAAGCACGCAAACTTGATTTCAAGAATTGTTACCACCACCCGCGCAATCAATTATTGTTTAAATTGTATTGCCTATATATGTATATGTGGCGAAAGCTGCAAACAGTTAATGTTCGTGACTGCAGAGAAATTGTGCAGCCGACATTTCCAGTCAAGTTCAATGTATGCAAGACTGCTAGAGGTGAGAGCCGCATATCTAAATTTTGATTTCCATATATATTCAATGCGGTTTGATCCTCGATAGTCAGTTTGCCGTCGTACTCTGATGATGATCATGGAAGGTCGAAACGCGTCAGTGTGTTGCAGCTGGCGGTAGTTTTGTTATGTTGTTCGACGACTGGTTAAATACAATGGGATTGGTGTTTACTTCAAGCTCGCAAACTTGATTTAAAGAATTGTTACCACCACCCGCGCAATCACTTATTGTTAAATTGTATTGTCTTTATATGTATATGTGGCGAAAGCTGCAAGCACTTAATGTTCGTGACTGCATAGAAACTGTGCAGCCGACATTTCCAGTCAAGTTCAATGTATGCAAGACTGCTAGAGGTGAGAGCCGCATATCTAAATTTGATTTCCATATATATTCAATGCGGTTTGATCCTCGATAGTCAGTTTGCTGTCGTACTCTGATGATGATCATGGAAGGTCGAAACGCGTCAGTGCGTTGCGGCTGGCGGTAGTTTTGTTATGTTGTTCGACGACTGGTTAAATACAATGGGTTTGGTGTTTACTTCAAGCTCGCAAACTTGATTTAAATAATTGTTACCACCACCCGCGCAATCAATTATTGTTAAATTGTATTGTCTTTATATGTATATGTGGCGAAAGCCGCAAACAATTAATGTTCGTGACTGTATAGAAATTGTGCAGCCGACATTTCCAGTCAAGTTCAATTTATGCAAGACTGCTAGAGGTGAGAGCCGCATATCTAAATTTGATTTCCATATATATTCAATGCGGTTTGATCCTCGATAGTCAGTTTTGCCGTCGTACTCTGATGATGATCATGGAAGGTCGAAACGCGTCAGTGCGTTGCAGCCGGCGGTAGTTTTGTTATGTTGTTCGATGACTGGTTAAATACAATGGGATTGGTGTTTACTTCAAGCACGCAAACTTGATTTAAAGAATTGTTACCACCACCCGCGTAATCAATTATTGTTTAAATTGTATTGCCTATATATGTATATGTGGCGAAAGCTGCAAACAGTTAATGTTCGTGACTGCAAAGAAATTGTGCAGCCGACATTTCCAGTCATGTGCAATGTATGCGAGACTGCTAGAGGTGAGAGCCGCATATCTAAATTTGATTTCCATATATATTCAATGCGGTTTGATCCTCGATTGTCAGTTTGCCGTCGTACTCTGATGATGATCATGGAAGGTCGAAACGCGTCAGTGCGTTGCAGCTGGCGGTAGTTTTGTTATGTTGTTCGTAGACTGGTTAAATACAATGGGGTTGGTGTTTACTTCAAGCTCGCAAACTTGATTTAAAGCAGTTTATAATTCTATTTTGAATCATATGTGTCAATGCTTTTATTCAGAGAAAGATTTATGAGGTGTGAGAGAACAGAACTAGATTTCTACTTGGAATGGAAGGAATGTATTAAATTTATACACTCCTTTGCCTTCTCGAATTGTGTGACGCCATCGGCGATTCGTTATCAACAAAAGTTGCTATGGCGTTTTATGCTGAATGACGCCATCGAAGATAAAATTGTGATTGAATGCAGTTGATTTTTGGTTTAGTACATTATAAACTGAGTGGCGGATGTCTTTTTTCAAAATAAATATTTACGAGCTTACTAGGTTTTTTCGGTCGCATTTTTATGTACCATCACCGTAGAATTTTTATTACTGAATGGATTTCGTTGGTCCAGGCCCTATTTTAGAGGGCGGCTTACACAACCCGCTCGATAGGCTACCGAAACTATTCCGGTGAATGATTGGATTCACAGAAGAGGTACACCAATAATATGGTAGCCGGATAATATTATTAGCAATATCGGTCTTTTGATTCTGTCGCATTGAACATACTCGCTACATCGAAAGACGCTTGGAACTGCGAAAATTTGAGGGGTCTGTAGGAAAGTTAGATTCCGTATTGAGACCTGATTAATTCTGCCTTATTGGTATAGACTTCTCGGCCCTATGCCTTGAGATAACTAGATCCCTATTTTTCATGTATGTAATGGGTGTTACCCATTTTATTTTTATAAATTCAAGTTATATTATCCGTATTGCACTCATTCTCTTTATCGAAAGACGCTTAAAACTGCGAAAATTTGAGGGGTCTGTGAGAAAGTTAGATCCCGTATTGAGACCTGATTAATTCTGCCATATTAATATAGACTTCTCGGCCCTATGCTGTGAGATCCCTATTTTTCATGTATGTAATGGTTGTTAACAATTTAATGTTTATAGATTTAAGTTATAATATCCAGAATTTTAATTTTCTATTTATCTGAACTAAATTCCGTGTTTCTTCTATAAAAATATTGAAAACGGAACGATTCCTTGCGGCTAAATCGTATATTTTTTCCTTTGGTATCTAGTCTGAAGATGACTGCACAATGCCAAGTCATAAAAGATCTGAACAAACTGGTTCTGTTTTTTCATCTCTTCAAGTCAGACGTTCTCAGAACAAAAGCCTTCCATTTCGGCGGAAACTATCCAGCCAGTCTGGTAGACAAGAGATGCAATTTGACTCAAAATACAGCCGTAGTTTTCGTGACGGAAACCGCGTCAACT
Source organism: Eudiplozoon nipponicum (assembly GCA_029291075.1). Lineage (NCBI taxonomy): Eukaryota > Metazoa > Platyhelminthes > Monogenea > Mazocraeidea > Diplozoidae > Eudiplozoon > Eudiplozoon nipponicum. Next base: position 5,081 of record JAQBSW010000294.1, read on the forward strand.
TTGGAACTGCTGGTAGACACGCGAACTCGGATTGTCGTTGTGATGGAAAGGAAGCGGACGATGATATATTCAGTCTGTGTAATGAAGTCGAATTACTTCATACCAGCGTCGACAGTAGAAAAAATCTACTATCAGTGGCTAACGCTTTAGAACGTGGTGTACTGTCTATACAACGTGGGAGTTCACATCATACAGAAGAAAGATCTGCACATTGTAGTACTAATTGTGGTGTTGTCGAAAATACTGTTTGTTTTAATAGTGATACTACTCAAAGTTCTGTGGATAATGAGGTCGGTGATAATGATTTTGGCGTTGTCGATGTAGATGAGGCTGATGCTGAAGTGACACAACAAGTTAGGACAATCGGGATAAACACAATAAACGGTAGGAAATTACTTAAGTCTAAGATTTGGAGTTGGATGGAACTGCTTTTAGTCGAGGCACCTGTGAATGGCACTGATATTAATATATTTTTTCATTTTCTGGTGGCAACATAAATTGCTGATTTCGTTTCGTTCAGTTGACATTAATTATGTTCACGCACCCTAAGCTAGTCGGCGATATTCAGTCATGAGCTTCATTGTTGTTTAAATTTCTCCTAATTTCATTAATGGCTGTAGTTAATCATTATATCTTTTATCTTAGTAGATGTAAAGTTTTTATTTAATTATTCATTTCTCGTTCTACTCTATTGTGTTGGCTATAGACTGAACATTCCATTCTAATATTTGTGCTCTTATTGAAAATTTGCAAGGAAACATTAGGCATGGTATAGCAAAAGGGTGTAAAGTTTGAAGTGCTATTTTTAGCTGACCATTAAATTATAATCCAACCAGAATAAAGTTTAAAAAATCAATTATTTTATTAAGTGACAGAGCTCATAGACGAAGGGTCCTGTGAGCAGCTCAGTGAGGAGTGGTCAATACAGGAATGCCCAAAACAGGCTTTGGCTGTTTGATACTTTTAATGAACTTGGATGTCATGTAAGCCATTTCTACACTTGGCGGTGGATATGACGAGAGTGTAGTTGTTAGCTTTTATTCCTTGTCACAGTAGAACGTTGTTCTTGACAGCACGCCTTCACGAAGGAAATTGTCGAAATTCAACGAAAGGTTCTCGTTTTTAACGCGGATCAGGTCGTGTGGCTTGCTGTAGATTCTGAACCTAGTTTACTTTAATTAGCCTAGCATGCTCGCCTTGCAAACATAGTTGTTAGCGCGAAGTGAAACGATCGCAAAACTCATGTTGTTTTTATACCATATCGTTGTAGGTGACACTGCGTGCGTTCTCAATCCGCTGACCAATGTGAACATACAAAATTTGAGTTCAGACACGACATGATAGCAATTTCGAAACAAAATTAAGCGACAAATAGAGGGAAGCATCGTGTCGTGTCTTAATCAATGTCCGTTCAAATTAATATCTATCGAGTGCATGAGAATGCTGATATTTACGTTCACAAGTTTCGGGCAAATTTATTGATTTTTACGTAGTTCAGTTACCAAAATTATGTTTGTATTGAACCAATTAACGCACGTTTTTCATTCAGTTCGTACAAGTTAAGCACACACACACACACACAAACACACGCAAACCGGCTGTATGGTAGTTAATTAGCTGACCCATCCAACTGAACGGATACTGCTCAATGTGCACAAGCTTCAGGAGGAGTAAAACGCAAGGCAGCTGGCGATCGTCTATCATCAAATACAGACATACATAAAAACAAGCGGAGATCTAGGTCGTCTTTACAGGGAAATCCATTATAGTCTATGGCAATAAACCAGAGTTGACCACACTTCTCCACTGGTTCGTTTTGGCCGCCAGAATACAGCATTTTTTGCCCGTCTAAATGTATTTTGGTAAGTGAAAGTTCGATGTGGCGTAAGTCGGCAATGTACCTAATAATGGTGTCCAGGCTACGGACGGTTAGTCTAGCTCTTCTGCTATTTAAACCGTGAATCAGAGAATCTTCCATAGCCTGATGAGTGGCATATGTAAAAGTGGATCTCCTATAACTCTCCGGCCACTTTGAGACGATGATAATCGTCCATAAACTGAGCAGCTGAGTAGAAGTGACCTGCTGGTGGTGGCGCAAAAAAAGTCGAACAAATTTCTGTTCGCAATCTTTTACAGGCGGTCGTATTTATTATTTATTATTGTCTCTGACTCAGTGCTTTTTGAGAAGCAGCTATTTGTCATTTGACATAAAGTACTTGAATTTGGTCGACTATTGTCTACGTATACAGATTAAATAAACACGCTGTACATTGTATTAATAAGCCAGGTCGATTGCTAAAGAATATATATTTCTGATTGTGTTTAACTGAATTTAAATCTGGCAAACGTAAAAAATTTAGGATGTCAAAATTGCTTTTCACAGCGTTGTAAAAATTTCCCAAAAGAGAAATTTTTTACGCAATTTGTCATACAGAATAAATAAAATCTGTTTTGAAGAATTGTAATGTCAAGAACTGGCGGTGCTCAAAAAACTTTATTGGAAAACGTTTACTCAGAACTTTTTATTAGCGCAAACATGAAGGATAAACAACGAAAAAATGAAACCGTACCCAACCAACAGGCAATGCTAGATACAGTTGTTTATTAGTTGCTTTGCACCTAGTAACGAATTAGATTAAATTTGGCCAGAAGAATAAACCTAAGACATCGGATTAAAATTAGCTAATTAGGGGGCTTTTTGTCTAATTATTGGTTAATCAGTAATAGATAGTACGCAACTTCTAAATTTCATCCATTAAATGTTCATTCATTGTAATTTTAATTTAGGTTTCTTTATGAGTTGAAAGCTTATTAAACGACTTTTATCTTTGTTTCCTTATAGAAAACTTTTTTCTTCGTTAATTAATTTTCATAATTCTCTTGTCTAACCATCACTCATTTTATTTCATATCATAATTAAGCTTCTTATTTTACTAATTTTTATAAAATACCGAATATGACGTTTTATGTCTTGCGCCCAACATGTTGAAATCACGCTGGCATTTCATCATTTTTAATGTTAATAATAACAATTTATCTGACGCTGGCAAAGGGTAAATTAACATCTGGTGTCTGCAGTTCCACTTAGAAAGATGTGTGTGTATATTAATTATATTTAACTGAATAATTTTGAGTTATATATAAATATATATATATATGCGCCTACCTAATGATATGACAACAGCAGGTATTACAGAATCCAACCCTAAGCTTAATTCGAGTGGTTTGACTGAAGTATAATACGTGCGTTGTTTGTATGCTTTTTGTGAAATTTTATCCAATTACACTCGTATGATGGCCTGATGCGCGCAGTTTTGCCATATTGTCTCGACGTCTAATTGAAGAAGAAACATACTATGGATTTCATTGTTTACTTCAAGTTCGCAAACTTGTTTTAAAAATTGTTGCCATTATCCGCTTAACTAATGATTGGTTAATTTTATTAAAAATGTAATCTTTATTTGCTGAATCTCAAACCTATTACGTGATGGCAAACTCTATTTCATAATTTCACATGATAAGTCTAAAACGTGTTGTCTAACGCAGGTAAAGGGTAAATTAATATTCAGCAACTCTAGTTACCTTTAGTTGTTTATACATTGCAGTAATGAACATGAACATACTCGCGCCATGCACCTATTTAGTGAAAGGTTGTCAGACTGCAAATTATACTGTATTTGACTATCTCGTTACACCACCCATTGTCTCAGAATCTAAATAACATTCATAACCGCCTATGTTTGCCGAGCCTGCAAAGGTTACCTATACCATGGTTGCCGAGTCTGTATATGTTATCAACACAATCAATTCAAAGATAGGCTAAACTTCCTCAAAATTGAGAATTACAACTACTTTTGAACACCTGCTACTACAGAAAATCCAAACACTCTGGACCTAACCGATATCAGTTATAACTCTGCGTGGTAATCACGACATAATTTACTTAAATATATAGAACTTATATTGTTTATTGCGGCGAACAATATATGCAAATTTGTATTGAGCATTGTATACCAACTTACAAGTTGGTTAAAAATGGAACAGAAGGATATGCGAAAGGTAGTCGGCTCGGCAAATATAGTATTGGTATCCTTTTAAGGTTCGGCGTATGTTATATAGAGTAAGTTGTCTTTTAAATCGTATTGTCGAATACTTTGTATGATGTTCAATTCATTACTGTTTGAAAACATATATGTATAGGAGATTAAACTGTTCACCTGTCCAAATTATTTGACTCACTATATGGTGAGTATAGGGTGTAGTACCAGCATCTACTGATAAATTTCCAGTAATCACGAAACGAATGTATACATGCGATTATATAATACGTTCGCTCTGAATTTGCTGTATCTTTCTGAACTGATTTGTTCTTAGGTGCGCAATACATAGCCTAAACATACGTATATATATATATATATATATATATATATATATATATATATATATATATATATATATATATATATTATTTTATTTATTCAAGCAAAGTTGTGATCTTGATTTAAATATCTGTCCCATTATATACTTCCATTAGCCAGTATTATTTGAGCGTTGTATAATGCAGAAAAGGAAAATTCACCCAGCGCTATTGTCAGTGTGACCAATAGTATTTGTGCACTATGCGAAGCGAATATCAACATATAATTTTTTTTAAAAGTATACACCCATTAGCCAAAAAAGCTAAAGCCTGACGAAGATTGTGTTGATCAAAAGGAAAGCAGCAAGATTTTAAACATCACTGTGTAATAAATTAATAAACGCCCCTATACACACAGACCTATGCTTATACACACTCTCAAATCAACATCTTATAAACCAGAAAATATTGTATGGCTGCTGCAAAGAAATACAAGTAAAATTGAAAATCAGGCAAGTTCTCATTCACTTAATCAAAGGAAGCTGAAGGATTGTACTGTGTAGAGAGTATTCTTTCTGTAGACCGATCATTTTTTCAAAATGAACTTTTGCTTGTCTATTAAGAGGGTCATATATATATATATATATATATATATATATATATATATATATATATATATATATATATATATATATATATATATATATATATATATTCTTTTGAAATGCGAGCTTTAATAAAATTCATTGTACCCTTCCTGTGTGCAAAAACAAAAAGAAATTTTATCAGATATAAGAAAATTTTCTTTCTCATAGTCTTCTCAAATATCTACTCATGAACATATCTTTATATATAAATTGGAAAGCAAAACAAGATAATAATATATGAACAAAGAGAGTGTGAAAAATAGAAACCAATCAAATTGCGTGCGTCACATCCAGTTCAAGCTCAATGCTTGTACGTACTTCTTCTGCTTACATAAATCCGGCTGCAATTTGTTTATCCATAAGGCTTCGTATGTAGCTAGCTCCCTTTTGTTTCTGCATTTAGTAATTACTTTGAATGCTACGTCTGGAGAACAAACGTGCGTTGTTTCGATGATGTGTTGCGCAATAGCAGACGTGTATTCACCATTTGATTTAAAACAGGCGTTTAAGATGCAATGTTCTCTCATTTGAGTAATTAACCGTCTGGTCGATCGGCCTATGCAAGTTGATCGACAACTTGCGTATGCACATTGGTAAATAATATTTGATATCGACATTAACGGCTGTTTCTCTTTGATTGCTGGTAAAGACAAGTGTGTTACCCTAAATAACACTCGTACTTTGGCTGCATTAAATGTGCGTGTCAATGCTGCTTCAACTTTCTTTTGTGCCATTCGGGAAACTGTATCCTCCTTAAATGGGATGTTTAGGTAGACGGTTTTCTTTTCTGGCCCATAGTACGTCTGTTTCTGGTTAACTCCCCTTTTAATAATTGATTTAATTAATTGTCTGGGATAGCCATTAGACATTAAATCGTTAATTGCTTTATTATATTCACTTTCTTTAGAATCATGACTAACGAACCTGTCAATTCTTGAAAAGCAACCACGAACTGTTGATAATTTATATTGAAATGGCACAAAACTGCTGTAATGCAAATACTGTGCAGACCATATTGGTTTATGGTAAATTGTTCTGTTTAATTTACCATTAGTTTCTTTCTTTAATAGTACATCTAGGAAAGGCAGACAGTCATCTTTCTCGTGCTCTGACGTGAAACCTATATTCTTATGTGCTTTGTTGAAACTTTGAAGCAATGTTCGTGATTGCGACCTGTTTTTAAGTACAAGAAATATATCATCCACGTACCGTATATATTGAGCACATTTACTTATGTCACTCTTTAATGATGTATTTTCTAGGGAGCTAGCCACATACGAATCCTTATGGATAAACAAATTGCAGCCGGATTTATGTAAGCAGAAGAAGCACGTACAAGCATTGAGCTTGAACTGGATGTGACGCACGCAATTTGATTGGTTTCTATTTTTCACACTCGCTTGGTTCACATATTTTTATCTTGTTTTGCTTTCCAATTTATATATAAAGATATGTTCATGAGTAGATATTTGAGAAGACCATGAGAAAGAAAATTTTCTTATATCTGATAAAATTTCTTTTTGTTTTTGCACACAGGAAGGGTACAATGAATATATATATATATATATATATATATATATATATATATATATATATTATATATTCATGGTACCCATTCTGTATGCAAAACGAAAAAGAAACTTTTATCAGATAAAAGTATATTTTTTTCTAATATTCTTCTCAAGTATCTTCAAATGAGCATCTCTTTATATATAAAATGGAAGGTCAAACAATTTAGAAGAATGCAAACGTGGAGAAAGTGTGAGCTTGAACTGGAGGTGATGCACGGAATTGATTGGCTGTTACCTTATTTCATTCTCTCCTTGTTTACATTTTCTTATTTTATTTGGTCATTCAACATGCAACTTGAAGTCATATACCAACTTATAATTTTAATTGAACTTTCCTTTAAATGGAACTTATTTTGAATATGTTACTCTGTATTCCTGCTATTAATTTATATTTCCATACTAGCTTTTTCTCAGTTCAATGTCTAGATACATATAAATGGCTGAACGTAAAATTATGCATAGCTTTTCTTAGTGATCTTTTATATTTGCGCTATTTTTTTGCTAATTATTTTGATTTTCAGCGCTTATTGATACAACCGGGAAACATGAAAAGGCCAAACCAAACACTGGGCTGACTTCACATGGCAATTATAGGTCTACTTTCACAGCACAGACCAAACAAAGGCCAAAATACAGTCTTCCTTTGAATACCGATGAAGATGTTGAAATTAGCTTCGCCGTTCGTAAGGCTAATAATGAATTTCCTTCGACTGAAAATCGCCCTGATTCTAAAACTGCTGAAAATAGACGGTCGCGCTACAAAACCAATAAGAGAAGTATCAGTGAAACTTATGAGTTCTCTTCAACTGGTGGCAGAAATAGTTCCAACGTTCGAATGACTGGCGTAGTTTTTGTCGGTCTCAGCAGTGCCGCTGAAGCTATTCGGTTAGTTTGGATTGCTGTTTAAAGTGCAGTTATACTAAATACTTATTTTTACTTATTTATTCCTCAATATTTATTTTACATCAACTCTAAATATCAGAAATACGTAATATTGGTAAAATTTCAATCGTGGATCGATTAATTATATAAATGTTTATATAAATATCACTTCCCCATGTAGTGTGAAGTCTGTTCAGTAATGCCAGATTGGGAATGGTTAGTTGGAACGTTCGGTATAAATGGATGCCATATAAGCTCTACCTAAAGAAAAATAGACTAACCAAGTTACATTATTTAGTATATAACTGAAAATTGTGTGTAGTGTAGTGTGCGGAAGTGTAGCTCAGTGGTTAGAGCATCAGATTCCGCAGCAGACGTGCCTAGGTTCGAGACCTGTCCGCGGCAAATTCTGGCCAATACGTGATGAGTGCCCAATTAGGACATAACCGGTCTACTGGATGAATTGCCTTTTCTACACTATACAATTCTTAGTTTATACTGATATATTTAATTAATTAATGGGTCAGGTGCTTATATCAAGGTCGCAACCTTGATTATAATAATTGTTATCACCGCCCGCGCAACCAATGTTCGTTTAGCTAAAATTAAAATCTTTTTATTGCGGAGAACTAAATTATATGCAATTTGTAAAATTTATTCAATCTCGAAAACTTTTCTGTTAGCACTCAGTACCGGCTCGTTTTTTTTGAAAACCATACTCTTGATATCATACACAAGCTCCGTATTCTGAAATCAATTTCTTTGTATCATGTACAGGCTAGGCATTTTGAAAAACCTTTTGATAACTATTACGGACTCGGCATATACTATATGTAGTCAGTTGCCTTTGAAATCGCATTGCCGTTGATTTTCTAATAAGTTAACTTAATTACTGTTTGAGGACAAATTCGTATGTATTCCAACCGTCCCAGCTAACTTGTCTAACTATATAGCTGGTATAGGGTGTAGTACCCGCTCCCACTGATCAGTCGCCAGTAGGAACAAAACACGTGTTTACATGAGGTTATACCTTTCGTTCATTCTGACTTTGATATATCCATCTGCTCCTATTTGAACAAAATAGTTTCTATGTACTTATTACCTAATAAACAAATGAACATTTAAAAGGTATATATATATATATATATATATATATATATATATATATATATATATATATATGTATATATATATATATTTGTATAAGCTTCCTTTCGCATCAGGTAGCAAAGGCAATTCATCCAGTAGACCGGTTTCGTTCTTATTGAGAATTCTTCAAGTATCGCCCGTAATTTTCTACGGACGGAATACGAACCTTGGCACAATTGCTTTGAAGTATGTGATTACCTTTTATGCCATGTGTAGCGCATATACACACATTTATACCATTTTATACCATTTACATTTATGGAATGAAATTTGAATTCCGTTACATATGGCTCCTATATCGCGTCCAAATAACAATGCATTGATAACGGATACGATTGTGCGGTATGCTTCTGTTGGGCAACCTGTAACTAAATCGCATAGCTTGCTTAACAGTATCAGGAGCGCTATGAAAAAACTTAAGTGAGCATCAGCTTGTTAGCCGTGAACTGTTTTTTTGATCTCTTCTAATGCCAAAACTCTTTAAAGCGCGGCATCTACTTTAAAACTAAGTGTAGATGGAATCGTGCTTCGTAGGTTTCGAAAGAAGTTTGCTGACAGTCTCGTAGCGAATGCAGACCTGCACCTGCTTAATGTCGCTAATGTATTAGAAACAACGTCGAGGCCTAACAACTTATTTAAATTCCAGGCTCAAATATAACGTATCAGTAGAGATAGTTCAGCCAGGGGAATACGAGCGCTATCAGTCTTTGAAGCGTAACTCGTCAACCACCTCCAAAATCTCCTCATTCTACAAGATATTACACAAACATGGCTAATAATGACGTGGTCCTTCAAAATTATTAGGAGTTGGACTTCTGAACACTTATTGTTGTTGAAATGGAGGAGAATTTTCGTCTCATGGGGATCGCAAAGCCACCGGATCTGATGGCATTCCTTCTGAATTTAAATTTTGGTAAATAGTGTTTCAAAAAAGATGTCACAAAGCTTATTATTACAATCTGGAGAATGAAATTCGTCCGAAACTAGTCGGGGATCACCGTTGTGTTGCCCATCCATTAAAAGGTGAAGCTTGCACTCTTACGATCTAATATGGTGTCAGTTCGCTCTGTGCTGCATCAGTGGTGGTCACTGTTATTACCATCAGATGGATTCGCGAAAAATCAGAGGAAGCGAACAAGGCCAACTCAGGCAAGATTTCGACGGCGAATGGGATGCGTAGATCAGTTTAATGCATTCCAACGTTCTGTTGACTTGTACCACCGATTTCAGCTGACCATTTATGCTCCTTTATCAAACTGCTCAGCTGCTTTCAATTCAGTCTTACGCTGACGATGCAATTCATATTATTGGGATAGAAGAGCATCTGAGAGCCATTAATTATACTTGAGAATTTCTACCCGTTGCGATCTGAAGATAAACGCATCAATAAGACCAATATAAATATCTTCGATCCGGAGCCGACGATTTTGCTGATTGGTGCTCTACTATCAGTCTTCAAGGATTTTGTCTGTTTAGGATCTCTGGTGGCACAAGACGGATCAGCTTCTGCCGAGACTTCCAGACTTCTTAGCTTTGCAACTGCTGCTTTTTGAAAATTGTGCGAACCATTTTGCAATCGCCCGTTTATTTCACTGTTCACAAAAAAACCGAGGTCTTCAAGTCAAGCATACTGTCGATCTTGCCTTATGCTGTGGAGATTTGTAGTAGACATACTATAGCTGCTAGTTTCTGCACAGCTTTGTTAATCGATGTTTTCGTTCGATTTAGTATGAGTCGATGACTGTTGACTGTCAGGAGGTATCAATCAAGAACAAGGTTTACGAGTCCGCCAGTTCTACACAAACGTTCTTTTATTTGTCATCGGCATGGAACTGTGTTATGGAACATTGGGTTGGATAATATTTTAGGTTGATTCCACACCCTGCTTGTCAGGCCACCGAAGTCACTCTGGTGATTGGCTAAAACTGCAATAGAGGAAGGCTAGATCTCTTTTGGCCGGATATCTTTATTAGCCATAAAGGTCACTTTATCACGGCGCGTCTTATTTTCTCACTTAACAAAAGACAATTTAATGGGCGAAAATGTGTGGCAATTTAGCGTCTTTTTCTAACGAGACGACTGATAAAAACCAGGTTGGTATGTAACTGAAATTTTCTCACATGCCTGTTGGATAGTTATTTTTCTAATACACAAAACATTTATTTCCTGACATGAATTTTAAACTTTCTCTTAAAGTTCATATCGGAGAATATTTTTTTTGTGCATTTGAAGAATATAACTGAAGATTCTTGCAACGTGCAACTTCAAGTGCGTAGAGGGTTAATTTGAAGACGGTAAAAAATGCTCCCGCGTTCAATTCTTCGACGCGGCAATTCATATAGTTAATAAATTGCATTGGCTTTCTTTTGAAATATTTGGCCTATAGTAACAAGTTATATATCTATATAATATATTTTTATAATGAAAAATATGCAATTTTAGTCGAAGACGATATTCACCATTATCCAACTTGTTTCATGTTTAGTTCCCAGCCGCACAATGCTGTAGAAAGGGTATAAGTGGCCACAATTTAAAACTAGCCTGGGGTATGTATTGCATTTTCCATCTTATGTTATGTGCAGTTTGTACCGAAGGTTATTCTTGACCAAAATATATAGTGGTTAAAGGGTGTAATACCGGCTCCTACTGATGAGTCGCCAGTAAGCACGAAACGAATGTGAATGAGATTATACTTTCCGTTCATGCTGCCTTTGGTTTATCTTTCTGGTCACAACTGAACTAATTTGTTACTAGGTTCGCAAAACCTAATACATACTTGCATATATATTAGTTCTTCGCAACAAGCAGTATTTAACTGTAATATATTGAATTGAATGATGTCATGCTTACCGCGAAATGTGATAACTGATATCGATGAAGGCCAGAGTGTATGGTTTAACTGGAGTAACAGGTGTTCGGAAATTGTTGTAATTCTCAATTTGGGTGAACTTTAGCATAAATTTATATCCATCAGGTTGGTATCATGTACAGACTCGGAAACCATAGTGTTAGTACCATGTACCTTTTCTGTACAATAATGTTGGTATCGGTTACTAACACAATAGCCATAGTGTTAGTATCCTTTACAGACTCGGTATATATATTATATAGTGGGAGTTAGTGTTGAAGTCGCATTGTCGTAGACTTTATATGATGTTAGCTTCACTATTGCAGGTTTACACATTCGTCTAGGAGATTGTACCGTCCTATTATTCCACATTCTTCTACCGAATATATAGTGGTTAAAGGGCGTAATACCGGCTCCTACTGACGAGTCGCCAGTAAGCACGAAACGAATGTGCATGAGATTATACTTTCCGTTGATGCTGCCTTTATATATATATATATATATATATATATATACCATATATAAAATTTAACATATTGTTTGTTTTATGCATTTTTAAATAGATTTTGTCAATCTCATTCCACCTGTCCTTTTGATGTTGTACCGTTGGATAACTTGATTTGTCACACTCCTGCAACTGTCGACACAATTTCTGCTGACATCTTCCCGTCAGTACCCGTCGATAGAATTACAAGAACTTTTGGTGGTCCTCAGTGAGTCATGCAGATCTTTCTGATATTACTGGTTTATGTTATTTCAAAATATTTTTCAGATGAATTTCATATGTTTCTTACAAGACTGGAGCTCAAATAATAGAAGGCTCAACGAGAAAAATGCCTCGATTATTTAATTTCAATTTTTGTATATTATATAGAAAATGGATTTATTTTGGTTTTTAATATTGTGCCATGAGGCTTTATCGTTTTGTAAGTGCGTTGTATATCATTTCTCTCCATTATCCGGACTATGCTTTTCATCATTGTCATTCGTCAGAAGAGCAATTTATACTTCCAATGCGGCTATTTGAAAGCGTTGCTACTCTTCTACTTTACAGAAGATTCATCCTGTAGACCGGTTTCGTTCTCATTGAGATGTCGTCAAGTACTGTCATGAATTCGCCATGGACGGGATTCACAACTGCGCACGATCGCTACGGAGTCCAGAACAATATACACTGCACCGCATAATACCAACCTATTTTTTAAGTTAGACTTTCCATTTGGTACGCACTAATTTGGAAACTCATATCTGTGCATACATGTTTTTATGTATGCATGCATATATGTATGTATGCATGCATGTATGTAATTATGTATGTATATCTATTTATATATGTGCAGGTTTGTATGCATTTATGTATTTATGTATGTGTATGCATGAATTTATGTGTTTTTGTATGTCTGTATTAATAAATGTACACATATGTGTATGCATGTATCTTTTTCTTTTTATTTTGTATATAGGCATGTATGGTTGGTTGCATGTGTGTATATATGTATATATACATGTATGTATGCATGTTCGTTTGAGCATATGTTTATTTTTTGGTATGTATGCCTGTATATTTCGCAGGATTTTTTGCTAAAATTCGGTACTTCACATTTTGTTAAAGCATTTCTTCAGATTCACTTATAGTTGGTAAATAATTCTGTATTATTTTAATTACTGAAATTCATAAACATCTCTCTGTTAAAACAAACAATTGTATCATCCGGACAGTGGAATACTTAATATTATTTGCTTAAACGTTCGATCAAACCCAGCCTCTGCACGTGATTTCTCAACGGCCGGCAGACTTCTGGTTTAACTATGTTATTATAATGGCTAATTTATTATCGGTTAATCAGAACGTAATCTTATCACACACCTTCAGCATTATGTCATGTAAAGCTGTTCCTGTTATAGTGACCTACATTGTTTGTCCACAAGAACATCAAAATTATTATTTAATTAAGAGTCGTTCGTATCCATCTAGTTGTATATTTGGAGATAATACATTCAGTAAGAGTGAGTAGATCCGCCTGTTGACATATTCCACTGGCTTGATAGTAAAATTACTGAAATTGCTTGATAGATGAATCAGAAATGTGTAAGACCGTAGCAGAACTGTTGGTTTGAATTTGTAGCTGCAAATAAAGATTTAAATATTAATAGCTACCTACAAGCCTCTATAATTTCAATTATTAGTCTCAGCTTCTTTTCCTTGTGATATAAATAACCTAACTCGTTGAAGGCATGCAGCGAAATTTGTTTTGCTTTTGTTATTGAGGAAGACTTGAAGTCGCCTGAAAGCGTTGTTATTAAGAGCTTAGCTAAGTGTGTTTATGGTAGCTTTCTTGAAAAGTAAACTCCTATAAAAATGTTTTGAAATTCATCTCTATTGACTTGTGCTGTGTCCTCCTATATTGGATGGTCCACGTACACATATGTAGTCTGGGTTTATTATCAGCGTATCGTCCAGACGAGACTTAATTATGCCTAATTCTGCAGTTAAATAATTCATTTGAGAAATCAGTCCCTGAATCAACGTTTCCAACCCATCAGAAGCCATTTTAAATTTACCACACATGCTTTATTTTTCTCGCATAACGAGCATCGATTTAATAAAACAAATTTACAAATACTAATTAATTTATGTTCACTTCGGCTCGAAGTCTGCTTTTATCATTGGGCTGACTGCTTCATTCTTATACGGGCGCTTCTGCGAAGAATTTCTGATGAAATAATGTCTGCCCTAGATAAGACTCTTTGTTCATTATTTGTCTTAAAGGTGGCTATTGCCACATCTCCCCCCCCCCTCAGGAATCGGCTTTGGCACTCTGCTTAAACGATCCAGTGCAACAGCTCGTGGTCCATCGGGCATGCTAACAAAAACAGTATTGTGCTCTGAGTCCACCCTCTCCACGCGATACGGCCCATCATTGACAGCCTGCAGTGCCATGGGCTCGACCTTCGCGACCATGACATAGTCGCCGACCTTTAGGCGAGTGCGTGTCGGTTGCCTTGCATAGCCTTGTCGCTGTGTGGCGCCAACATATTCAGTTAACTGTTTTAGTCGCTCCTGAATATCCGCTATGGTGCAGCGCTCATGGGATCCTTGGATTACAGGTTCACCTGGCAGTCTTATGTGTCCTCCATAGACCATGGTCGTTGGAGCGAAACCTGTCGCTGTTGAGACTGTAAAGCGCATGGCCCGCTCAGACCAAATGTAATTTGTCTCTCCACGTTCCCGGGCTCTCGTGGCACCAACATCGCAGTACCTCTTTCATCGTTCTATGTGCGCGCTCAGCTGGCGCATTGGTTGGCGGGTGATAAGTGGCTGTGCGGGAATGCTTTATGTCAAGGTCTTTGCACCACTGATTAATTATAATCTTTTCTGTTGTGATCTTCTTCAGTGGTACAAACTCGACCCATCGGGTAAACTTATCGACCATGGAAAACACATAGGACACGTCGCCGCGAGCTACCGGCAGTGGACCTACCAGGTCGATATGCAGAAACTCGTTCCGTGCAGTGGCATTGAAAGCAATCGGAGTGACTTTTTCTCGTTTTTGTGGCTTACAACGTTGGCATATTATGCACTGTTGACAATAGCTACAAATTTCTTTGGACATGCCAGGCCAATACAATCGTGACTGCAATGTCTCAATGAGCCGCCCAGCGCCGGGATGTCCCAACATTTCATGCCAAAAGGCCATTAATTCTGTTCTTATAGATTCTGGCACAAACCATTGCACTGTTTGTCCTTCTTTCCGCACCAACAGGCCGTTCTGTAGGCTCAACGTTTTATATGGTGCAGACACCACTGTGCCGTTTTTTAATTGATTGACTATTTCCTGACACGTGGCATCTCTTCCTTGTTCTTCAGAGACTTTTATAAGTGGCGAAACCCGCACAGCGGAAATTCTGCTGAGCGCATCGGCTGCCGCATTCTAGATTCCTGCTCTATGATGAATTGATATATCGTATTCTTCCAGTTCTTCAATGGCTCGATGTACTCGTTTCTTCTCAATACATAGTGATCTCCAATGCACTAGCGCTTTGTGGTCGGTAAAGACGTCTACGTGTCCCCCGATGACAAAATATCTAAACTTCCGTAGCGCCCATTGTACGGCAAGTAATTCCTTTTCTGTGACGGTATAGTTCTGTTCCGCCTTAGTGAGTGTGCGACTTATATATTGCGCAGGACGTCCGTCAGCTTGTAACACCACTCCTATCCCAATATCTGACGCGTCTGTAACAATTGACCTATTACCTACCGGGAAAGTCAAAATAGTTGTCTCTGTTAATTTCTGCTTGCATAGCACAAACGCTTCTTGAGCCTCCTCCGTCTTGGCACTAGTTAAATTAAACAAGGTTTGTTGCGTAACCGCCATCCCTGCGAGGTATGGTCTATATAAATTCACCATACCAATAAACCGGCGCAATTGTTTTCTAGTAGTAGGCACCGGATAATCCTTGATAGGTTGTACAGTCGAATCTAACGGCATGCATCCCTCCACTGAGACTAAGTGCCCCAAGAACCGCACTTCTCGACCTATCTGAACCTTTTCTGCATTAAAGTGTAATCGCCATTCTACAGCTTTGGCCAACATCTTCTGCAGCCTAACACGTAATTCGTGTTCAGTAGTGGCCCATATAATAACATCGTCTACGTAAGCTGTTGTACAAGTTAAGTCAGACACGAACGAGTCCATCATTCTTTGGAACACTTTCGGTGCGTTTTAAGGCCAAATGGTACCCGGGTGAATTGGAAATGACCTTGGGGTACTTGTACCGCTAACTTCCATCGGTCTTCGGGCTGCATGCCTATTTGCGAAAATCCCTGTTTAAGATCAAGCACGGCAAACCATTTGCCTCCCGCTAGCTGTCGGAACAGATCACGCAGAGCCGGAATGGAATACGGGTCTGGTTTAGTAATCGAGATTAACTGACCGAAATCAGCCGCCCGTCGGAGCGAACCATCCTTTTTCGTAACGTAAACCATCGGAGCTCAAAAAACAGATGATGCCGGTTCAAGAACGCCGGCTTCTATCATTTCTTGGATTGCTCGAATCGCTGCTGCTAATTTCTTTAGACGAGCACCATATACTTTTGGTGGTTCGTAACCTTCATTTAGTTCTAGCCGTAGCTTAAACTGGTCGGCCCTGGACATTCGCTGCAATCAGGCAGTTTGAATATATTGTTATATTGGTTTCGAAGATTCTTCCATCACCCAGGCAGACAATTGGTCTCCTCCTGCATCTTAGGGGTACATATAGACTTTATTGAATTTATTCTCTCAGGCCTCGATATGCCTACACGCTTATTTTGACATTCTATCGTATTAACCCATTTTCTAATGAAATCAAGTCCCAATAAGGGCGTTTGCGTATTCGCAACAACAAAAGACATATGATAGACATTTTCATTTATTAACAATTTCGTGTCCCACTCGCCCGTAGCCACCATCAATGCACCCGATGCCTGACATAAACTTGCTCTCGTAGGTTTTACCTTGTAAAATGGCCAAGTCAGTGGTAATACTGACACATCAGCTCCAATATCCAATTGCATTTTTACTGGCTGTCCGTTGAAGAGTTCTAAAAATTTAACTTTAATGAAAATCCTTACATTTGGCAATGTTTCCCACACTTCCTTTTCTTCAAAGGTCATCTGGTTCGGACCACTTTTTTATTTGTTCTGCTGGTCTTCATTCGATCTACCCCTCGGAGCCTCCGAAGGACTAATATTTGTGCCCTGATCTCGCCCACCTTTATTTGTGAGATTGTGAACCCTGTTTCCCCACTGAAATGGCCGTTCTCGTGGAGCGGTACATTGGTTTTGCTGACGCTTATACGCCGTATTCGTCGGAGCTGGAGTCTTTATATATTGACTTTGCTTCCAGGCCACTGGCTGTTGCCTTCTGTCGTGGAATTGATTATTATGCCGCGAAGAATTCCAGTACGGTATGTCGCTCCTGCCAGATGTTGTAACTGGACCCATGCGTAGAGTTGCAGCTGCCACTTTGTTTGTCATCATGGCCGAACTTTGAAGAGCCTGAAGTCTCTCTTCAAGGCCTCCCTGGGCGCTCGATATTGCACCGTATCTGGTAGGATCCAGCAGCATGAACATGATGGCCTCATGCGGTTGCAACCCGGGTAAAGACTCGGTAAGCTTCGAGAACCACCGCTTGATACGTGCCATGATATCCATGGGCATCTCACCCAGTAATGGTTTCA
This sequence comes from Eudiplozoon nipponicum, assembly GCA_029291075.1. NCBI lineage: Eukaryota > Metazoa > Platyhelminthes > Monogenea > Mazocraeidea > Diplozoidae > Eudiplozoon > Eudiplozoon nipponicum. The sequence goes on from JAQBSW010000294.1 coordinate 22,756, forward strand.
GGCTGTATAATTTTGAGAACACCTTCTGAGGCCTGGCCCAGAAATGATCCAACACTCGTCTTTTGTACTCTTCATACGTGAAGTCAACCGGCAATTCCAATTGAACTCCTACTGTCCGGGCCACTAATTCCTGGACAGCTACACGCACAATAGGTGCTTCTAATGTAAATTCTTTGGCTCGAACTGATGCTTAAAATTTTTCGAACCACAACTTTGGCCTTTCCACATCTAGTGGTGCCAGCATGGGCTTAAACTCTGATGACGATCTGAAATAACTCGTCGATTCGGCTGAAAACGCCGGCATATTTCCTTCTGATTCCTCTTCGGCGCGGTCGCTATTGTTTTGTCCACCTATATTGGATGGTCCACGTACACGTATGTCGTCTGTGTTTATTATCAGCGTATCGTCCAGACGAGACTTAATTATGCCTAATTCTGCAGTTAAATTATTCATTTGAGAAGTCAGTTCCTGAATCAACGTTTCCAACCCATCAGAAGCCATTTTAAATGTACCACACATGCTTTATTTTTACTCAATTATATATAGAATTTTGCTCGCATAACGAGCATCGATTTAATAAAACAAACTTACAAATACTAATTAATTTATGTTCACTTCGGCTCGGAGTCTGCTTTTATCATTGGGCTGACTGCTTAATTCTTATACGGGCACTTCTGCAAGGAATTTCTTTTGAAATAATGTCTCAAAGGTGGCTATTGCCACAACTTGCAACACGTCATTTACAATCGGCTCTAAATAGGCAAACACCTGTTTGCCAGCTATAATGGTACGTGATTTTCAGTTGTATAAAAAATTTTTTGTGTTTCAACTTTTATTTTGGTTCTCAAAGGATTGAATTGCAAGCCTGAACTTAATGAAACTTAGTTCAGATCCCGCCTGCAGCAATTCTGTTAACTACTTGATGAGTACCAAATAATGATCGTGCTACTGCAGTTTTTGAATTGGATTAGCTGTTCTAAACAATGCTTAATTAAAATAAGCAACATGCATTCAATTCAATCCGGCCAACACATGAGTATTGGTATTTGTCAGAATAAACTGAGCATTGCTTAGGTTGGTAAAGGCAATTTATCCAGTTGACCGGTTCGTCCCTATGCGGCACTTTCCAAGTAATGTCTAGAATTTGTTGCGGATCGGGTTTGAACACTGGCTATTTCTTTCGAAGTTAGGGACTTTCCACTGTGCCACTCCTGCCTCATGCTCTGTGCAATTTGAAGTCATATTTTAACTTATATTTTTTTTGGTTAGCTTGTCCTTCAAATAGAGCCTATTTGATATCCCATTCGACACAATATTCCAACTAGCCACTCCCAATTATTCCTTATAGGGAAGACTTCATGCTATCTGGTAAAATGATTTTTAATTAAATAAATAGATGGTATATATATATATATATATATATATATATATATACATATAATATATTATTTATGAAAATAAAACGTAATAACTAGGTGTAGGTTGACTGTGGATAATGGCCGGTCCATTACTTAATGACATATTACAATCCTACAGTTAAATTTATTCTTGGCTTTCATTGGGCTAAGTGAATGATAACAAGTCTTATTCTAAATCCCTTTTATTAATTTTCAGCAGTTCTACGAATATTGTTTGTTAATTGCAGGTTGATTTTTGAGTGCGTGTTGCTGTGCGTCTGTGTGCGTTTTGGCGTCATTCTTATTTTATTACAAAGTTAGGTTTGAGACTTGTTTTGTTTTGAAGTATTTAGTTTTGACTAGGCTTTCGCTTGCTTTGCTTGTGGGCGCAAGAATGTTTTACTCCCGTAAGCTGTCTTTCATATCGCATTGTTTATCATTTTTAATTTTTTCCCCGTGTAACAGCGTAGTGCGTGTCCCTTGTTAGCTTAACTCTCGGTTTCGTGTTCAAACTGAAGGATGCTTCAATAGAAATTTTACTTCTTAAATATAACTATTATATTTCTCATCTTTGTTTCTTCAATGTTTTCAAGGAATTTGCCAGCAACTAACGAGGTCTTCGTTGAAGAACAGAATTCAGCTGCTTCAGTCAACCCGTTCATTCATGCCACCGAGCTATCTTGCCGTAAGCAACACAATTGTGGCTGTGCTGTCACTTGTGCACATATGCAAGGTATTGATCAGGTAGATATACGCAAGGCTCATAGTGAGAACAAATTTAAGCAAATCTGTCAAGAGATTGCCGATGCCATGCTATTCAGCAGTTGGACCATCGGTTTCAACATACATCGGTTTTGCACAACGCCAGTTGGAGAAAGTGGTAGCGTGTGCCACAGCCTAGACCAACGACATTGTGTTGCTACTCAGTGTTGTGGGAATATTTCAGCATCTCTTCCACTCAGTTTGCTATCGTCAGCGATGTCATGTTTTGGGTGTTGCGTAAGACGCTATACAATCAACATCCCCAATTCTGACATTGAAGAAAATAATCGAGTAATGCTTTCACGCAGAACTTTCTTATTCAAATATTTTAACGCAAACTGTATATATTACTCGAAATTCTCTCTCTCTCTCTCTCTCTCTATATATATATATATATATATATATATATATATATATATATATGTATGTATGTATGTATGTATGTATGTATGTATGTATGTATGTATTTATGTAATATATGTAAAAGCTGAACATTGCATAAGATAGAATTGCCGCTATTCTGGAAAGTAGACACTGCGTTCCCCAACATAAATGACACCGGACTACTTTATGAATTTCTCTTGCTGTCGTATGCAATGTTACGTTACAAATTGCATAATATAATCCACTCATAAATAATTAAATCACCATAACTTCCACAAGTGGCATAATATTCATTCTATAATGACAGATCGGAGATAGCATGTTTCAATTATGGGTAGAATGCAACACCATATAGGCTCCACTCGAAGAAAAAAGTGACCAGAGTAACACAGATTGGTATATGATTGAAGATTGCATCTAACGCGCAAACGAAGGGCGCAATAAACGAGCAACAAGTTTTCAAACTGAATGTGCCCCTATCGCTATTATTTTGGCAAATACTTGATGAGTCTTTAATTTGGCTGAAATCGGTTTACTTGATGAATTGTATTATTTACGGTACGCAATATTTACCCCACACCAACCGAAAATATATAATAAAGTACTGCTATAAGCCTTTAAATCAATATTACTACTGCAAGTGATAGAGCATCTGTTCTATAATGACAGATTGGAGTGTCCAATTAAATCTTTAAGTTGAAACGGTTGCCAAATAGGCTTCACTTGAAGGAAAGATTGACTAAAGAAACACATTTTGGTATGTAATTAAAATTTTCATGTTTTTGGTGTGGCGGATTAATTACAAGATGCCGAAACTCTAGTCGCAGCAATGTTGTCAAGTAGCTGATAAGGTCCCAATAAAGACGAAGCCGGCGTATTCGTTGAATGCCAAATGTTACCATATGCAATGTTACGTTTTTACTGAAGATATATATATATATATATATATATATATATATATATATAATTGATGTCTAATTGAAGGATTTTGATTATATGTATTTTGTTAGCATGAACTCAATAATATATTAGGTAGCAAGTGCAATTAAACCAGTAGACCGGTTTCCTCTTTATTAGGAACTCTTAGAGTACGGTTCAGAATTTGTCGCTGACATATCGGCGGTGGGTGGCTAGAACTTCATGTCTTAAGAGATTCCATATAGGTTTCACCTGAAGGGCGGTTTAATCAGAAAACATGCTAGTATTTAAATTGAAACTGCGTGTAGTATACAGCACGATATGCGCAGCGTATGGAGTCTCGGACTCAGAAGCATATGTTACCTGGTTCGAGTTAAGTCCGCGACACATTTCTGAACAGTTCCTGAAGAATTCCCAATACGGACGAAGCCGGTCTATTGGATAAATTTTCTTTGCTACCTCTTGCATTGCTATGTTTATATTGACAAAATGCATATAAATATAATTAATAAATAGATTAATAGGCACCCTTGTGGAAGTCACAAATGGAACACTGTTTTATGATTGGACAGTCAGAATTATTGATATGAATATTTATATAACATGATCCATTTAGAGGGTTACAGCTTCGTGTATATTAGTCTGCGTTACGCTGAACGAAGCATCATACGTCCACGAATTGACTTCTGAAATGTTAACGGAATTACAGTTGCTGATATCCTGCAGAAACTGACATCAATTATTGAATAAATAGCGGAACAGCGCGCACACAAGCGTCGACATTTCACTACTGATAGTTATTTGAAGCAAGATGTAACCCTAATTTACCCACTTTCCGATGAGAACATCATCGGTAACCATCTGCTATCGCGTGCATGAGGCAAATCATTGGCGTGCTGTTGGAGTTGCAGAGCTGAAGATTAAAAATTATGATAAAATTGTTAGATAGTCATCATTTGATAGCAGGGTGTCCAGGACTTCAAACTTGTCCGACTTACCACGAGATGAATCAGCGCGAATAGCAGCATTTTATGCCTAAATTGAAAGCGGTATAGAACAAGATCTTTCAGTTTGCTTCTCTTTAATGAGAGCTGCCAATAAGAATAGCTTTCCACGTGAAACGCTTTGTCAGCGTTTTTTCCTATTCCTTGCCCGGCTTTCTAATAAGTAAAGCAACATGACGCGGCCACATTGTTTTTCTCCATTTCCGATACCTGTTGTACATGGGATTGTGTAATTGACACCAAGCAACGTGCAGAAGCAGCATCCGTGACAAAATACTTCGTCGTAAAGCGACTATCAGTCAATTTATGCTTCGTCACCAGTGAGACAGCCTAAGACCTGGTATACAGCATCGTCTCTGAGGCAAAATATTCAACCCTAAATTGTTGGATGACGCTACAAATAGCAATGGCGAACTGTCCCCAGAAACCTCTGCTAAAGATATCACGCTAGCTGCACCAAGTACAGAATCAACCGCACGTACAACCAGTGAGCTTGACAACGAAAAATTTGTTAACCGTAGATCGTCTCGAACACATTACCGGTTCAATTTAGCAACAGTCTCCTCGCCACTATACTGGCTTCGATAAATCTACACTGGTCGGTTGGTTGACGTGTACGCATAATTTCATCCACTATTTAATAACTGATTGACGCGTATGAAATGACAGGGTGTGCGCGGTCAGCGCGTATCAAGCTCGCTGTTTTGGAAAAGATGTAAGATTCTTTATTGTTGTTTCTGTTTGAGATACAGAGCTATCTCAGTCGATACAAATGTAGATAGGCACGAAATCAGATCGTTTAATTATGTTCATGGTTATTATCGAAGCTGCATATATGCCGCTTGCAATGTTGTTAAGCGTTATGTAAGTCGCTCTGGACGTATTGTATTTGTGAAGCGGTGATAAAAATAAACGTTTATACATGCCTGTGCCAATCAATTGTGTCTTAAATAGCGGTTCCGCTGAAAAGATTCGACATCGTACACGCTTATGGGCTTAAAATGGATCACCGTAAATGCAGCGTTTGCCTTCGCGAATAACTGCCAACGCAGAAGTTTCAGGCCAAGTCAGTTGTGTTGCATAGTGACCAAGAATACTCGCCATTAAACTAGTGAGTGGACATTTTGGCGACATTTGTCGTATTATCGCAAAAAACTGATTGCGGGTAAACACCGAGTTCGACAGCGTCACGATGGTAGTTTTGAATGGATTCAAAAGACGATTTTCGGTAATTGCGTCTTTACGAACACGCGCACAAAGAACACTCGGCAGCCACAGCATCTACACGGCTAATGATCAAAACGGATGGACTCGAACCGTTGACAACTGTCATTCATGCACCTATGGTCTATATGAAGAATTAGGTCGGATCGTTTCTACTAACCGTGGATTTTTGGCAGTTAAGTGCAATCACAGTGTCTAACACGTTTCCTATGCCGATGCTAAAGTCGATGTTCTAACGTATTGTTGATGATAAATGGTTCGCAGTGCTGGATCTGGGGCCAGGGTTTTGTAAGATTTATGCACCATCGGAAATACAATAGAAGATTGTCGTGCATGTATAGCAAGGACGTTACCAGTTCACACGCTCAAAAATTCGTTCAATTTACGAATTTTTGCTTTCTTGCTCACTTGTACAATACTGAAACTTGCGTAGACGATGTTGTTGTGCATGCGTTCCGCAGAGCAAACTAAGATTCACACATAAATGCACTACTATTCACAACTGTGCAATTTTTTTGCACATTTGCGAGTAATTACGAATTCTCGGCCATGACTTTTCCGTGAAGGAATATCGTCCGGGGACTTTAAAATTAAAGTAAATAGGTGCACTGATTCTCCGGCATCATGAATTACCTTAAATATAAAAGGTAATTCATCCAGTAGACCGGTTTCGTCCATATTGGGAACTTCAATTAATGTCCAGGATTTGTCGCGGACAGATTGTTAGTGGCTGGTTAGAACTTCAGTTATTTTAAGATTCCAAACACGCTCCATCCGAAAAAATACCAATTCAGAAAACATGTTGGTATAAGACTTCAGATTGCATTTAGTATGCAGCATGGTTTTCGCAGTGAATAGTTTCAGACTCCGAAGCATATGTGCTCTGGTTCGAGTCCCATCCGCTTAAAAATCTTGATAGTACTTGAGGAGTTCCCAATATGGACGAAAGCTGTTAGCTGGACGAATTGCCTTTGCTACTTTATGCAATGCATAGTTTATACTGAAAAATGAATATGTAGTGTGATTGGTGTTAGTTTTAAGCTCGCCACCTTGATTTAAATATTTTTTTGTCACCACACACACGCAATAATTGATTGCTTATTTAATAGTATTTGTAGCCTAATTATAGTATGGATTTAAGAGTAAGATTAACAGAATTATTATCATTTATATATAGCATTTTGATTGCGCGAGTAGAGATAAAAATTATTTAAATCAGGTTTGAAAACATCAGATTAACACTAATCATATTGTATCTAGCCAGTCGCACAACATAAAAAAAACTTAGATATGCAGCTCTCATCTCTATTAGTCTCGCGTGTTTTAGTTGACTGGAAAAGTTGGCAGCACGATTTATATGCATTCATGAATATGAAATTTTTGTGGCCTTCGCCACATGTATGCAAGTTATACAACTAAACTTGCATTGATTGCACGGCTGTGGATAACATTTTTCTTAATCAAATTTGTAGGCTTCATATAAATACTGATACCGTTTAATCGAATAAGCCACGCAATTGAGAAAAAACACCTGTCACACGTACGGACGCAGGTCAGCCTTTCATATTCATCATTATAGCGCCGCGGAAAACTATCTAACGAGGATCAAATCATATACGCGGCATCACCAATGGTAGTTTTTAAATGTACTTTACTTAAAATATCATATGCACCATGTCAACAGTCAAGAACATAACTGATGAGTCGCCAGTAAGCACGAAACGAATGTGAATGAGATTATACTTTCTGTTCATGCTGTCTTTGGTGTATCCTTCTGGTCACAACTGAACTAATTTGTTACTAGGTTCGCAACACCTAATACATACTTGCATATATATTAGGTCTCCACAACAAACAGTATTTAACTGTTATATATTGAATTCAAAGATGTCATTCTTACCGTGAAATGTGATAACTGATATCGATCAAGGCCAGAGTGTATGGATTTATTGAAGTAACATGTGTTCAGATATAGTTGTAATTCTCAATTTCGCTGAACTATAGCATACATTGATATCCATCATGTTGGTACCATGTACCGATTTGGAAACTTTAGTGTTAGTACCATGTACCTTTGCGGTACTATAATGTTGGTATCGGTTACTAGCACAATAGCCATAGTGTTAGTATCCTTTACAAACTCTCTCTCTCTCTCTCTCTCTCTATATATATATATATATATATATATATATATATATATATATTTATATATTTATATATATATATATATATATATATATATATATATATATATATATATATATTATAGGGTGAGTTAGCGTTGAAGTCGCGTTGTCGAGACTTTATATGATATTAGCTTCACTAATGCAGGTTTACACATTCGTCTAGGAGATTGTACCGTCCTATTATCCCACATTCCTCACCCAAATATATAGTGATTAAAGGGCGTAATACTGATGAGTCGCCAGTAAGCACGAAACGAATGTGCATGAGATTATACTTTGCGTTCATGCTGTCTTTGGTTTATCCTTTTGGTCACAAGTGAACTAATTTTTTACAAGGTTCGCAAAACTTAATTCACAGTCTGTCACATATAATGATGAGTTTCAACCTTTCATGGTCATCATTAGAGGAGGATGTTAAGCTCTTTACCGAGATTCACCATACGTTTATAAGTTGTACAACAAAACAATCATTGATCACACGGGTATTTGTTTAAATTCCTTAAATATTGTTTTCTATGTTAAAGTAAAGATTAATCTTGTTGTATCAATTCGGGCGCAATGTTTCTTCATGAGAACACGATGGCAAACTGACGCACGAGGATAAAACCGCAATGAATATATTTAGTTTGGATAGTCGGATATACGACTCTTACTCCTTTTTGACTCGAGTAAATTATACTTGACTTTAAATGGCGCTAACAAAATTCCTACGCAATTACTTAACTTTTATCAATTAATTAAATGAGGTATTCATTGCTTTTGAGTGGGTAGAACGCTATTAATAACTAGCGGCAATAACGATATAAATGGTAGGATATTTAAGATTCATTGCATCTCAAATAGGGCAAGATTGCATTTAACATTAATCCAACGTCTATTAAGCAAAAGAGTGATATCTTGTTTACATTTATACCTACAAACCTAGACAAACATTTAGTTATCACGCGCGGTGGGTTCCAGAAGAGCTTATGCCACTGAAGCAGAGTTTCGTCCATTCTATTAGATCTAGGCCATTGATGACAGGGTGTAATGAGGAGGGAGGTAACCTATACTGTGAATTCTCATCTCCGGTATGAGTTTTTCTGTTCTACTTTTTCTTTAGTTCCAACCATCCACACGTTTTTTTGGAAGCCTGTTATGAAGGAAATGCAGATGGACGTTTCTCTACACCTTATAAGTATATTTCGCTAAGATAGACTTTTTGTTTAATTTGGTTATCAATTACTTACTGTTATGTAAATCCAGTTTCCAGATTTTGAATAATTAACGTTAGGTTTAGTCATCATGCTCGATTCTGGATTAATCAAAATAAAATTGAATATACACAGTTCACAGAACGTAAAACTTGAAAAAATCGTGTATCTGGACGCGTTAATGTGTAATTACGTGTGCATTTTTCTTTCACATTTGTAAGTGTGTTTTGCTAAAACTGAGCGATTAGTAATAGAAATTAAACAAAATGGTAACTCGATTATACAAATCGGTATAGAATTTTCACCATTACGTTAAATCAATAAACTGAAATCTATGAAGTTAGATCGTTTTTTCTGTGCCGTCAAATACTTTCTCTGGTTTAGCGGAACATGATTATATAACAGTGTAAAATTAAATGCTATTTACGCACACCATATAGATTTTAATGGCAGAAACACCTTTTGCCAGGCCATAAATTTGACTGTAATGGCATTCCTGTCGAGTAAGCGGTTTTTTAATCTCCTGAGAGACCAAATATAGACCAATTGAACTTTTACGCACTCTCATTTCTTCATCGGTGTGAGGTGGATATATTTTAAATTATTTGTTACCTATCGTTTTAAAATTCGCCTTTCTTTTGCACACAAATTTCTTATGGTCACCTGTTGCTGTTTTTCCATATTTCAGGTGTAAGTAACAATTTGTGCCTCAATTTATGTCTCAAAAACTTGTTTTTCCGCTAAAATTAGTATACTGCACACAGCCCAGCTTACTTTTGTTCACTAGAGGAATTGTTTGATAAACCACGTGAAATCAGTCATAGGAATTAGTGTTGCGGATTTTAAATAAACAAAATTACCATTCTTCTAAACAATCGCACGATATCGGATAAATTAGAAATTTTATTTCATAACATTTAGCCGCTAAAATTCCAATTGGGTTCTAGGTTAGAGCTGCATCTCTGCTCTTCAGAACATTATGTTTAAAGTATGATTAAGCACCAGTCAGATGACTTTCCAGTGTGCCCGGATGATAACCGAGGAACGGTGAAATGCGTCGGCGCATATACTTGAGTGAATCATTGTTGCGGGTTTCGACTATTAGAAAAAGTTTTCAATTTTAAGTCGATCAACTTCCTCTTAATAACGATAAATAGTTTGTTAGCCTTGTTTTTATTCTATTGTTACAAATTTACACTTTAGACCAGAAATTTTGTGAAATATGAAATTCCGCGATTGTCTTATTTTTGTCTTACCACATGCAGACTGCTTCGATATTTTAGGCATGTTTTTCGTTCTGTCTACTGATTCCCGAATCACATTTTCTCGTGTTTCTGCATATGCCTATGCAGCTGAGACGAAGACTGTGAAAGCCAGTCGCCAGTGTCTAAATTAATAACTGCTTTTTAGACTTTTCAAATTTTCCTTTGCACCGTTTTCTTATTTTAATATCAGCCAGACAGTAGTACCTTGTCCGTTTGCTCTTCATACTCGTCTGTTACGTCCTTGTCACCACGTGGAGGCCAGTCAGTAAGCAATACAACAATGGAGTTGCGGACTAGCTCGAAACCGCGCACGTCTAAAGATAATTGCATTTTCAAACGGTTAGAACAGACGAAAAAGCGTATAACTGAGAGAAGAAGGTCTGTCCTCAAGTCGACAGATTATTCACGTCTGAAGGTTGCCAGGTGGCAAGTTCATCTTGCACCGCATCCCACGGATTTGGACTGGTGGGCTTTGTAACTTTGAGATTTGTTTACAATAAAGTTTCATTGTTTTGATAAAGTGGAGAAATTAATTTTACACATATCTTTTTACCGATTTTGTATTGTTACTAAATGTACTTTGTCGTCAAACTGTCATCAATTTCAAATACTTTAGAGAGATTGGCACAAACACACAAATGCAAACAAAGAGACTATGAAGATATTAAATAAATGTGAACCAATGGTAACCTATATGCCTAAAGTCAAATAAAAACAAACTCTTCATAAAATCAAATATGTGAGTTTAAGCAATCCCACTGTATCCAACTCGTCGCACATGTTAAAACTAAAGCCAGTTTTACGAATTAAACAAACATTTGTTGCACGGGCGGTGATAACGATACATTTTTAATCAAGGTTGCGATCTTGACATAAAAACTTGACCCATAAAGTACGCACATTTGTCAGTATAAACTAAGCATTATATAGTGCAGAAAAAGCAGTTGATCCAGTAGACCGATTTCGTCCTTACTTGGAGCTCATCACGTACTGTCCGCGGAAAATTCTGGACAGTACGTGATGAGTTCTTAACAAGGACGAAACCGGTCTACTGGATCAATTTCTTCTTCTGCACTATACAATGCTTAGTTTATACTGACAAATATGTGTACTTTATGGGTAAAGTGCTTATATCAAGATCGCAACCTTGATTAAAATGTAACTACACGAATTGACGCCATTCGCACGTCTATGGCTATCAAAATAGCGTGACAGAAAACTTAATATTGAGGATCACGCCTAATACATAAATAAAGACATGCGCACGCACAATGACGGGGATGCGCGCGCGTGTATAAGCTCTTTGTGAAATAACATAAAAACTGAAATGTACTCATTATAGTAACAAATTTTTTTTACTGCGGCTGACTCCTTTTGGTGGATAAGCCGGCTCCATAGAAATCTCGGATTATACCTCTCCATGCCGGGCGGTTGGCAGCAATTTCGGAACATCGAACATTCCAACACCCGAAATAAATAGGTGTTTTCGCGCTGATACAGAGCGCGTCAAATAGGAGCAGAGCGATGTGCCAATGTCAGCATGAACAAACAACATGATTTCATGTACACACACATTTCGTGCTTACTGGCCACACATCACTAGGAGCCTGTACTAAGTCCAATACTCGCTATATATCAGATGAAGGAATGTGAGGCACTTGGATGACATAATCTCTTATATGATTGTGTATTCAATCTGTAGTAGAGTTAACGCCAACTTCACAGCCAACTCACAATATATAATACATAATGGGCCCTTAAAGGGTGCCAAAACTATCGTTTTCAAATGTCGAGGAGATTGTACCTTCTACCTGTTCCATATTTCTTGACCATATATACAGTGGGTATAGGGCAAAGTACTGGCTCCTACTGATGGGTCGCCAGTAAGCACGAAAGGCGTGTCCATGAGATTACACCTTTAGATCATACTGAATTTAGTATATTATTCTGGTCCTATTTGGAATAATTTGTTACTAGGTGCATAATGCCGAATACACTATTGAATATGTATTAGTTCTCCCAACAAACAAAATATAGCAACCAATTCGGCTTTTATCAGCGTTTTATTTCATCAATTGTTACATGTAACAGCTTTGATTATTGAGCGACAGAACTAGACTCTTATGGAGCTTCGTTTGCAAAAGAATTATCTCTAGGTGTCTCAGCCAAACCTGTGAATAATCTCTTCGTGATCGTTTTTCTCATTACAAGTACGAACAAATGTTTTACAGAGCTCATAATTTAAAGAGTAAGTCCGCACTATTCGCTTTCCCCTTAGTTCGTAAAACAGAGGAGGACTTATCAGGTGGATATTACATGATCAGATATGCAGCTACTCAGCTAAAACCAAGTAGAACATGAGGTGTATGCATTTTACTTCTATAAGCTCTGCTTAAATGTGGATGAGCTTAGCTGAAATCAACTTGTCTGTTATGAGATTAGTGTGGCAGATTATACTTAGTTTTATGGATCATTTTCCCATCGTGTCCGAATTAATCTCTTTCATATGGTGACAGTTTTTTTAAACTGTGAAACTCCAGAAAGAGCTCAGTTTACCAATCTACTTCGATTATGCTAGTGGTTTGATTGTTCAAGGTGAACTTCCAGTCATCGTGAATTCAAGTAATAATTTTCACTTTTAGATTTTTTTTGCATATTTTGTTAGAACAGTTAGAAGCATCACTAACAGAAATGTAGCGATTGATATATCGAAGTTGCGACGTTGGGTTTTCATCAGCGGCAGCAGACTTTAATAGTTAACAGTAGCGACAAAGGTAAAAGCTTAAAAGAGCTTTCGTCATAGTAATCAGGTTTTTAAATAAATTATTCCGTATCAACTGCTTAATTTAATGAATGTGTTTTGTCGCAATCCGCTTGATTACACCTGAATAACAACTTTATAACTTTAATTGTCACGCGAACAGACTTCACCTTTTAAATTTTTAATACCAATAGAATGTGTCCATGACTTATGGAAAATTAAATTAAATTAAACGCATATTGGTTACGCGGGCAGTGATAACAAGTATTTAACTCAAGGTTTCGATTTTGATATAACCACCAGTCCCATTGTGTACACACATTCCTCTGTATAAATATAGAAAAGGCAATTCATCCAGTAGATCGGTTTCGCCTTTATTGAGAACTCATCAGGTACTGTACAGAATTTGCCGCGTGTAGGGTTCGAAACAAGGCACGTCTGCTTCGAAGTCTGTTGCTTTAAAAACTGAGCCACCCTGCAGCCCACTATACACAACTTTCAGTTGTATACTAACTATTGCTTCTTGGTTAGCCTTTTATTTATGCGGAGAATATGTGCTATCACTTTAGACCTCAAGTTTCAACTATACAATGAAGAAGAAAATCCATGGGCGGTGCCGTTATCGTTGTATTTTAATACGCAACTTACAGTTGCGGGATAATTGATAACACTCGTAGGTCAGTAAAATCTTGATTCCTTTACATTTTCAGGTGCACAGATTGTGTTGACAAAAAAACAATACTTTAGTAAGTATAATAAATATGTATAGATCTGTTTTGAATGAGGATATCACATTTCTGTGAGTATGGTGTCAACCCTGAAGATGGGACCGGAAATAAAGTCCAGAGAATGTGGAAAAAATCGTAACCGATTTGTTTATGAAAAAAATCAGAATAACTAATTGTGGACGGCTTCAGTGTGAAGGGACGAGTTAGAACCCATTAATCAAGTGTCGACACAATCTGTACACTGAAATGTAAACAGATCAATTTGCGCACTAGGTTTATATATATATATATATATATATATATATATATATATATATATATATATATATATATAACAAATCTTTTCTAGTTAGAAGGTTGTCAGCAATTCTGATAAACGTAGTACGCAAATTACTCGCTTTCGTTACTTTAATCTACATCATTTCGTTTATTCAAAATATCCCGAAAAGTCAGAACACCAGTGTGCTTATTATACAAATTTATGTTGAACGTTGCATGTTATTATAAATTAAACGTGCTTGTTAGAGGCATGACCAGTCAACGAAGATTAGATCGTACCTCATTTCCGTGAACGCTGTTGAAGCATTCGGAAGAAAAGAACGAATACGCACCCAACCAATTGGAAGACAAACTGGACGCGTACTTGGAAATGGGGATCAATTGGGTCTTTGCGAAACTGATTGTGAAAAGCGACAACCCGCGAACATAAGTCACGGAGATTCAACATTTGCAGCTCGCACTGCGCAACCATTCAGAACATGAATGAAACTGATGAGAAAGATGACACAGAAAGCATGCATGAGATATATGAGACAGCAAATTGTCTGAAATAGACTGTCTGTGGTCTTTTAAATAGTGTGGGTAAAGTTAAGCGATGCGTGTGATGCATGTTTGTGTTTCCTAACAGCACATTGCATAACATGTCATCGATTTTCTGTATTTGTGCTTGTCAATAATGGGACCCTAGCTACAGACATAAGTCAGCGTTTCGTTGCAATAACAAATTACGCTTGAATGACTGTGTTTGCAAATAAAATTGAAATTGTTATGAAGAATTCTTTAAGAGATAATTTTCTTTGCGCATCGCTGTCATTGCGCACGTTGTCATTGCGCATTTGCTTATTGCGGGAAAATTGATTGAACTTGTTAGTCGGCGAAATATTGATTCCTTTACATTTCCAGGTTTACTGCTTGTCTTTTGTCTCTTCTATCAACAAGGCTGCACTTTTCCAGCAATCTTCAGTAATACACCGTCTTATGTTTTTTTCAGTTCTTACTTTGCGGGAATTCTCTTCGGTATTGATTACAAACTAATGTTTCAACTAGGCATTCCGTTAGCCCAATTGATTTCTCAAATAACTATTGTCGTCCATCGTAGGACACTTATGCTGTCTATTCTTGACTTGCTTCAGCGTCACTCGCGTTCTGATTTCAGGAGACTTCAGATTTACATAGGCTACGTAAAACCGTGTAATTCACAGAAGGCATAATAAATTATTAATTTAGGTAATACTCTTGCCTTACTTAATTATGATACTACCGTATACTTCCACAACATTTTATGCTGTCTGAAAGCTTTCTGAAAGCAAATAATACTTTTACTTGGACGCCTCAAATCCCTATTATAGGTTGGCCCTATGTCGTACCTTTTAATTACATATATAATTGGTGATTTCTATATAACCTGTTTATCCTTCAGCACTAATTATTCATGACAGTCAGTGTTTTGTCTAGCTGCGCCGTTACGACTATAGTTACTCCTTGTATTTTATTGATTAATTAATAAATTAAATTTAACTAATCTATTTTTTAGCACTGTTGAAACACATCGGTCATTGAAATATTTATTTGATCTAGTAATACTTAACTAATGTATGCATATATACCTTTACTAATTAATTTCCTGTTGTCACTTCTGGCTTCTGGTAATTTTTCTTACTTGAGGAGTATCTAAGCTTAGTTATGTCACTTTCTAATTCTATTCGACAATCTGCCGCTCCTTCGTAATTCTTGCTAATGCGACCGGGCTTACTCTTGCAGGTATATTGACGAAGACTGTGCGTGCTTTGCTTCCATTTTGTTTACCGTGTATGTTTCACTTTTAATTTCTTTCGATGCTGTTAATTTTATTCCGGATGTGTTCTTTTTGCCCCGGATCTCAATTGAGTAAAAATAGGATTTTCGCCGTAGATTCCAGTCGTTATATTACAATGAAGAAAGATTTCAAGAATCAAGTGGAAACCAGCTCCATCTATCTCTTTCTTGATCCTTGAAAAAAATTGGCTTTTACTCTCATTTTATTCCTTTTGAAGTTTGAGGTATTACCAAATTC
This sequence comes from Eudiplozoon nipponicum, assembly GCA_029291075.1. Classification (NCBI taxonomy): domain Eukaryota; kingdom Metazoa; phylum Platyhelminthes; class Monogenea; order Mazocraeidea; family Diplozoidae; genus Eudiplozoon; species Eudiplozoon nipponicum. Next base: position 38,911 of record JAQBSW010000294.1, read on the forward strand.
ATAAAACCATTACTATGTACAACGATTAAAGTTTTTGTCAAGTAAAAGAAGCATTTCTCTTCTCCAGAAGTATCTACCAATGAATCTATTATATACGTTCGAATATCAACACAAACAGGTAATTGAAACGGGTGTAATGTGTTCGAGAAAGGATCGTCTAGTCATTTACGTGCATTAATTTCAGCTCAAACTCAGTTTCCAAATATGCTACTTCGATTGAGATAAATCAGATTTCCATTCGTTTATCTACAACGCTACATAAATTGAAAACTTATGCTATTGCATTTGATAATAATCTCAAAGCACTATCCAGTGAGCCTACGCGTATGGTGCCAATTTGTTACAGATATTTAAATTGAAAAATTTTTTTACTGCAGCCGTTAACCTTCAGGTCATTTGGCCTAAGTAAGTTGATCGACATCTTGCACATGTATATTGATAGATAATATTTGAATTCAACAGTGGCTCCTGTTTAATTTCTGGTGAAGTAAAACACGATAGCCTACGTAGCATGCTTAGTTTAGTTGCTTGAAATGTTTGTATTAATTTCGCTTTGTCTTTCTACTTTTTATGCCAGAAGCAACATCAAAAATACAGGGTTTTCACATATTCTCGTCACTTTACCATAAATTATCTTTAGCTTTTCATTAATTAAAGTCAGTTTTTCATTCTTTATAGTCATTTAATCTAATTGAATCATCGAAGAAAGTATAAAAAATATTAGTTCAACTCCTCGTGATTTATGTAAAAGGAATTTAAGAATACTGTCATATATATATATATATATATATATATATATATATATATATATATATATATATATCTTTTGAAATGCGAGCTTTAATAAAATTCATTGTTCCCTTCTTGTTTGCAAAAACAAAAAGAAATTTTATTAGATATAAGAAAATTTTCTTTCTCATGGTCTTCTCAAATATCTACTCATGAACATATCTTTATATAAAAATTGGAAAGCAAAACAAGATAGAAATATGTGAACAAGAGAGAGTGTGAAAAATAGAAACCAATCAAATTGCGTGCGTCACATCCAGTTCAAGCTCAATGCTTGTACGTGCTTCTGCTTACATAAATCCGGCTGCAATTTGTTTATCCATAAGGCTTCGTATGTGGCTAGCTCTCTTTTGTTTTTGCATTTAGTAATTACATTGAATGCTACGTCTGGAGAACATACGTGCGATGTTTCGATGATGTGTTGCGCAATAGCAGACGTGTATTCACCATTTGATTTAAATCAGGCGTTCAAGTTGCAATGTTCCCTCATTCGAGTAATTAACAAGAAGGGAACAATGGATATATATATATATATGTGTGTGTGTATGTATGTACATGTATATATGCATATACTATCATTTTTAGTTACTTGAGAAGAAAATGATTAACAAAATTTATATATGACAAATTTATTCTTACTTCTTTTCGTCACAAAAAATATCTTCGGAAGTAAAATTGTTGTCTTAATAAAATTGGCTATTCTGTTTTTTATAGGCACAATCTCGTGTGGTCGAGTGGCTATAGACGGTGGTGGGCGCGAGCCGTTCTTCTCAACATTACTCTATTTTTTGTTGTACTGGTCTTCTCTACCCCGACCTACGTTCTGAAGACGTTTGATGAACTAGGTCTAATGAAAACCATTCGCCAATACACCGTGAGTGACACATGTGCTACTATATTGAACTGAGAATGTTTGGGCAGGCGGTGATATCAATTATTTAGGTCACGGTTACGAACTTTATATATATATATATATATATATATATATATATATATATATATATATATATACATATATATATATGTCAGTATAAATTAAGCATTCTATAATGTAGAAAAGGCAATTCATTCGGAAGAACGGTTTCGTCAATATTGCGGACTCTTGCACCCTGCCGCGCGATTCTTGTCAATTTGTGAAGGTTTAATAAGAACTAAAGTGGATGAATTTCCTTTTCTGCGCTTTACAATGCTTAGCTTGTTCTGACAAATGTATGTGCATAATGGGACAGGTATTAAACCAAGATGTTACTATATCGTTTTAATAAGTCCTCTGTTTCTAACTAACCACCCAAAACCTGTCATAGTAGAACAGAAACTATGCTACCTGGGAAAGTGGTATTGAATTGAACATCTATATAATTACCCTTTTTGTGTGCAACACCTAATACAAAATTGCATATAAATTAGTTCGCTACAAGCAGTATCTAACTGTAAATTAGATATTATGCACACTTTGCATTTCAACTTATGTGAATTATGCACATAGGTAAACTTATGTGCTTAAAAAATAATTATGGAATTAAAGCAACAAATAAGCATATATGTAGATTTCTATACGGCTTTGGATATATATGTGGGAATGATCGTCATATACTCAGATGAACTGAACTCTACGCTTTTGACTGATTTTTTGCACGGAAAAGCAATAAGTGAACTTCTTTATGGTGCAACTGTCGATGGCTTTGTTGTTTTGCGATTCGTTATCTACCATGAGGTGTGTGTTTATCTCAAGATTGCAAACTTGATTAAAAGTTTTTTCTTGCCAACTGCGCAATCGATAGTTATTTAAAAGCAGATATATTTTGTTAGAATCTAAACGTACTAGTGAGTTCTAGTCGTCGGGTTTTCTTCACTAGGTGTTCGAACTATTAGTTCGAGACATGAGCGTTGTCCTGCCATTTTGTATTTGCCTGAATGATCCTTATTCAGTCGTTAGAATTTTTTATAGCCAAAAGTATTTATTTGGCTTATTTAAAACTGGTAAGAATAGACCAACTGAATAAGGCTGTCGATAAAAGTAGCCGATATATTTTTTGAAGAAAGAAAACTACTGGAAAACTACCTTTGTTAGTAAATTCGATTAATCCAGTTTCGCAAAATATTTTACTGTTAAGCTAAAAGTATTTATTTTTAAGTCTATAAATATGTATTTGTTATTTCTTTTTGCAAACATGTTCGTGCATTTAGCATCCTCTGTTCGCTGACTTTTTGTCGAGTTTTATTCTAGTGAGTGTAACCGCGTTGACGCCTTGGCTTGTCGCTCTTAGTGAAGAGGGTGTTCACCATTGGACAGTTGGATCGAAGGAATTTGCCATACAAACGAAGACGTTTTCCTACCTGCTGATAACAGTCATACTGTTGCCTTCTTTGGGGCTCTCCAGGTTCGCATTTATGATTTTGCTCTGTCTTAAAACTGGGCTAGATATTTTAATTTAGAAATAATCTCAATTATTCTTCAGCCAATGCTTTTTCATCGAAATAATATAGTGGTTTTATTCCCGATAGGCAAAATAGTCCTAAGCATTGTTAAATATTATTGGTTGCTGAGAATTAATTGTCATGCATTTATCTTTTAAGTATTGTTAATCAACTAACAAGTTAGTTCGAAAACGATCAGAAAATTATGTTTAAGTTAGCATGAAAAAGAAAATTGAATGTACACTTATGGTTTTTGGTTGGTCGGGACTCATTACCATGAGTCTGCGATACGCCTAAAAATCTCAGTATATTTGGTTAGTATATGTTAGACGGTTGGTCGTTGCAATAACTTTTACATCTGTGTATTAAAGTAGATCTCGAGTCAACCGCATAATAAGCCGTTGGTAACTCGATTTCAAAGCCGAATATCTGTTTATACCATTTAATGAACAGTACAGATTAGGCTGAATTTTACCGCAATTAAGGACCTGATTTTTTTTTCATGCCGAATTTTGCATAATCTTCTATTCCGTAGAATCGCGTTTGGTAGCCTGTGACCATTTTTAATGCATCACGGAACTCACAACAACTTAAAACTATGTTAATTAGTTAGTTAGATATGTAAGGTTGTTCGTAATTGTTTACAAAGTGGTAACACATACAAGAATAATTTGAACTCTATAATCGCATAACTGAAACTAATCAGAGGTAAAAATATGACTCTAAATATTCAAGACATTTCGATCAAAGGTACATTAGACGGCGAAGGAGAGAAGAGATAGAAAAACTAATCGCGAAATATCCGTTTCTATGGCATGTTTAACTGAGAATGAGATTATTACGCATGCTGCAAAGATAGTTATGCATCTTTCAGAAACGAAGAAAACGAAATTCTAATTGGAGTTCTCCATTCTGGTGTTAGATCATAAGGAGGATAAGTAAAATTTCGATTATAATTTGATACGCCTTAGGAAAGTGTTGCTCGCTAACGATATGTTATATCCAAAAGCTGATAAATTTGTAGCTACAGTTTTTATTATCCAGTCATTTTATGATGCAAAAATACATGAATAACTTAAAAATAACATGGCTTACGAAAAAATAAACAAAGACCCTACGGTTAAGTTAAATTATGATATAAAGGCTTCGATGAATAAAATTACTATGTGAGAGGAATTGGAATAGTGGCATCGTATCTCAGTTATACAAAGGGACACTACCCCACCTGGGTCGTATAATTAATGAAAGTGTGTATTGAAAGAGAACCACTTGGGAGGATTTTAAATGTCCAAAGTTCGCCTACTTAAAAGATATCTAAATTAGTTTGTTATAGAATTTGAAAATATCTCTATTTTAAATGAACACCTATCATTTAATAAATATAGTCCAGATATATAAGTTAATTGACATTGCTAGATTAGCTAGCTTACATGTTATATCAATGCATACAAATATTCCTGTGCCAGCTGCGTTAGAGTGCTTTAAAAATTTTTGAACTCATTACCCATATGTTTTAAATGGAAGCCATATGACGTTAACGGGTGTGTTAGGAGTATTAGAAATATGTATTGTGTATACTTGCATTACCTGCAGAAAGGAATGTTACAAAGAAGTGAATCGTATGTTAATGCGGTAGCCACTTTCTGTCCTGGTAACACTAGATACGAAATTGTGTATGAAACGTTAGGAAGGAATTATAATATTAGAACAGTATTGGAAAGAGCATTATACTGAGAAAACGCTTCTAGAAAGGACATCTCTAAAACCGGAATTGTTTGTAAAATTCCTTGAATGTATTTATACAATTTGGAAACGAAATGATGATGAATTGGTGAACTTCTTTAATTTAGAATATACAATATGCAAGGCTGGAGAAGAAAAAAGGGGCGATAGTATTTCGGGATGTCAAATTTTTTTGAGTGAAAGGATTGGAAAAATCCTTATTTAGGTATCTTCATTCATTTCTTCTTAATTCGCCCGTATAGAATGAAAATAGGCATTTGGAAATCTATGACATTGAGAAATCTTGGGATAGCTGATTGGAAATATAAAAAAATATTAATTGAGAGATTTGGGGATGTATTCTAAAAAAACCGATACCATATGTATTTATGAATCAGGCAATAGCTGGTTTAATAAGAAAATTCGACTCTGATTCGATACATGAAAATAGAAGAAAGCAAGAGATAAATGCAGTAGTTTGATAATACGAAATTCGATATTGTGTAGGCAAAGAAGAACATTAGGGGCAACACATAATATTGGAACTGCATTGGAGCACACTGATTTGAGGCAGTAATTTGCCAAACTCTAAGGAAATGATAGAACCCTTGAACAATTCAGGGCATATGAAATTTTTTGCGAAGACTGCAATTGTATAGATGTAGGCGAAAAGATGCGCCCAATTAAAGCGAGTAGAAGACAACTTATAACAGCCTGTAAATAGAGTCACGTATACGGAAATCTAATCTAGATTGACACTCACGAGAATCTGTTCATCAGGGAAAGTTGAAAAATAAATCAATGTGTAATCGCATTAGATTGCCCGGGTTAAAAAGTGAGTCATTTGAAATAAAATCAAGAAATAATATTCGCTAGACCGAATGTTTAATGGTTCATTAATAATTAACAGGATAGGAAGACTGTATGATTAGGAAGAATTCACTATTCAGAGTAAAAGATTAAATGTAAGATAAAACAGTAAAAATATATTTTATGTTGCTATTTCATTTTTTATTTAATTCGAAACTTTGCTTGCGTTGTTTATTTAGTAGGACTTCATTTAACCTTCATTCCATTTTGTAAGCAATGTATTATAATTATTCTGAAATTAAGTGTGACATAAACGTTTACGTATAAGGCCTTTTTACGATTTCTTTGATTGCCTTTGCTCTTATATTTCAAATGCCTCTGATATTTAGACAAATTTTTTTTAATTTCTGATTAATCTCAACTCTTCTATTTCATTCGCGGGTGTTGAGTTAAACCTTCTTTTATTTGTGTTCCTATTTCGTAACATTACTACTCGAAATTAATTTAGCCAAAGATTAATATAGTTTTAAGCTGATCTGTGTTCAGATATGAATTACAAAAACTGACTGTATACAGAAAGCGACTTGGCAATTCTGTGGAACTTCGGATGCTTAAACTGAATTTATTATTTTTAACAGATTCTTCCTTTTGCAACAGAAGAGGTATAACCACTCACCACAGAATATTTTTTTAATATTACCTGATTGATATTTGGAAAACCGTCCTGTGCTCTTTGTTAAAATGTGTGCTTCTCCTTTCAACTACACCAAACGTCGTAACAGTTGCAGTTTGGATTATTTGTTATTTGTTCGGAAGAGCAAAAATTCATACACAATAAGTTATTCTCAGTCGATTTTTTTAATTATCTTCGTCTCGAAGTGTGGGTTTGCCTCATTTGTAATAGAAAATATTGATGTTTAGATAATTCTGCGCTTCCTCGATACATTGGTTCTAAAATTGATAACTTGTCCATGATATTCAGTCAACATTTATTTTAAGATTATGCTAAATAATTAAGTGCGATGACTTCTTTTTTAGTTGAATCTAAATCATAAATCTGTTTTATCTCCATGCTACTCTGGTAGCGACAGTACAATATCGATATGCTTTTATATGTAGAATTATCATTGCCTGTTGGTAAAATCTGTAAACCTATTCAATGATATATATATATATATATATATATATATATATATGCCTGTAATATGTAACATATATATATATATATATGTTGTGTGTTATTGATGATGTGAGTGAGTGTGTGTTTGTGTTTGTGTGTTTGCGTGTGCATTGCCAGTATAAACTAAGCATTGCATACAATTACAAATGCAATTCTTCAAGTAGACAGTTTGCGTCCTTATTTATCACTCGGCAAGTATTTTCAAAACATTTCCCATCGAAGACTCGAAATTTGGCCCATTTTCTTCGGTGCTTTGGAGTCGTCCACTGTGCCACACAAGCTACCCACTAGATTAAATCTTCCCTTTCGACTTAAAATTCCATCTGGTCACTCCAGATCTGTCATTGTCGACCGGACTCTATGCCAGATTGGAAAGTGATCATGGATTAAATTTTTTTTGAACGATTTAATTGCTAATATTTCAGTTTACACTAAAAGTTGCATACGGTTGCAAATGCTATTGGTCATGATTTTGACCCTGGTAGGGCACTCATCAATTATTTTCTAGAACTGATGCGGTTGAGATTTAAAGCTTGAGCATTTAGTTTAGTTTCGCGGTTCACACAAATAATTTTAATATATTGGTTTGATCAGTCTTTCCTTCAGTTCTATAATCTTCGATATCTCTTTTGCCATGAATATACGTGTAGCCATCACTGATTCTTTATTGCCGGATCTCTGTTATACTTCGCGTATGTTTTTTAATTACATACTGCAAATGGTTAGTTGGATCTTTAAGTCGGAAGCAATGCCACATAAAATCCATCTGAAAGAAAGATTGATGAAAAGTGTCAATTACATGTAGTGTGCGGCTTCTACGGTGCTGTGAATGGAGTGCGTCTCTTAAGCAATCGTATCATGGTTCGAGTCCTGACCGAAGCAATACGGATATCTACTTTATGAGTGCACAATAAATACGAAACCGATCCAATTGACGAATTTCAAACGCTAAATTACATCTGCTACAGTATGATATGTTTATTGCCTGCCGAGATATATATATATATATATATAATACATATATACTATATATATATATATATATATATACTCTCTAAAAAGAGAGTGAGTGAGAGAGATGTGTGCGTATGTATGAGCATAGCCCGGCTCTCCTTAATGTCACTATTGTAGCTATTTATTTAGAATGTAATAGACCCATTATGTATGTACATCTATAAATACAAACTAAGTGTTATATAATGTTGACAAAGCAATTCTTGCAGTAGGCCAGTTTCGTTCTTATTGGGAACTCATTACTTACTGCTTAGAATTTGCCGCGGCCAGGACTTGAATCTGGCCACGTCTGCTTTCGAATCTGGTGCTCTAACCCCTGATCCACCCTGCCTGTATACAACTGAAAATTTTGCGTGGTTGGAGCACTAGACCCATAGCATACGGCCTAAGTTCTAGCTCTATCAGCGGAAAATTCTGGACAGCGAGTGATGGGTTCCCAATAAGGACGAAACCAGTCTACTGGATAGATTTCCTTTTTCACGTTTTACAACGCTTAATTTGAACTGGCAAGTATCTGTACATAATGGTTGAGGTGTTTACATAAATTTAATTATTATTCATTTGTTGAATATTTTATTATTATCCCTGACTTAATTTATTGTTGATACTATTATAATTATAAATGACTTGATATACTTTTTAAACATGAACTGGATAGAAAAACGACATTTGGAAATGTTCGTTTAGGAACTAGTCGTCATGTCTAAGCGTCAAGTTCCTGACATTGACATTAATAATTTTTTATTTATCACAACTATGCGACTAGTATAATCCTCTTTTTATTCGTTACTCAAACGTTGGACTACTATAAATATTTCCATCGTAAGAATACTCATAGATCGTTATTATGTAATTATTCATTGGAAATGTAACTTCTTTGCTCACTGTTATTTACAAAAATTATATTATTTTCTCTTATATTGTTTATGAATCGTTGTGTTTCGTTATCATTACAGTTTTCGTATTCGTCTATTTCTCTCGACTACTTATCGTTTAGCTCATCATGTGCATTAATTAATCAGAGTATTATTTGTCAAAGTACCACAAAGGTATCACAATAAATTTTGTGTCCTCTATATCTTCTGTGTTCTTATTCCTAGGGATTATTTTAATCAACGTAACAATTTAGCCTTATTCAACATTAAAATTAAAATATAGCGCCGCTTCCGTATGCTATTTATATATATATATATATATATATATATATATATTTGTGTGTATTTGTATGTATGTCTATGCGTTTATGTGTCTTTTATGCTTTGTGCATATTCCACTAAGGTATTTATTAAAATAAACATGTACCAGGGAAAATTAGATTTTATGCTCAAAATGTTTGTCAGATCGAAACTAATCAACCTTTTTTTCAAATTTATCATAAAATATTAACGTTAGTTTACCTGCTCTATTCTATTGGCTGCTATCATGGAACTCCACAATCAATATTTCATCCGACCGTTTTCATCAGTCAAAATTAGGTCTCTTTCAATCATTATCTAAAAAGTGGCCTGTAGGTGTCAATTCCAGTGATCATCACCCTTTGGCTGCGACTTCTTTGTCGACAATCTCCAACGTTAGTCAAAGCGAGGCGTCTACAATCAGTTTCCTCTCTCCTCAAACTATCAGTTTACCGATTCGACTTGAATGCGTCTACCTTCCGGATGGAGGCTCCCTGTTTATTAACTATGTTGCATGTACTGCTTTATTCAGCACTGCGTTAACGCTTTTAAGGTAAGAATTTCCAGGTGAACAGTGAAGATTTTTAATTCGAGCTATATTATTTGCCTGTTTGCATCAATATAAACTTTTTCTTGTATCCAAATATTAATGTTTATCATAAAAAATGCCAACTTGACAAAGAATTTCCTCCACCGCCTGCACAATCAATGTTTGCTTATATGTATTACCTTTATATATGTAGCAAAAGCTGGAAAAAGTTAATGTTCGTGACTGCATGGAATTTTTACAACCGACATTTCCAGTCAAGTGCAATGTATACATGATAACTAAAAGTAAGACCCGCATATCTATTGATGCTTTACATATATCAATATGCATTGCGGATTGATTCTCAATGGTCAGTTTGCCGTCGTACTCTGTTGATGATCATGGAAGGTCGAAACGCATCAGTGCTTGCCGCTGGAAGTAGTTTTGGCTGTTGTTAGATGACCTGATTAAATACAATGAGACTGGTGTTTACTTGAAGCTCGCAAACTTGATTTAAAGAATTGTTACCACCGCCCGTGCAAGCAATGATTGTTTAATCTAACTATATATATATATATATATATATATATATATATATATATATATATATATATATATATATATAAAATGTCCATTGCCTTTCAATATATACACAGTATAGTTCTAATTAGGAAGAAAAAACACATTAATAACAAAGTGGATAAAGGCCATTTATTTCGTGAATACTAATCATCGCTCTACAATCATTCATTTATATACATTCTGGGTTTTCAATTGATTATGCTAGTGGTAACAAATCTGACTCGCTTTTACTTCTGTTTCTTGTTTTGGCTGGTTGGTAAGTGTGTATGCGTTTGTGTTTGTGTGCGTGCGTGTTTGCATGTAAAGGTCATTCTCGCAGTATTGCAAAGTGATGTCTGAGATCTGGTCATTATTGTTTTGATGGCTTGAGAATTAACCATTTGTGCGCATTGTTCACTGTTACATGTACGAGTGCTATTTTTCCCAGTGTAGTTGATCGTTTCACCTTGTTGCGCAAATTCGTATTTTTCACATGGTAACAGCGCCAGTGTGGATTGAAGTGTTGAACGCTCATATTGTTTGGAAACTTCTGTCACCGTATGCGCCTCTGTTATTTCCACTTCAGTTTGTTGCCAATCCGATTGTATGTTTGTTGATTCTAGTCGAGGGCCTGTTTGGTCTTGACTGGATACTAGTAGATTGTTGTTGAATTTTGTTATTCTTGGCAAGGTCTCAGACATCACTTTGCAATACTGAGAGAATGACCTTTACATGCAAACACGCACACACACAAACACAAACGCATACACACTTACCAACCTGCCAAAACAAGACACATAAGTAAAAGCGAGTCAGATTTGTTACTACTAGCATAATCAATTGAAAACCCAAAATGTATGTATATGCATGATTGTATAGCGATGATTAGTATTAACGAAATAAATGGCCTTTATCCACTTTGTTATTAATGTGTTCTTTCTTCCTAATTAGAATATATATATATATATATATATATATATATATATATATATATATATATATATATATATAGTTATTTATTTACCTTTAGTATTTCGATTGTCTATCGAAACACATTTAATAACAAACTTGGTAATGGCCGTTTATTTCGAGATTATTTATCTACACGTTACACTCTTTCGTTTATATAAATCATGGGTTTTCATCTGATTTAGTTGGTGGCGACTTATTTTTTGTTTTGTTTGCAATTCTTGTTTTGACTGATTTGTAAGTGTATATGCGTCTTTGTCAGTGTGCGCGTGTTTTATTGCAGAGTGATGTCTGAAATCAGGTCATTATGGTATTAATCGATTGAGTGTTGACCATCTGTTCGCTTGGTTGGCAGTTACGTACGAATCTGACTTGGTCTAATGTTGACATCTTTGATCCGCCCCGAGTACTTGTTCATTAGCAAGAATTTTTCTTCGTCTACCTTGTGCTTATATTTACATATATATCGAATATTTCTAATTAGGAAGAAAAACACATTATTAACACAGTGGATAATGACCCTTTATTTCGAGATTATTAAACTTCACTTAACAATCTTTCATTTATCTACATTCTTGGTTTATAAATGGGATATAAATGCAAGATTGTAAAGCGATGTTTATTTATTTCGAAATAAATGGTCATTATGCACTTTGTTATTAATGTGTTTTTCTTTTTAATAGAAAATATACTGTGTAATATTCGAAGTCAATTGACATAATAAAGATTATATATATATGTATATATGCTTTACTTTACTTTACTTTACTGCGGCTGACTCCTTTTAGAGGATAAGCCGGCTCCATTTCATGGAGTTTCTTGGGAATTTGGTACAAGTGGTGTCCCCTCACCACTCGGCTTTTTGATCGAGGACGCACCTCTAGCCTTTGCACATCCAAGCGCAGTCTGCAAGGCAGCAGTAAGTTGTATGGTTGCCGGTGGCTGTTGAGAGCTCATTCGCCATTCGGAAGTACGGGGTACTGTCCAGGAGTCCATGTAATCCTGTGGCTGTTGTCCCCTTTTGTGGCGGGGAACACACGCCGCGTCATGGTGCCGTCGTCGGGCTCATGTGGTATTTTATAGGAGATCCGATTGCCGGTCGGAAATCCACCACGCCCTGGTGACACCACCGCCATAGCCCCGTTAGCCCATGTACGATCGGCCATCGAAACATGGTTGACACCGTCGTACCACGTTGAGGAGGGGATGGTCTTTATATATATATATATATATATATATATATATATATATATATATATATATATATATATATATAAGCAGATAATTAAATCAGGGTTACGATCTTGGTATGAACACTTGTCCAATTGATTTCAACCATTTGCTAGTAGAAACTAAGAGTTGTGTCAATTCATTCAGTACACCGGTTTCATCCTTATTGAAAATTTATCACGTACTGTCGAGAATTTTCTTGTCCACTGAAAATAAATAGATAAGAAGTATTACGTCAATTTGTTTAATAAAAAAGGAAACGCTTCTTGTTAGCACACTCCTAAAATAATTGAATAAAAATAAAGCGTATGCTAAGTAGAATGCCTTCGTGTGATTGTTTAGAAGGGTTGGTCAGGATATTTTCAATATAGGTGAATATATTAATTGCAGAATTATGGTTAATTAAGTCAAAGTTGGATGAAAGAAAAATTGCAATCTCTAAGGGAATCTGACCAAACGACCTAATTAATATAATTAATCATATTAATGGCGACGGAGCCCATATACCAGCAACTGAACCTCGGCCAGTGTAACATCTGAATAGTCGGCCAAGCTAATTGAATCATTATCTGATTGGCAACCGCTTGAGGCTATCGTATTTACATTAATGAATTCTGTCAGCTTTGACGCGCTGTGGAGTAGGCCTTACGGCGTACGAGAGTGAATCCAAATTCCGAAATACTTGCCATCACATTGGGGTTAACAACAATTTGGATGAGTCCATTACAACAACAGGCAGAGGAAATATAACTTCTGTGAATTTGTCGCGGTATTTAAAAAAATTACTGGCGGCAGCCAGTAACTTGGAAGCATTCTCAATATGTAAGGACATCAGCAGCTGTGATAAATCTATCGCCTATAGGGCAGCAACGTCAGTTTTGTTCCCAGACAGGATGACCACTTCAATGGGATAACGGGATCCAGCACCTCACGAACATCGGTAACCTAGGTACTGTGCAGCAAACAAGCCTTTCGAGTGGTCAGAATTATAGATCTAGCGAAGGGGATTAACAGAGCATCTTACCATCTGCTCCGAATCAGCTGACTTATGAAGAAAAGTAAGTAAAGTAATAGTTGCCACAGATAAAGATTTTATTAAAGTGTGATTATGCAATTGGATGCTAGAGCCGGTGTTTCGGTATTGCCCAGGATTTGGCCGTTAATCGAGGCACAGCCTATGGCAGCAACTTCATACCAGGCTTCTCGCATCGAGAATGGCACCGGGCTAATAATGCACTTATTTATTAATGATTATATCTTTCATATGTCCTTTATTCTGGCGAATACTCAGATATTCTTGTTGAATTTTGACTATATTCGAAATTTAGTTAAGACTGTAGCATGTCAGTATAAACGTATATGCCTCACGAGGCTGTGGAGTACGAGTTCTATACTCTACTGTGGGAGAAAAGTTGGTAACCAGCTGGTGGAAAGAATTTCGAATCCAGTACGGCACTAAATTCCAGCTTCCTGGTTGTACTGAATGTCCCGGGCCGAGGGTCGTTTGCTTCAAACTGTTGCATGAATTTAACGACAGTTAGGTACCACCAATAAAATATGGGGCTCCTCCAAAGAAACTCGCGACAGCAACTCAGGTTCTTGAGCCTACCTCATCTGTGTTCCGTGTCCCCTCGATTTACGATACTAAAAGGAACGGTTCGCTCCGACTGACGGCCGATTTCTGCCAGTTATACACGGTGATCAAACCTGACTCTTATGCCATGCTGGCCCTGCGAGATCTATTCTTGCAGCTTGCGGGAAGTAATTGGTTTACTATGCTTGATCTATAACGAAGCATTTGTCAAGTTGGCACTCAAACCGATGACCGGCGGAAATTAGCGATACAGGTACCCTAAGGTAATTTCCAAACCACTCTGGTACTATTTTATCTGAAGTACGCACCGAAGGTGATCCGAAGAATGAGAGAATCTGTGTCATATTTACCTTTTAATACAGCGTAAATTGATGGTGTTATTATATGGGTAACTGTCGAACAAAAAATGCGTACTTGGATGAAGATGTTGTCAATGCCGTAGAACAGCTATTACATTTTAATCCTGAAAAGATTTAGATATATTAGTATGTGAGTTTCCTATGCCATATGGTTCCAGCGGATGTATGTTTGCCCTTGGTCTCGAAACTACAGCCTATCAAGAATTATCCGGTGCCTATCATTAAAATAATATTGTTGGGTTAATGGTATGATGAATTTCTGTAGGCAATAATTTGCGGGGTTGTCGGCTACAGAACAACCCATGTCCAGGTTAACAAGTGCTAACATACCGTTTCATTGGACGTAGGACGTCCAATCTGCGTTTATCCAATGTAAGGAAAAAATGATTGACGCTCCTGGTGAGAAACTTGTCAATCGTAACAGACACCTCAGCCATTGGCGTAGGAAAAATAGTAAAATCTGAGTCTTCTGACGCAATATGTATGTCACATTTTCACGGTGGCGAAGAAAATCTATACTGTAGCTAATAGAGAACTACTGGCCAAACAGTGTGTCCTACGAAAATTTAGATATTTTGCCGTTGGTGGACGTATATATTTATTTACCGATAACGAAGTACTAGGCTATTGTATCATTGAACTAAATCCCAATAGAGAAGATTATAAAGTGCTTAGAAAAGCGCTGTCTCAGCAGATTTGGTACAGAGCAAGTTATTTCTCCCGACCAGGATGCAAATTTAACGTCGAAGGAATTTATTCATTAATGTAAGAGCCATGACACAAAGCATTATCGGTTCGAAAGGTATCAATCGGAGGCTAACGCGACGGCTGAGCGAGACATATTTCGATGCTGGTGCTACAACGCCTCGGTGTTCTTGCGAGACAAATTACATTTGGTCGAGTGGGCCAATCGATTTCTATTATCAAAAACTCGAGTATTTGCTCTGTCAACCGTGGTTTATTGAGTGCAGATA
The DNA here is from genome assembly GCA_029291075.1 of Eudiplozoon nipponicum. Taxonomy (NCBI): domain Eukaryota; kingdom Metazoa; phylum Platyhelminthes; class Monogenea; order Mazocraeidea; family Diplozoidae; genus Eudiplozoon; species Eudiplozoon nipponicum. Next base: position 54,235 of record JAQBSW010000294.1, read on the forward strand.
TGACTGTCAGGTGAACCCGTAAAACTGGGTCCCTCGTGCCTGGTACAATAGCATATATTCAGGAGCGCCTACACAAGCTAACAGAAGTTGTGTGCGTCAGACAGCGAGAAGTCTATGTCCGACGACCTTCACACACCCGCCTACGGGCGGGGGATTTCGTCTTGGTGGCGAAGATGTAGCCACGTTGTCAATGACGGTCCGTATCGAGTATGAAGTTTAGTCGCAGAGCACAATATAGTTTTCGTGAACATGCTCGACGCAGCTCGCTCTGCGACAGTTAATCACTTAAGTAGGTTGCAGAGTCAGACTCCTGGGTGGAGGAGGGTAATATTGCACGACCATGTTTGAGGCCGAGAACGGTTCAATAACAGTATTAAGGGCTGACGTGAGTAAATGAGAAACTCTACGCAGAAAGGCCAGAATAATGCTAACGCAGAATCAAGAGAAGGAATGAAGCAGAAGCCGAAGCAAGTGTAATATTTGATGTTATTTTAATATTTGCGTGGCTTAAAGTTGTGCCTAATTACTTAATATTTAGATTTTAATTTAGGCTACTTAAATATGGTTTATTTCGTAAGCATGAACAGCGTTCACGGAAAAACGTTTAATTGTTATTGGTAAATGTTGGATTTCAGTGATAAATAGTCCTTTTCTCTAACTGTTATTGCTCTTTTTAGCAGCATTCTTTCTTTGCTTTTTATATCTTCATTAAGACCGTCCTCGCTGTTGACAGCATTACGCTTCTGGTTATGCAGTGCTAATTCGGACGCCGAAGCTCGCTTAATGTCGAAGGTGAGTGCTAATTATGCGCTATGATAAATGATTTACAAATGTTGCCCGTAGAAATTTTAACAAAAATCAATTTCGGCTAATTCTGTTCTAACATTAATCTCTGTGCTTGCTTATTTTATACTGTTACCTAGAAAAATTTCTATCTGATAAATCAAGGTATTCTGGGCAGCGTTCTCAAATTTCCTTGGTGTATGTAATTGATCTGCCTAGGAGATTCAAGTTTTCTCGACAAGTAATAAAAGTAAATACATATTTGAAACTCTAGGTAGCTATTTTAATATCATGAAAAGTTTATAGCAGTATATTATTATATTCAAGGTCTAATCACGAGGATGCAGCTGCTGCCTTATATTGCTTAAAGTCAGGCTTTATTTTAGGTCAAACCTATCTGATTAAGGTGATTTTAGGTATGCGTCTGATTTTATGATATTTACGAACTAAATAATTATGCTTCTAAAGTTAACCTTGAAATAATACAAGAATTTTTGAAGTCGTTTGTTTCATGTTGTTTTATTTCTCTCAGGTTTTCCCTGGTGATTTCACCTACGGTCAGAGTTACGCGTGGCTTCTTTGTGTGCACACTGTAATTGTGGCATATGTGCCTGTTTGTCCGTTGATTTTGCCAGTCGGTAAGTTATTAATAAGCACTTTTTGCAGCTGCGGTACTAATTTTTCTGGTCGGTTCGTTCAGTGTTTGTTAACGTGTTTTCTAAAACGGAGCATTTGTTGAAAGTTAGACAATCAATTACTAATACCATTGTTCGATATTAACTCATTTATGAGATGTTGAATTTCATAAATGGGCCTATATTTATCATATTGGCGTGCTGAAATCATTGAAGCAACATCCAATTTAAATGGAACCTTGCCCTTATCTGAAGCGGTTGTCTCGTTTAAGGAGCCTCTGTTATTACCTCATTTCGTACTAATTTTTCATTTGTAATTGAAATGTTCAAACCACGGCTAAACAATTCAAATTGATTTAACTTATGCTTCAGTGTTGATGGATTTAACATACGACTATCTACACCTACCACACGAGTTGCTTCTTTATTTGCGTATATTTATTATATATATTGACGGTTTTACTACAGTGATTCCATTCTAAATATTTTTTAAGTTAAAAATCTTGTGAAACAATTTTTTTCCAAATTACTGGATCTGCACTGTAACCAACAGGGGATTTTTTCCAGTTACCAGTAAGCACGAAACGAATGTGCATGAGATTATACTTTCCGTCCATGCTGTCTTTGGCTTATCCTTCTGGTCACAACTGAACTAATTTGTTACTAGGTTCGCAACACCTAATACATACTTGCATATATATTAGTTCTTCGCAACAAACAGTATTTAACTGTAATATATTGAATTGAAGTGATGTCATGCTTACCGCGAAATGTGATAACTGATATCGATCAAGGCCAGGGTGTATGGATTTACTGGAGTAACAGGTGTTCAGAAATTGTTGTAATTCTCAATTTCGGTGAACTTTAGCATAAATTGATATCCATCAGGTTGGTATCATGTACCGACTCGGAAACCATAGTGTTAGTACCATGTACATTTTCGGTACAATAATGTTGGTATCGGTTACTAACACAATAGCCATAGTGTTAGTATCCTTTACAGACTCGGTATATATATTATATAGTGTGAGTTAGCGTTGAAGTCGCATTGATGATGTTAGCTTCACTACTGCAGGTTTACACATTCGTCTAGGAGATTGTACCGTCCTATTATTCCACATTCTTCACCAAATATATAGTGGTTAAAGGGCGTAATACCGGCTCCTACTGATGAGTCGCCAGTATGCACGAAACGAATGTGCATGAGATTATACTTTCCGTTCATGCTGCCTTTGGTTTATCCTTCTGGTCACAACTGAACTAATTTGTTACTAGGTTCGCAAAACCTAATACATACTTGCATATATATTAGTTCTTCGCAACAAACAGTATTTAACTGTAATATATTGAATTGAATGATGTCATGCTTACCGCGAAATGTGATAACTGATATCGATCAAGGCCAGAGTGTATGGATTAACTGGAGTAACAGGTGTTCAGAAATTGTTGTAATTCTCAATTTGGGTGAACTTTAGCATAAATTTATATCCATCAGGTTGGTATCATGTACCGACTCGGAAACCATAGTGTTAGTATCAGGTACTCATCGATTTCAAAAAAAGGTATCAGTTACTAACACAATAGCCATAGTGTTAGTATCCTTTACAGACTCGGTATATATATTATATAGTGTGAGTTAGCATTGAAGTCGTATTGTCGTTGACTTTAGATTATGTTAGCTTCACTATTACAGGTTTACACATTCGTCTAGGAGATTGTACCGTCCTATTATTCCACATTCTTCTACCAAATATATAGTGGTTAAAGGGCGTAATACCGGCTCCTACTGATGAGTCGCCAGTAAGCACGAAACGAATGTGCATGAGATTATACTTTCCGTTCATGCTGCCTTTGGTTTATCCTTCTGGTCACAACTGAACTAATTTGTTACTAGGTTCGCAACACCTAATACATACTTGCATATATATTAGTTCTTCGCAACAAACAGTATTTAACTGTAATATATTGAATTGAATGATGTCATGCTTACCGCGAAATGTGATAACTGATATCGATGAAGGCCAGAGTGTATGGTTTAACTGGAGTAACAGGTGTTCGGAAATTGTTGTAATTCTCAATTTGGGTGAACTTTAGCATAAATTTATATCCATCAGGTTGGTATCATGTACCGACTCGGAAACCATAGTGTTAGTATCCGGTACTCATCGATTTCAAAAAAGGTATCAGTTACTAACACAATAGCCATAGTGTTAGTATCCTTTACAGACTCGGTATATATATTATATAGTGTGAGTTAGCGTTGAAGTCGCATTGTCGTTGACTTTAGATGATGTTAGCTTCACTATTGCAGGTTTACATATTCGTCTAGGAGATTGTACCGTCCTATTATTCCACATTCTTCGACCAAATATATAGTGGTTAAAGGGCGTAATACCGGCTCCTACTGATGAGTCGCCAGTAAGCACGAAACGAATGTGCATGAGATTATACTTTCCGTTCATGCTGCCTTTGGTTTATCCTTCTGGTCACAACTGAACTAATTTGTTACTAGGTTCGCAATACCTAACACATACTTGAATATTAAGGACTCATTTGTCAGTGTCCTCCATCGATCCGCAATTATAAAGATTATGTTCATATTACCTTTTGCTTGTTGGACGGAACAAGGAATTTGCATCCACCGTCCACCTGATTAATCGACTTCCGCTTTCGGAATTCTTTTTTAATGGAAGGCACATCCCACAAACAATTTGACAATCAATATGTCAAGTGGAAAATTTAGTTTAAACTGTCCCATTTATACTTATTGTTAGATCTCTTAAGCATAACTGTCTTTTCACTAGGTAAGTGTATGTCAAATTTGTTTGTGTATGTTTCTGCATGTGTACACTCATCGAAATGAAATTACAGTGATTTAATAACAAATACTGACGACTCACTAGATAAGCGTACGCCATGCCTGTGTGTATGTGTTCTCGTTTGTTTTGGATTGAGGAGTAATCAGTTACTGCACGTGTACACTCATCCCAGTGAAATTACAGCGATTTAGCAACATCTGACGATTCACTAGATAAGCGTATGCCACGACTGTAACTGTGTATGCATAAGGGTAGTTCACTAAAACTGAGAAATAATCTGTTACATATTATTAGCGACACGTGTACCACTCATTCAAGTGAAACTAAAATGATAAATTTACATTCCTATCTGCTCACGTCAGACCTGTTTTTACACTTAATTTCCTAAATGGAGTAATTACGGTTGGCATCCTGGTAAGAAAAATATGCATATACCAGACAATCCATTGAGAGTTATTGTTAATGTCTAACACTCTCCAACATCTAATGTGTCTGAGTTTCTGTGTCATAGAATATAGATATATTCGTAATTCTTTGATTATACTTTGATGAATTCATAACATTTGGTTGAGATAGTCGATAAATCTGAGCTAAATAAAAACGATGGATTGGCGATTTAAGATGTAGCATCAATTTACACCAATATACCAGTAGCCAAAGCACTAGAATATTTGCAGCGTTTCCTGGTTGATCATCCAGTAATATTAAAAGGAAGTGAAATGACGATGATACATGCCATGGAGATGATGAACATATGTATGTCCCACACTTATTTTAAACTTAGTAATTTTATAAGCAGATTAAGATTTTTCCAATGGGACAACCACTATCAGATCCAAAAGCTAATATCTTCATGAATTGCATGGAGAAAAACCTCTTAGATACAAAATCCCTAAATCCAAAACTGTATGTACGTTATTTGGATGCTAATTTAGTTATTTGGAATCACGGGGAGGATTAACTGGTAAATTTCTTAGACTTAGCAAATCAGGTGAACGACCTGACATTTACGATTGAAAATAAATCATGTGGCGCTTTATTATTCATGGATGTCAACCTAATTAGAAATGGTACAAAATTAGAACGGGATATTTATTGGAAGAATACTTACTCAGGTATACTTCTTAATTTAAATTTAATTCTTCCATATAGATTGAAAATCGTTATCTTAGCATTGGAATACAATATACGTAATATTTAAAAAAAACCCTTACCCTATGTATTACACTGATCAATCAAAAGAAAAAACTTGACCCGTTAAACACATCAGGAGTATATGAAATTCTATGTAACGACTGTAATCTTATGTATGTGGGTGAAACCATGCGCCCAATTAAGGTAAGAAGAGTGGAGAATAAAACCGCATGCAAGTATGGCCATGTTAATAGATCGGATCTTGCACGTCATACAGTAGAGACAGGACACACAATTAATTGAGATGGTTGCAGACGCATATCAATTTGTGGTCGTAGTAGATCGACAAGATTGATTAGAGAATCCATCGAAATTAAATCGAGAAATGACATAATGAATGAAATAGCCGAAGAAAAATCACTAGGTCCGATTTGGAATACAGCATTAAATAATGATAGGAAGCGAAGTTTGCACGAATCAGAATCAGAAACTCGCTTAAGTAAAAGAATACGAACACCGGACTGCTATTACCAAACAGACGGCGGTCAATGATTCATTCAATATCTCCTAATTTATTTTCGGATTATCTTATAATTTCATCCCTGATTATTTGTTATCTTACTGTATCTTAGGTTAGGTTGGTAATGTAGCGCCTTTTAAAAAAGATTTACGTTTTTATAAGTGTACAAAGGCAACTTTTGTTTGCACTATTACTATTATCTTTCTTTAGCAGGAAATTTTCAAATTTCTTCAATGACCACTTTTTTAGTTTTTTTTAACTACCTATCCTATTGAAACATGTTGTCCTTATCTAATTTAGTTTTACTAGCTCTTAATTATTTACCGTGAAAATGCATAGTATCACTTCATGTGCAAATTAAAAAAGATATATTATCAGATACAATAAATGAGAGAGTGTTAAATGGAGGAACGTTCGATCGTTTGCGTTAATCAATTCAATTTCAAACTCCATGCGCGGACAGACGCTTTCTGTTGGCATGAGTCAGGATGCAATGTGTTTACAATTTGCTAACTCACTTCTTTTATCGCCTTTTGGTAATTAAAGGGCGTATGTGCGGTAATTCTACGTGAGCGTTCGATGAATGTGCTAACATTTATAACGATTTTAATTTATTTCTTTGAAATATGAATGTTAATGCCGCTTCAAATGGCTTTTGTGCTGTTCGGGAAACAAAATACCCATTCAAGCTGATATACTGGTAAACTGCTTACTTTTTTATCCAAAATACTTCTGTTTATTTTGATTGCTCACTTCATTGTATAGAATAGCAATTAGATATTAGATGACTTGTTGCTTTATTATATTTCAACACCTTTGGACTATGAACCAAAAAATCTGTCAATTCTTAAAGAGCATTCATGAACTGATGATAACAATTAAAGTATATATTTACATACATATTCATATATTCCCGTTTTGCATTATTTTCGAGCTTCTCCAATACTCCTGTTTTGCCTTCCTTCAATATAGCTGGCATACGTGTCAGGGAACGCATTCTCACAAATAAACGGATCTAAGTCAATACGATAAGATATGTGCCCTATAACTGTAAACTTGTGAAATTTATTCGTGCACTTTCATTGGCATTGGGTCTCTATCGGCATGGAATACGATGTCTTGATTTGTCTTGCTTACTTGAATATGTTAAGTTAATTATGTCTTCTGAAGTGAATAATTTCAGCCCGTTGATATTGCTTTCACCATTGACTGATCGATTTCTATTTTTGGTAGGCCAGGCACACATTTCACTGTGTTAATCTGTATTAAAATACCTAAAACTGCTTTTTATATACTTTTGAGTTTCCTCTGATATTCTTGCTTGGCGTTTCTACAAATTAGTTGTATTGTTGTTTCCTATTTCGCCTATATTCATTCATACGTTTTATTCCGATAGTAAATGAAAATAGAACAACTATCAACAGAGCTTCCTTATAACACCCGATTAAAAGAATTACTTTGTGATAATAGATTTGCGTGCCATAACACTAAAATAACTTTATCGATTACCCTGGACTAAGACGAAAATATTCCATTTTAGCCCTGTTTAATTTTCCTAAGTGTTGTCTTTGTGTGAAATAGCTGGTCAGATAACAGGATTTTAATTAAGTTTCGTTAATTATTGACATCGTTAGGAGCGTTCAAGATCTGTTTGAGTTTTGAAAATTTCTGGACCACATAGAATTTATCCTCGTTGAACGATTGCAACAACTGGAGATGGCTATTCAGTATACCGTTATCGATAAAGTAGAATAACTTTAAAGAGCCTAAGTTAGTTTATTGCTTACTCTATGGCATTGCATCAGGATAATGTTTGCTTAATTTCCGTTTTGTTGGTCAGGTATTGTCTACCTTATTTTGAAATATCTTGTGGAGAGATACAACTTCGTGTGGGTGTTTCAATCGCCAAAAGAGAATGAGCGCCTACGACGACTTTACTACTTTTCAGATCTGAGCGAGGTTAGTGCACACCGTTTTGTCGCTAGATGGATTTACATTAATAGTATTCAACTTTAAATATTTTCACTGTTCGAATATGCCACAGGATTCTCATGCACACATTGTTAACATTTTTCAGAAACTGCCTGTTTGTGTCTGATTTGAATGACATATTATCATTGTCTCTTTCTTTCTATCAATCGTGTTGACGGCCGTGTCATAGGCACCAATCATTGTTTTGCCACTGTCTCTGTATTAAGGGTTTTGTTGGAATAACAAAACCATTTTCGTTTATAGTAAAATTACTGATTTTAGCAAACCTTGCATGAATTTACAAAAAGCCAGACCAAAGAACAGTTGTTTGTAGAATTTATATTTCACCGTAACATAGTCCGATTTGTATATTTTTCTCTGTCAAAAATCCAATTAATTTAATCAGTGTAAGATTTAGAGCATTATATCTGCGCGCGTTAATGTATTGCTAATCGAAGTACTTAAAATAGACTTGCTGATTCTTAGATTAAATTTGGGCTATAAATTTCCAGAAATTCGACATCCTGTGTATCAGGTCCGGAGCATTATCTGACAGAGACACCCAGTTGACCAATCATCGTGACGAAGTAGTCTGTTAAATGCAGCATAAGTGTTCTAGCTTGTCGATTGATAAGAATTATAAATTTCTCAACTTCGAAAATTTTTTTGCAGTAGATCAAACGAAATTCCTAACTACGGGTTATTTTTGGCATGAGTAATGTCGGGTTCTCAGAAGGTTTTTGATTTCCTAAAATGTAGATACTTTTAAGAAGAAGTAATTTTTCTTTCCTCATAACTAGACGCCTATAGCCAATTTAAGAAGCAGATTAATTTCCATTTGAAATATTGATTTTTACAAAGGCACACGTCGATTGAATTGGGTAGCGGATGGCCAAAAGCGAAAATTGACATTCATAAAAACGATTTAAAGCTTAATTTATTAACAAATACGAAGTTCTTAATCTAAAATAGACTAATACTTTTAAAATTTGGTATCTTCTCGCCTTTTGTTTGAAAACTGCTAAATATCCAACAAATTATATGTCGGTTTCTTGAAAGAGAACATTATTGCTGCTTTCAACTTGTAAGTTCTTTTTGTTCATCATTATTTTGGAATGTGGGTGTTTATTCTGTATATTGATTGTGGATCCATTATTCTGCTTGATGATTCCAAAAGCTATTAAATATGAGAAATAAATAATACCTTGGCAGCTGATGTCATTTATACAAGATATTTATCAGTTCCTCCAATCCTGAATCAAGTTCGTATAATTTCCTCACCCTTATCCATTACGGTGCATCTATAATGCGTGTTTTAATGAATTTATTTTTTAATTTTAATTTGGTCCATTTGATGGTGGCCTTCGTTTTTGGTTAACAAGCTTGCGTTAACGCATGCTCGACCTGGTATAAGCCCATCGCAGCGCGATCGCTGTCAAAATTCAAGACAGGCGAGAATCGGGCCAACTTCCTCGGCGACAAACGTAAATCAAGATGGTCTGCCGAAGACGCGTGACCCTGAGAAAAGTAGAGCGATGTCCAAATCACCCTGTGGAAGCAGGAAAACCACTAGCCGAAAATCGATGCCAGAAATTGATTCCATCCCAAATATCCTCACGTCTGACCAAAAGACTGTAGGACGTCCTGCAAAATCTAAGGACGTCGATTCCGCTGCTGCCCATATTTCATTTGCTAAGTCTAGGAACAATGAGGATGGGTCCAGTTCGGATGTGAAGCCTTCAATTCAAGTGCCGATCAAACGAGATGATCTAAACAATTTTGCAAATCAGAATGGCGAATTTTACCACCGTGTAACTAATAATCCGTCGAAGGAGAATAATTTTTCTGCGCATTACATTAATCCAACCAGGCATTTGTCGATTACTTACCACGTTCGTTGGCATGGCTTGGCTGCTTGTCATAGTCTTGTTGGTCTATGTTTGGGTCATCTCAACGTGACAGCTTTCTTGCTGCTAAGACATGCCGGCCAATCAACTGAAAATACTGACAGGTACTCATTTTAAATAAAGATTTAATTGTTCGTATTTGAGTATGCGCGTTTCGCTTCGAGTCCTAAACTTGCCACCTTTGACAAGCATTTGAATAAAGTTTCCCAACAACGAATTCAGTGTGAAATAGAACTGGTATTACATGCGGCCGCTTCAGTAAATTATGCAGAAATGTGGCCAGATGAGCAAAGTCAATTAGATAGTTTCATGCCCAACTCTTCCTGTTAATAAAAAAAGAAAAAAAAATAGTTGAGCCATGGATTGATTTATTTATTTAAATCAAGATGCGAGTTTGATATGTACACCAATCCCATTGCATTTAAACAGCAAAACTTCCGTCAGTCCAGTACAATGTATGTGAAGACCATTTTGTGCGACTGGTTAGATACAATGAGAATGGTGTTTGTATCACGCTGGAAAACTTATTACTACCACCCGCGCAATCAGTGTTTAGTTGATTGATGTATTTGTTTTATGTCTTTTGATCAACTGTTTTCATTTGATGGTGGAGTAGAAATTTGGTGGTGGATGTAATCATAACTAAGTCACCTGTAAAATATGTAGAAGCCAAGGCGAAACGCAATCTGTTTCTCACGCAATTCATTGCTTCATCACCTTTATATCGTAAGTGTATATACACAGTAAAAATCAGCATCTCATTGGAAAACTATTAGAGAGGGGTGTAGCTCTTGCACTAAAACCAGCAGTTTGTGAACATTTACTACTCACAGGTCATGATGTTAGTAGAAACAATTTTTCAGTCCTGTACAAGGCAAAATCGGAAAAGATGCTCCTGGCATTTGAAGCTATTGCTTAAACATGCAGAAAGTAATTAAAAAAATTGAATTGTAGTTAAAAAAACATAACTAACAGGCCTTAAAATATAGCCTGTTACGCAAAATAAGACACACCAATCAATTACGGACACACTCACAATGAAAGCGATGACACTCCACATGACGTTACACAAAATGATTGGTGTAAATTGCGCAAAACAAGGACAGACATAGCTAAGAATGGATTGGTTACAACAAATGTACAATTGGGATTGGATGAGTGAAAATATTAACTAATCCCGAATAATGGCTGTAGAAGCTGGTAAAAGTAAGATTTATTAATACGTTTCTTTTTTCTCATATTTTAAAACTGGTGAAACTTGTAACGATATATATATTTCTTAGACGGTTTAATTTTTATATTATTTTCCCGAGAAACACACGTGAAACATATAGTCGGTTTCCACATTTCCCTTATTCCGACTAAATTCCTGGAGTTGGCTCCTTGATTTCTTCGATAGGTAAGTATTAATTATTGCACATGGGTGACTTCACCGTGTCAATATCGATGTTTGGCTTATTTCTGAGGCGTATATGAGGCTTCAGTCTCCATATGGCTCTCTTTCATGTGTAATAAATCTGCAACCAGGCTGAACAATAAAGGTAGTCTCTTGGTTGGATATATCTAAATACGTCTATATTATTAATTACGATAGCTCAAATAAAAGATTTAAAATTATGGTTAGGATTTATTTTTCTAAGGAATTTTAATAGAAGCACTCTATAAGGTTGCCGGTTTACCCATCACCTTAATCGCCTTGATGTCTGGTATTTCTTTTTTTATGGAAAAACTATCAAAAAATTAATGCTGAGTTTCTTATTAGCTTTAAACCTTATTACAAAAAAGTCATCTATTCAACAACTGTGTGACCTCTATTTTATTTTTCATCATGCAACACCATTTCAAATATGTGATAATTACATAACTAACAGTGAAGCGGACTCAAACACGGCTATTTTGTTTAACGTTTGTCTGGCTGGTTTAACACTGATGGGCGCTGTAGCCGTTCGATTGTTGTTCGGCTTTAGTTGGATTGGTTGGCGTATGAGATCACCACAAAGTCATGCAGCATTGGCCGTTAGAACGTGCGAAAATTCTCCAGTTTCCGATTTGAATCTGGATCAATCGCAGCTGAATAACTCGGCTGTCGGTGAAACAAACAGGCAGAGCCGCGCAGGACATCGGATACAGGTTTGTCTTCCACATTACTTCATTTTAACTTTAGAATGTGATATTATTTAAATCCAGTTTTCCGAATTGAATTAAGTAGTAATGTCATTTTTAACCGGCGTCAAGAAATTTCACGGTATTCGTTAGTTGTGATCCTGGCTACAGAAAAATTGAATTCCTAACATTTCAGTCAAGGGCGTGGTGGATCTCCGACCGGCAAACGGATCTCCTATAAAATACCACATGAGCCCGACGACGGCACCATGACTCGGCGTGTGTTCCCCGCCACAAAAGGGTTCAACAGCCACAGGATTACATGGACTCCTGGACAGTACCCTGTACTTCCGTATGGCGAATGAGCTCTCAACAGCCACCGGCAACCATGCAACCTACTGCTGCCTTGCAGACTGCGCTTGGATGTGCAAAGGCTAGAGGTGCGTCCTCGATCAAAAAGCCGAGTGGTGAGGGGACACCACTTGTACCAAATTCCCAAGAAACTCCATGAAATGTCACTGGAGCCGGCTTATCCTCCAAAAAGGAGTCAGCCGCAGTAAAGCAGTAAAGTAAAGTAAGTCAAGATCAAGACTTTTGGGTCTAAGAGACGTTTCTCGACTTTCCTAAAAAAAATGCATACACATTTTAACTAGCTCCTTTTTTAGTGCGTTTGTCGTCACGCACTGATAACAACAAAACTAGAAGAAAAACAAATCAGAACTTTTGAATGATGGTTGCGCGGTCATGTTTGGCGACTTGTTAACAATTGGGACTGCTGTTTATTTGATCTCATCTCATTAGAACACACTTAACTAGTTGTCGACACAACCCTCGCTATCTTTGCTTCAAATGCACGAACAGCTAGCTGCAGTTTGTCTACTTTTTTAGAGTTCATTTAGTGTCTCAGAAAAGTGTGCCGACGTTATGTGTGTAGCACACGCCAATTTGTAGTATGTCTGTGTTTTACAGTCAACTTTGATGTTGTTTGTTCCAATCGTTGTAGATCTGGAGATTTTAAGTGGTAAAATTTTTTTAATGAATCGTTAGTCATAATATGTGCTCTTTATCTATCAACCGATTTCCTTGGAAGAGTTTGCATATTCAGACAAATGCATATGCAGTTGAAAGTAGAAATGTCAACTCCAAAATCTTGATCCTTGTAATATCCTTGAGTCAACTTCGGCTTTACATTAATTTTCTTCATTTGTTTGATTTGATTATGAACTTATTAGGAATCGTCTTCTTGTGTTTATTGAGTGTTTCAAAGTTGTTCCAACCGTAAAGTGGAGTCAGGCGTCATTTCCAGACACTCCGAATACATTTATGGGATTTGTCACATTGTGTCTAAAGTAAAAAATTCCATGTCCTTGCTTTTACGCAGAAAGTCTGCTTAACAGTAGAAAGAACAAAAGCGCTTTGTGGGTTAGGGTAAGCATTCAGAGGCCTACGCTTCTGTGAGAACTATGAATATACAGCCGATAAGTGTAGCTAAAAGCATTTAGAATTCTATGGAGTTCTGGTTTTAACAAAAGTTAGCCGTTGTTCTCTTATATTAGCACCTACATGTCGTGCCCGAAATACTTACGAGGAACCAGATGTAGGACCGGATTTGTAGAGGATTTTGTCTAGCAATCACAAGGCCTGACATTATTATTATAAGGGCCACTTTATCATACCGAATCCTAGTCTGAATAACCAAAAGCCGCTTTGTCGGGTCAACCGGTCACAATGTACAGACCTGTATAAGTCTACCTTATTAGCATAGGCTCTCTTAGAATCCACCGTGTTGGAGTTGTAGTTCCTCGCTTATGTATGTGTGTATGCATTAATTTATTTATGTATGTATGCGCGTACGAATGTATGCATGTATGCACTTTTATATATATATATATATATATATATATATAATGTAAAAATATATACATGAAAATCATAGGTAAATGCATAAAAAATATGTACTCGAACATTGTCATAATATCAAAGAACTGTTGAAAATGTTACACAGTTGTTAGCTAAGAAGAGCTGGTTATAACATGTGAGACAAGTGAGAAAAATAAAATGAATCATGTGGATTCATAGGTCACGTTGCGTGACATAGGGCGCAAGTGGTGCGCGTAAAGTTAAAAATTTTGATACTTAGAATAACGAAAAATTAATGCTAAAAATATCAATTACGCGTTATGTAAAGTAAGCTATTGCTAGGTTCAGATTGTAGGCAGATGGAGACTGGGACGTGTGTAGAAAGTTGAATGCTCTCAGGATCAGGCGGTTCGATGAACTGTTTCAACCTGTCCATGCTTACTGATGTCGGTGTCGCGCCTTGCATAATAATGATGTATTTGGGTTGTCTGAGCAAAATCGGGTAAGGACCGCGTTACTTTGGTTTTAGTGGTGCAACAGCAGTGTCGTTGCGAACGAGTACTCTCTTGCAGCTGTGAAGCTGCGGGTGAACGAAGACTGGACGAGGCGTATGTCTCGGCTGCTGTTCAGACATGTTACCGAAATGAAGTCGGAGGCGGGTAGCTTCGTCTTGTGGGTCATCATGTACGGGTAGTAGACGTGGGAGCTGACTAGGTAGTTTTAGATCCATGCCATACAAGAGTTGTGACGCAGACGTTTTAATGGATTCACGTGTGCGGGAACGCATGGCAAGCAGAACTAAAGGTAGTACATCGACCCAGTTGCCATTAATGGACGAGGATGCTAAAGCAGCTTTGAGTTCCCTATGTGTTCTCTCTACTATACCGTTAGATTGGGGATGGTAGGTAGTAGTCTGGCATAAGGTGCATTCCATGAACCGCAAGGTGGTTTTGAAACGATCCGATGAGAAGCAAGTGCCTCTGTCAATAAAGACCTCATAGGAAAAACCATAATTGGATATCCATGCAGAGATAAAACCGTTAGTTACTTCGTCTGCAGAAATGGTGCCAAGAGGTAATGCCGCAGGCCACCGTGTAAATCTATCATAGTTAGAAGGTAGTTGAAACCTTGAATCTTTGTCAGATGAACTATGTCGATGTAGACCATGGTTAGGCGAGAGGTAGTTCGGAAATGTTGTCGTGTCATCTTCTTTTTCTGACAAATGGCACACTCGGAGACCCACCGTTTAGCGTTCTGCCTAAGCCTGTGACCCCAGAAAAGATTTGTGAGAAGTCGGACAGTCACTTTGCTTTCTGGGTGAGAAATTGAGTGAATTGAGTCGAAAACCTTACTCTGAAGGCTGGTCGGCAGAACTGGCATTTTGGGCTGCGTACCCATGAAGTAAACAATTGGTAAGCCTTCCCAGAGACGGCATATGAACTTGGTTGGGTGACGGGCTACTGATCTTTGAATGTGATTGTCACCGCGCTGTTCCGTTCGCAGGAGGAATGGCGTTAGTGCAGGTTCACTGAGTGTCACGGAGTTGACAGTGCATGGCGACGGCGAAAGTGGTTGTAGTGAGACGTCTCGCCTGTAAATGGCATCTGAAATGAAGTTTTGTTTGTCCTTGACATGAAAGATGTTAAATTGCCATTCGCTTAGACGTGAAAGCTGTCTTTCCAATCTGGCAGTTTATTTGGCGATAGTTGAAGTTGCGTTTCGAAGTGTGCTAACTAAATGTGCATGATCTGTGAAAACATTAAATCTGCTACTGCCAAAGATGCTGATATAATGGCGCACTGCGTCGTGGATGGCGAGGAGTTCTCGACCGAAAGTGTTGTATCTCGTTTCTACTGGTTGGAGAATACGCGATTAGACACTGATAGGCTTCCGAACTCCGTCGATCTCTTGTTCCAAAATGGCTTCAATAGCGAATTCAGAAGCATCTGTCGTGAGTAGAAATGGTCGTTTAAAATCTGGATGCGTTAGCATTGTGGTATTTGCTAACGGGTTGATGCCGAGTCAAAGTAAGTCCTCGTCTTCGGATGACCAAGTAATGGTGGAATTCTTGCTAAGTCCTTTTCGATTCCGCAGGTGCCTGCACAAAGGATAAAGTTGTCTTGAAAGGCCCGGAAGGAACTTGCGATAATAGTTTAGTACTCCCAGAATTTTTGCAACTCGCTAACAGTCATCGGTGACTTGATATTCTTGATTGAATTCGCCTTTGACGGCAAAGGTTGAATACCTTGTGGCGTGATACGATGCCCTAAGAAGTCCACGGATGTAGTTGCAATCAACGTTTTGTTACAGTTGGTCTTGAGTCCATGGTTGGATATGCGTGAGAGGACATTTCGTAGATGCTTGGCATGAGATTCTAAGTCTGGACTGAATACCATTATGTCATCGAGATATGACATACAATAAGCAGAGTCGTCGCGAAGTATGTTGTCTATGAATCTTTGAAATGTCTGAGTAGCACACTTGAGTCCAAAAGGCATGTAAATATATTCGAAAAGGCCAAATGGAGTGATGACTGCAGTTTTCTCGATATCCTCTGGTGCTACCGGGATGTGATGGTAGGCTTGTCTGAGGTCAATCACTGAGAAGAAATTGCTGCCGTTGAGTTTTTTCAAGTAAGGTGTTAATATTTGGAATAGGATATGCATCAGATTTTGTCACTGAATTTAGCTTACGGTAATCTCCGCAGGCTCTGTACGATCCGTTTGATTTGGAGACTAAATGCAGTGGTGACGCCCATGAACTTTTCAATAGTCTGATTATCCCTCTTCCAAAAGCCTTGAGGATTCCTCTTGGGCAGCTTTGAGTATAGCAGGGGCCAGTGGTCGCTTCTTGAGTGCAACAGGTTGTCCTTCTTTGACGATATGTTGCATCGTGTTAGAGACTCGTAGCTCTGACTTGTTTAGATCGAAAAGCGACTTGTATTTTTGAAGAGCTCCTGATATCTCTGCTGAATGATGCACTGGGGTTGGCTGAATGACCTGTAACTCCAAACGCTTGGAGGCAAGTGTCCAAAAACTTTGCTCAAATCCGGTGGAGGGGTCGATGAACTTTTGATTGGCAAGATCAACAATGAGCCGAAATTTCAAAAGGAAATCAAGGTCTATTATATTTTGTGAGACCTTGGCAACGATGAAGTTGTGAGTAAATTCACGCCGTAAACCTATATTGAGTGTGTGATACCGACAGCCATAAGTAGGTTTTGGCTCGCCTATAGCTGTTGCGAGTAGAACGCCTAGTGACATCTCGGCCATTGAATCACCCTTGAGAACTGAGATTGCTGCACCTGTGTCTACGATGAATTCTTCACCAGTTCTGAAATCAAGAAGGTGCAGAATTTCGTTGGGCTGTTTGGCCGGGTCATGCAAACAAGTAGGCTGGTGATTGCGACTGGTATTGCCCGTTTGGCTATCTATGTGGCAAATTCGGCGTGGACGAAAATAGTCGATAGGATTGTCAGTTTGTAAGTGATTTCTTCCTTGTGGTGCCGTTGATGCAGTTGATACGCAGAAAGTACGGTCTTCTACTTTCTGCGCCATACGTTTCTCGATCCTGAGGCACCACTGCGCCTGTTTCCTGTTGTCTTTCCCGTCAACTGTGGAAATTGACATTCATTCGTAAATTCTTCGTAACGACAGAAACAGACTTGACATGAATAAAAAAACGTCTGGTGATTGTAGCACCAGTTCTTTGGGGCATACCTGTTAAAGGATTGCGGGGATCTCGATCGCCGCCTACTGTTATCATGTGTTTAGGGCGAAAAATTTGGTCGAGCATTCACATGATTTAGCTCGGATTTCCCTATGACCAATCCTTCTAGAACTTCAGCCATGTTTGCTACTGACCTCTCTAAAGAGAAGAGCCTATCATTCTGCGGGGGCGGACAAAAGGATGGCGAATTCAACTTAGGTTCCAAAACCATAAATTCCAAATCACATCTCTCAGATAGGTCATCTATAGAGATAGTGTTAGGGAGCTGTCTGGCGAATAATTTTAGTGATTGTGGAAGATTGTTGATAAAAACAACCTTAGCTTCATGGTCAGAAATATTGGTTTTATACCAACGTTTCCGTAATTCCCTTAAAATCTCGATGGAGCCATGGTTTATCATGTCTAACTGCGCGTATTTATTTATTATTTGTTCAGTTTCTTTGAGACCCAGCAAGGATTCTACTTCATTTTGTAGGCCTAAAATGGGACTAGGTAGTTTACTGATGGCCTCAAGCATCGTATAAATCCGTTGCTGCAATTCCGAAGGTAGTTTAGCAAAAACCTTTGACAGTTTTTGATGACTGTCATAATCTGGAAACGGGGAGAAAGCGGAGTCTACGTGCATAAAGAATAGTTCGCTATCTCCATCCCAAACATGAACATTAATATCTAAAATTGGACCTGACGTTCTAACAATTATACGGGATCTTAAAAGCATAAATTTATAAACAAGATGAAAATGTATAAAAAGACTTTAAACAAAACTCTTACCCACTAACGGCTTCTACAGTTGAAACAGAATCTTCCGCAGTTGAATCTGTCGAGAGATGAGCATGAAATTAGTTCTTTCACAAAACACGTAAGTTCTACACATTCGTACAGTCAATGTTCTTTCACAAATCACCAAGATGTACAGTTTTGTACATATGAAAAATTATTGAATAGAAAACCTTCCTTCTAAAAATATATACCCAACAAAATTGCTCAGAAGACCTCGACGTTAGAGAGATTAAAAACCAGAGTAAAACGTATACGCAAATGTTAATTAGCTGTACTCCCAATAAAATGAAAACGAAACACAGTCGATTGTATTTATACCAAAACTTTTCTGACTAACAAAACAGTACAGTACTCAGTATTCTGGCGCGGTCGCCAATCTTGTAAACGCCCCAGCTTCAAGTAAATGCCGTACGCCGTTACAAAGTTAGTTTTGGTGCCAAGGATAGTTGAGTTAGTACTGTTCGGGGGCACTTATTAGGACCGGTCTTGCATTCTCTGGCAAATGCCGTGAAGGACAGTTAGTGTAGCAGAGTCCAGAAATACTCCTAGGCACTTGAGACCAGCTCTGGTCGACTTGGGGTATGGTTCTTTCTGTTGTGGCGTTGACATCCGTGGCGAGTGATAAGGTGAGTAATCTCGTTGAAGTTCTGCAGTAACTGGCTTACTGAAAGGATCAACTGTAGATGTTATTCCGTCTCTCTTGTTGTAGGGCAACAAGATTGGCGTGACTGAAATTGCCAATGTGTGTGAAACAAGCCCAATAATCAGCATAGGTGACAATAGCAGACAGCACGCGAAGGAAACGCACAACAGAAGGCAAACGCGACAACTGACTTGCATGGTAAATTCACCGTGCTTAAATACCCTTAATTGGCTGCTCGCACACCATTGGTTAACGGCAAATTTCGCTTTTTTCTCATTGGTGCTGCGTAAACTGAATTGAATTTAATTTACGCA
This sequence comes from Eudiplozoon nipponicum, assembly GCA_029291075.1. Taxonomy (NCBI): domain Eukaryota; kingdom Metazoa; phylum Platyhelminthes; class Monogenea; order Mazocraeidea; family Diplozoidae; genus Eudiplozoon; species Eudiplozoon nipponicum. The sequence goes on from JAQBSW010000294.1 coordinate 73,433, forward strand.
ATATGTTGGCAAATTTCTTTGTGCCATTACAGAAGGTTTAACTTATGTAACAGCCGAAATATTGTTCCGCACCTGCAAAATGCAGAAAAAGGCAATTGTCAACAGCGCTGTGCAAGCTCCAAAAATTTTAAGTTGAAATGTATTACAGTTTATTTTCTCAACATATTTGAAAACATTGTCAGTAGACCTAACGTAAAATGGTCGTATCCTTAAGCGCAAACTGGTAGAAATTTGTCGTATTGTTCGGTAGGTAGACCAATTCAAAGAGTAGTTCACTTAATCGCCTGCATCCTTCCCGATATCTCAAAAGTGTTTGACTCTATATATTTTGATGCTGTTATGAAAGCAATCAATTCATTGATTATCGATCCGAATATCTGTAGATCACTTAGGTATTGTCTACATCATAGAAGAATCAGTATTCAAATAAATAATTTGAGATCCAGATCACTAAAAGATATTACTGGAGTTTTACGAGGATCAAGCATAGGTCCAATTTTATTTAAAATAATATTTGCGCATTCGGACTAAGATCCTTGATGGCCGAATTTTCATATTTGCTCATGATCTAAAAATCAACTTTCCAATTGAGTTCTCTAAAAATAACATAAATTTTGACTTATATGACCTGAGTAATTATTTAATAATTTTAGGGTTGAGAATAAATAATAAAAAACAAAAGAGTTAAAAATCAGTAATAGGACAAAATTTAATTAAGTTTATTTTCCTCATGCTGTGATTTATTATGTCTTTGAGATCAAACTTCAGATTTAGGCATAACTATTGTGTGTAAAGCTTATGCTGAGAGACATAGTGAAAGCATAGTTAACTGTGCTAAGAACGGATAGGTGCTAATAAAGAAACATCTTATCGAGTGATATTCAATTACAAATATATGGTATTTGGATTAGACGTTGCGAAAATTTGCCACCGCTTCTTTGAACATAATGAAAAAAGGTTTCTCAAACAAGATAGAAGCTGTCCGAAGAAAAGTTTTGAAACAAATTAGCCTTGTTTTCTGCACCATATATGCCAGCAGATAACAGTTTGTATCACTGCAAACTTTGTTTTTTCGGGGGCTGTTCTACTTGAATTAGTAGATGAGTGTCTATATGAATCTAATAAGAAAGTTTCTTGGAATAGGAACTAGGACTGTTCAATCGGCGATCTCTTCTCCTTTCGTGAGAAATATTGCGGGAAAAAAATATTGTTAAAAAATGTATAATATTTCTAATCAGTTTTCAAAAGGGCTTAGAGAAACGCCCCCGACTAAGATTATTTAAAAATTTTTTTTATCGAACTAGGAAAAATATATGATCCTATTGATTTTTTGAATTCTGATTATGAAAAAAAGACCAGGATAAGTGTGATCAGTAATATATCTCCTTGAAATTTACGTATCTAATATCTATATTATTATAATGTCAAAACTATGCATTATATCATCATATTAGCCATCATTACACATAAAGAATTGTTAGTCATTTTTCTCAAATTTTAATAATAATAAACACGAATTGTACCTTAATCTTTCTAATTATCGGGTCAGATAGCCTCGTTGAAAAATCTTGCTCCAACGTCATTTTCAGACAAGCAGTTGATGGAAGGCTTAAAAAAGAAGGGGCAAATGAGAACCCATCAATAAAGGCCAATAATCGGAGAATCTGAAAATGTACAGTATTCAAGATTTTACCGACCTGCAAATGATATCAATTGTCCCACACAAGAAAAATGCGGTCAAATCCACAACAAGAAGGACAGCACGGAGTACAAAAGTTCAACATTTAAATATATATACTGTTATCTATTGGACACTTTCTGATGCTGTACTCCATTTAATGGAACATGTGTGGTTTGATTCGAAATTACGATATTCTATTTTATTTTTCCAAACATAAATCGTCTTTTCCTTGACTGCTGTTTCACTGAATTTCAGCTGATTTTATGCGATCGCTTGATTGCTTTGCTCGTTAGCTGATATACTAACACATATCTTTCTTTATTGGAATGCGGTCTTATTGAACTTTTAATGCATATACACGATTGCTAAATTATTTTCCCTGGTAACTGATTATTTATCATACTTCGTCCTTTGGTAAACTGTGGCTTCGCCAATTTTCTGTTGATTAGACTTGATCGTTGAATTACTTTTCCCTTTAAATTATAATCCAGCTAATGCCGTCATTTCGTTGATTGCGAGTTCACTGATTTTTAAAAAAATTAAACGCGACCGCTAAATTACTTGTTCTGTTAAATGATAAACGAACATATATCGTCATTTGCAATAATGTATTAGGTATTTCGAACCTAGTAACAAATTAGTTTAGCTGTGACCAGAAGGATAAACCAAAGACAGCATGAACAGAAAGTATAATCTCATGCACATTCGTTTCATGCTTACTGGCGAATCATCAGTAGGAGCCAGTATTACGCCCTTTAACTAATATTTATTTGGATGAGGAACGTGGCATAATATGACAGTATAATTGTACCGTGGGATTATACTTTCCGTTCATGCTGTCTTTAGTTTATCCTTCTGGTCACAACTGAACAAATTTGTTATTAGGTTCGCAACATCTAATAAATACTTGCATATATATTAGTTCTCCGCAACAAACAGTATTTAACTGTTATATCGTTATTTGTTTCACAGCAGGCTTCACTAAATTTCTGTTGAAGAATCCCGATCGCTGAATTACTTTTATGGACATTTTTCTCAATTTTTTCACTATTATTAGCCATTTGTCAGCCATTGACCATGTATATAACTAGTTTTGTTAACTGCTATAATTATTATTTGGTTCACCTAACAAGGAGGCATTCACATTATGGTGCTTTTGGTATACTCAGATACACTGGCAATAATAATTTTAGGTAAATCCAGTTTTTGCTCTGACCCACATAAATAATCTTTTGCAGGATATTTTTCACGATACGGTCTATTCCATGCGGAGCAATAACGTCATTAGTTTATTTTTTTAGCAGACGCTTCGCAAGAATGAATATCACTGTGGAGACTGTTGCGATGCAGTTATCGAACATGGAAATACAAACAGAAATCAAGCAGATAATCAGAATGCTGCAGTCAATTCCTTTGAGGTCACAGGAGAAGGCTCAAGTTTTCATCGGACTGAGGAAAGGAATGCTTATTTTTCTGATGCCGATGATAACATCCTAAGGTGAGGCACAAGGGCTTATAGAGAATGTCGCGTTTCCTTTTCAGGCAATTTTAAATACATGCGCTTTCGTAGATCAAGCTGTTGCTTTATTAAAATATCGATATTATATCTGTGGTTTCCTATTGCATTTTAAGTTGAATACGAGCCATATTTTGTCACACTTGAAGACTTTCAGCAATATTTTGCACATATATAGCTTATTTACGCCTCGCTTTCATTGCAGACACTGTGCTCGATATAGAGATGGTTTCCACCGCATTGATTTGGCCATATATGCCACTGTTTAATTAATATGTGTCATGGGGATAACTTTTTTTGCTAATGCTGATCTTCGCATACTTTTCCGGTTCTTTGTGGTGTAACTTGCTACAATAAAAAAGGAAACGTCTCCTCTTAATATCAGTATAGTACAGGCTGTCTGTGATTTCTCTGTTGATCGCACAGTCTATTGTCTTTACTTTATCATTCACCACACTCATCATCATCAGCCATTCATGAGCATAATATTATATTGCTCCCTGCCTCATAAACACGGAAATATTTATATTGTTTGCCCTCATTATCTTTGAGCTGCGTACGAATATTAAACAATCTTTTCCTATTTGGGTTTCATATTTTTTTCACCTGACCACGTGCCTTCAGCTTGTCTATATGAGAAGTTCTAAGCAAATAGAAACGCCAGCAGTGTAACGAAGTGAGTAAACATGGTCCACTGACAACCACACTAAATTTAAGGTACCATCTCTTGTCATGACTTTGTGGTATAATAAAGAGATCTAAAATATTGTCCTGAAGGTCATTGAACTCCTTCAACTGCGATAGATATTCGAGTGCAAATTGTCAGTTTTTAATAAAGACAAATTAAGAAAACCTCGAATAGCACTCACCGGAACGGTGTTACTGACATTTAATTTAAGGAGTAACATTTACAGCTTATAGTGTCAAATTAGTGCTTAATCAAATACATCGGTATTACAGACGTATTCAACTTTTCCAGTAAATTTGAAACCCAGATCTGGAAATTCGTGGCTATGTCATAAAATGGGCATCTATCATCGTGTAACGCATCGTATATAAGCTGTTGGTGGTTAATTTTTAGTTTTACTATCCCTTCAAAAATGAGTTCAACCAGTTAAAAATTTTGTCCTTATTTATAACTAATTTCAAAATCGTTGATGGTTGTTGGTACTCTGCTGAACTTCAGGGAGGTTGCTTTGTAATAGTGCTGTTAAAAAGGAGCTGACTACCTGACTTAATCAGTATATAACTGTCTCAGATATTTAGTAACCTTACTGCCAAATTTATCATTTTAATCACACACATACCCTCAGTTTAATTTCCTGAATTAGGTATCTATTTTCGTGTGGCTTCATTTAAATTAATTCAGGAATTATTTAGATCATCCAGGTAGTCATATAGGCATGAGAAGAAAGTTGGGTAGAAACATTTAAGCTATATTTTAAGTTGAAAATTTTGCTTGCATGTCAAATTAAATTTTTGTGATTTTATATATTCAGCGTCAATATCCGAAAATGTTCTGTGTCGTTGTTTCTAAATATTTTTTTATTAAAGGTGGTAATTCTTAATTTATTTACGAGAATTGAGGCAGTATTAGCTTTATTGTGTCAACATTAGCAACAGTGGAATGGAAATAATTTAAAATAGAGAAATCGAACTATGAAGACAATTCGGCTATGTGTTGATGGAGCAAATTTTTTGGTTCAACGGCGTTGTAGCTCTACATTATTATGGCCACCTGCTTACCTCCTATGACTCCTCGCCCATGACTGTGATCCTGTTCGTACCATGCAGCGGCGATTTCCAATTTATCAAAACGATCCAACGATTTTTTAATTTCTCGCAAAACCGCTATAAATAGGCGGCAGTTTTAAAAGCCAGTCAATCAATTATATATTTGATCAATTAAATCATGCCAATTTATATTTTATTAAATGATGTGAAAAATTGTGAAGAGGACAAATCATCTTCCTTCTTATTTATGTATAGAGAAGATGAAAAATAAGATGTGCGAAATGTAATGATTACTGTTGTGCAATTAGCTTATTTATAGTTTTATCTTTAATATTTTCCTGAAATAACTAGTAAATTAAGGATGTGTAAAGAATTCATGTGTTATATACATCTGCAAAATTTTCACAAATAATTCCAATTTTCAATTTTTCTCGTGTTAAAATATAAAAATCTGAATTCAATTGATATTGAATGTCGAAAATATCATTCAACGAGTGTGAATCTGTCTTCTAAGTTAATATCTTTCATATAGGACATGCTGATGAAAGATGGAATGACAAAGTGACACTTTGCAACTTAGATGTGGAACGTAGTTATTGTCTAGGAAGGCGAGTTGTTGAATAGATATGAATTTGAAATGACTGAATCGCGTTAAATTCAGAACATTTGAGATAGAACAACGTCATCATTTGCTTGATTTTGAAGAAGTAAATCTTGAAATAGCCTGGATCATTTATGAATTGTTTAGATGTAATCGCATATCTGGACGAGTAAAGAAAAATGTTAAATTGCAGGTGAGTCATTCTTAGAGCAAACTGAATTCCTCATTCTGATCTACCTTGTTTTCCACAAGTTTATTTAAGCCAAGTATCATATAGAGATCACTCCTTTATCTTTATATTTTGGACAAACGTTTTGCCAAGAAGGAGCTACTTAATTGATTTCGCTGGATTCATGAAAGCCAATCAACAGTACATGGAGATATGATAATTGTGGAATTGTAAAAAATATTTAAGCATCAATAAAATAAGTACACTTTATCGAATAAAATCAAGTGAGACTATGATACATAAAGAGATATTGCATTATCCGTGAAGTTATTAATTGCACAGGAATTGTGTGTGTCAATCTAGGTGAAATTTCGAATACACCTTTTCATAGGAAACTTAATTTAATATTACAAATATAAAGGGTCCGCAACGACAGATGAAGGGATCCTGGAAATATATATTTAAACTGGCACCCTTTACCTAGGTGCAGAGTTTAGCAACGGTGTACATTTGTGAATCATCCATTAGTTTAAATTAAAAATAAATCCTTGCACTGTTGGGACAGAACTGTGTTAAGCTAACAAAATAAGAATAGGCGGGTAAAATTCCTGAGCTATACTTCTATTCCTGTGGTGGCGTAAATTTGTACAATTTGTAGTATAGTTATAAGGTTCAAAAACCGTAACACCAGCATTACAGTTCAGTGTTCAGCCTCAAATGATAAAGTAGAGCCTGGGAATATTGATCAGTGAACTCCAACAACGTTGACGGATGCTAGATTACAATTTTTGTTTCAAATCGGAACATGAAGAGACCAAAAGAATACGGCTTTTTCTCAAGCCATCTATGATAACCTAGAAAAATTGAATTAGGCTACCGTATGACAAGCGTCGAGTGATTTAAGACATACGTTAACTCTTCCCACTTAGTAGTGTATGTTTGCAAATCACAAAAACTAATGAAAAATAAGACTATATTTTTAAGATTATTTGTCCTTGAAGCATCCTTATGTTATGTTGACAGTATGCCCTTTATGTTTATGATGATGATTATAATTTTTTTCGTAATTATCACAAGTTTAAAGACTGTCATATTTTCCTTGTATAGAAAGCGGTCTGTACGTTGGACGTGAAATTAATTTGCATCGTATATTATACCATATTTATATTTGTTAATTACCTATTTGAGTTATGCTCTATTTACATAAATAACTTGTTTTCATTCTGAGATAAAATTGTAAATTAGATTTTTTATATCAGTTATGTGCTTTCTGTTTCATTATGACTGACCTGAACTTGATTAATGTCTTATAACTTAAACTGATTGATTTCAACCGTTTTTTAACGAAACACTTTATTCGCAGCGCCTCAGGTGAATTTATAATCCATTTATTAATGCATTACGTCATTATTAGGAGCTATTCATTAATACCAGCCCTAATTTCCAATTGGGTTTATTCCACTCTTTCCTGCACAAACAATAAGCGATGAATATTATAACCACATGTATTATTTCAAATACTTGGTCACTTATGGTCTAAAATGTACTTGTTCACACACAGTGAAAACAAATTTATTGTGTCTACATGTGCGTTATATTTTCTTCCAAACCTGCATTACAGGCAATTTAGAGCGCTAACGAGTAGACCAAGGTAGGCCTTCGTTTATTTTCCATTTCTATATGAGATATTTAGCTGTCCATAACAATTAAATAAACAGAATCCTTGTTCTTAGCACGCTTCAGTATGTTTGAGTCTTAATTTTATAGAAAACTCCATGCTCTATGCAATGATTTTTTCTATGTTGATAAATCGTTTTTAAGATGCTAGAAAAGCTCGCAGGTTCCTTGTCTATAAGAGTTTGAAAACGTTATATTCCGCCGTCATTTTATTGTTCATTAGATAAACGGATTACCACACAAATCTTTGATTACATTTTCCTTCTCAAAGATGGTAGAATAACTACATAATGACAGGTTAATTAGCATCTGTCCTTTTCTAGTTGTTTCAAAACATATTCAACAAACATCAGCTTGCATTATCTTACCGTCTCAAGGAATAAGGTTAAGATTATTTTAATGATTAGATTTTGGTTTTTTTCACACAAAAAGTAGATAAATTCGAGCATCAGTGCGTCTTATATCGTGAAAGCTACTTGTCTGTAGTTCCTCCTGTTCCAAATTCCAACTCTCAAATGGAAATTTAAAACACTCATCATAATTAAAAAAACTTTTTTAATTCCTGATTAATGGGTTTTTCATTGGATTACATTTTTATTTTCAACTGCAGGAATAACAAAGCTTGTCAACTTATGCCGGATAGTTTCCAGCTGGAGAAGGCAAATTTGCGAGCCGTAGACATCAGTTCTCGTCAACGCTGGAACTACGTGGCTCCGGCTTTGCGTGTGAAACGCGGTGTCTACATTTCAATCGATGAGGCTGTCCAGCGTCCGGTCGTCTGCTCTCGTCAGTGATCAGACATGAGAGAATGACTGAGCATCAACGTGTTTGGACTAAATATTATGAGGATGGTGATAATGTTGAAATTGAAGCAGAAGTTGGTGATAATAAAGTTGTATAAGAGAAATTGCATCATAATAGTTGTTAAAATTATTGTAAACCTTAAAGAGCAGATGCATAATTCATCTGTGGATTGAAATGACTTCTTAATTGGTATGAGTGCTTCACAAACTTGTGACTGTCAGATTATCTAAAATATGTGTGGACACATTTGCAATTAGCTATTGTTTTCGTAGGAGAATTATCACAATGGAAACCAGTCGTCCATTTGTTCTCTGCATAGACGCTAGGCTTGCTCAACTTTTACTTTTGGTATTTATCTGAACGATAGGTAGCTCTGACACAAAGTAGCCAACATGTGTTATTCGTTTTTCTGCTGAATAGTGTCTTATAAACGAATAGCAATATTATGTTCGCAGAGGAGCCAGATAAAGACCCTACATTTTCATATATTATTGTTCGCAGGTAACACAACTGTTGACTTTAATGAATTGACAGCATGTTGGTGGCTTACTTTGAATGTAGCCGCATTTCAGAAAGTATTAATGACTTTCTGATTTTTATAGATGAGTCTGGAAAAATTGTAATCCTTAAATAAGATATCTCGGTCTATTATGTAATTCTAGTTTACAAACCTTGTATGAATCTGTTGCGAACTATGAAAAAATCGTTCCGTCAGTTATTTTTAACAAAGGGTTTCGACCTACCTTTACAGATATCAGCTTAAAATAAACAACGTAATAACGGTGGTCGTCCTGTTATAATATAGGCATACAGTCTTTTTGTGTTTGGAATATGCTTTTACGCTTGACAATTTCACTTTATTGAAATTTGAATTGAATCGCGGTTTTACTAAACTTCATATATCAATTAAATTTTCCCCCCAGTTATTCTCTTTGTTCTGCTCTAGCAAATACCGAGGATAGTTGAAATTTGGCATTACTTCTAACTGGCGAGAATTTTTCATATTTTGTACAGGTTTTAAGTTAATCATATTGATTTTTTTCAAGCTGGAGGATGTTATTTAACACCAGTCGTGCAATAAGTGGTTATTTGATTGAAATTAAGACCTTCCTTCTTGGAGGTTATGAGCCTGTCAGCCTAGCATAGTTTTAGCGAAGTCTCATATCGCTATCATCCAAACGACGTCTGTCGTTGCTATTGTGTATCAAGCTGCAAATTGTTCAAATATTGGAGTTTTTATTGGTTTCTTCAAAAACCAATTATAAATGCATAAATAACTTTTTCAAATGAATTTTGTCGTAATCGTTACGCATGTAAGCTGTTATAACTTCGATAAGACGGATACTTGCGGAAATTATGCAGTGTGCAAATCTTAAATTGCCCTAAATTGTTTGTTGATAAATTATTGATTAAGATTAGCACCAGTCCATTTAACACATGTTATTACAAAGCACGATTTTGATTATCTCGTCCAGAAAATGAAGCACATTGAAGCGAAACTCACCTCCTTATTAAAAATGAGTACTCGACGAAATCCTCGTTTTGGTTAATTCTTGCACTTCCTTAAATATTTCCTACTGAACGAAGGTTATATTGTGATTGGGAGTTCCATTTATTGTAAACGAAGACTGACGAGAATATATTTTCCATTTCTTCTAGATCGTAATATTTCTACGTTAAATTGTTATACTTGTGATTTCCTAGTGGTTGTGATTATATAATGACTTTTCGTATTATTTATTTTTTGTATCAAATTTTACATTATAATCTACGCCTATTTTTATATAACAACTAAGATACATTACAAATTAAATCAAAATGTTAAAAATTTATTTTCGTTTATTTATTTAGTATAAATTTAATAATGTTCTTACCTTCTTATAGCGCTTATGCAGAGAAAATAATGGCGCTTTAGTGAGGAATGTCCTCGTTATTTTAACTTTTGTTTTGTTATTAGTAAATTAAAGCTAAAAGATATTCTCCATCTATTTGAGAAGTGTTTTAAAGCATTGATCTCTCAGGTAATTGCGTGTTCATTTGTGAGTGCTCACACGGAAAACGCCACAACATTCGTATAATTGCTGAAAAATAATACAAGTAAAGTGTAAAGTCAGAAATGTTCCATCCATTTACTAAGAAGCAAACCCAGATTGGATATAAGGCTAAGATTGTAATGTGCATTTGAGTATTGTCGAAATAAAACGTCGAATATCCACAATTAACATAGACATGATTATTAAATGTTTTCTCTTCACAAAATATATTGTGTAATATTTAAGGTAGGTGGAAAAATTTATATATATATATATATATATATATATATATATATATATATAGTTCTGTTTTGAGGATTCTGATGCTCGTTTTGTTGTCAATATAAACGAAACTTTACTTTTGAAAACAAGGAAAATGTATCAGGTTGTTCGGTTTCGTCATTCTTTCGTTTACGTCAATTTAAGCACAGAATTTTTCGCGATTAAGGCATTCATATCACTGCGCAAATCCTGCCGCACATTATACACAATTTGAAGCCATTTACTACTTTTGAAGTTCGCCGTTCCTTTAGGTGCAGCGTGTTCTTTGTCTCTTTGACGTATAAATTTAGCTAGATATGTGGTTGTTATATTTATGCTACGAGATGGAATAAAAATCAATACTAAACAACTTCTCGAAAAATATTTTTATACATACTTGAGGTGTGTTTATGATACCTTTTTAACCATAAATAAAGATTTAAGCTCAAATGACACACTTAAACACTTTACAAACAAGGATGATCATATTCTGTTTATTTGCGAGCGTAAAACCACAGTCTATCGCATCGTCTTACTTTGACGTACTGCTATTGAGGCAAGAAGATGGTTTTATAAAAAAGGAAAATATACCGAAAGCGGACGTGGACTGATTAGCACATGCATTACCGCAATGCTGTATAGGTCTCGCAAAAAAGAACTTCGATACGCAATTAATCCTACTGAATAAAGCTAACCTATTATGCAGAATTTTAGTACCAATAAATAGCGTTGCTGAAAGCAATTATTAGAAAATTGGTATCCGGAAATGATTTTCAAAAAAAGTCGAAATATAAATAACGATCAAATTGCAATGAATCGCTGACCTACCTAAAGGGGATACATGACAGTATATATTTTAAAGGCGATGCATTATCCGAAATATTTAACCCAAGATTTGAAAGGACAGCCACTTCTCTAATGCCTAACATACAACTCGGGTTTAGCAATAAAACAGAACGCCTGCTAAACATAAATGCAAAGGAAATGCACTTTGCGCTCAAATAGTCAAATATTCTTCAATTGAACTATTGTCATAGCCACCTAATGCACTGTGAAGCCTGGACTGGCTGATTACCAGATACACTAATTTTAGAGAATTTTAGGCAAACGTAGTTGGCATAGTGTCAAAAGTTTCTACAATAGCTTAAAAATTGTTTACAAAAAATACAGATACTATTCAAAGCGAGAAACGAAAGAGTTACACACTGGGGATCCGTCGTAAATATTGTTGCTAATCCTTAGTGTAAAATATAAGTTCGTACATAATTTGAATAAAAACGGATGAATATTCTTGTGTGTGTGTATGTGTATTTGTGTGTGTGTACTTCATAATGTGTATTTTCCGCTTCGTTCTTTGGTGATGTATAGTGCATCTAAACGAACATAATTTCTTTTGCTTTCCAAAGTTGACTCAATATCGTACCAGCTGTTACAGTCGAGTTGAGTTCTGGCGAAAAGAAAATGGCCTTTTTTAAATTGTATTTTATATACTTTCTTTATAATAAGAAATTTTTAAACATACGATTTATTTCTCAATTCTAATTACAAATATATCAAAATGACAGTACAAAATACGCACAAGATATCGAATTATTTTTACGGCAGAATTTCGAATATATACAAGTTGTTAGTATAAGCAATGAAGTACATAATTATGCAAAGGAAATTCATTAAGTAGACCGGGTTTTACCTTATTGATCTCCTGTGGTGTGTTTGCAGAATTTAGCCCAACTGGGGGCAAATTTGCTTTACTGTCGGACATTCATTCACTGCACGCACCTTGGCTAAACACCACATGCAGATTTCTGATATAAACTAATTAATTTTTTGGTTGGCTGCTCCTTGAAGTTAAAGATATCTGGCATCTCTTTCGACCTAAAATTCGATCTAGCTACCCCCGATTTAATAATTTAGAAAATACACTGTTCCAATTTCGAATTGCGTATTGGACTACAGTTTTCTTATCGCGTTATTTTTTCTTTTAAATGTATGAACGCTATCATTCGAGTAATAAATTTATAAAATTGATCCGTGTATTTATCCATTATTAAAATTAATACATGAGCATAAAGTAATCACGAATTTATGAGTTTGGAATTATGTTTACTTGTGATCCCACTTGTGTAAATTAAAATTCATGGAATTTCATCACGTGCATTGACATTTGTCAACCTTCATAAAGGCCTATCTTATACATACCTGTATAACTAAAAGATGAGACGAGCAGAAGAGCTGCTTATGCTGGTAAATACATGCACAAAATGTATGATATTCAATGTTAAGTTAGAAATGCATTAAACAGGAGCTGGTGGTAATTAATGAAAACTGTCCGCAATACTTTTAATTTTGCCCAGCAAAACGCCTGGAAATTCCAATCATAAGGTAGAATAGAGGAAGAAGAAACTAACTCTGATCCGAATTATGGTTGTTAAACACAGAGTCTTATAGATAATGCTAAGATGCTATAAGACGTCAGCTAGAGAATAGAAATGAATCTCCAGCGAGTCTGGCTAATGACTTGTAATAGCATGATGTAACCTTAGTAAGCCGTTTTATTTATTTGTTTGAGAAGAGAAAAAAGTTATAAAGTGTAAAAAATACTTAAGTATAAAATACAAAATAACTTCTGGCCTTGTGGAGCAAAAGAAGTCAGTTTGATCGGTAAAATCCTGAATCCTGTCCATTTTCATGCACAACGCTTATTGGCCCTGATTGATGTGTTTTCACTTCTCTCTTCATTTTTGAGTTTATTATCACACAATACGCACTGGAAAAAACAACTTGTGGCAAATTTGGTATCCTCATTCAAGACAGATCTATTTATATATTTATTTTAATTCCTAAAGTATTTTTAATGTCTGCCCTAATATCCGGTCTACATGCCTAATCTCTAATACTCAAATGTATACGCAAGCCTATCCGTGTCACCCCTTCCCGCACACAACCACCTTTATAAACATATGTGTACTCCACTAAAGTGACATTTCTAGAATAACTATAGGCAAAACTTATGGATTAACATGATGTCTCTATTTTTAATTGCTGTTCCGGATGCGTTGAAGGATCAACAAAATTTTGATTTCAATATTGCAGTAATCCTCAAATACTCCAATTTACCAAATCCCATCCACTTTGAAATAGGTTATAGAGGGAGAGAGATTTATAAAACTGTGGAAAGAATATAATATAATTCTATGGTTTGGACAAGACCGATGAATAAGCCTACACCTACGGATCGTATCTCAATCAAAAACACATTTATACTCATTTCCTGTATATATGTATTTAAACATTTAATTACCTGTGTCCAAACAATATCCATATCTATGCATATGTATAATTCAATATATATCTATATATATATATATTTAGAATAATTTTTTTAAATATATTTGTTTATATTTATATATACTCTCATTTTATAAAATATCCATTTAAATATACGTCCATACGCTAAATCTTATGCATATATATAAGCATATAAGCAACCATGCGGATATTTCCTACATCTTTTATAAATATCTCTATATTCATTATATATACACGTGTATACACCATATGTAATATGAATATCATACAAGCAACATTGTGCGTCCCTCAACTGATAAATTAAATCAATCAAAAGACATTTGTTAATATTGAAATCTCTATTTTTATCTCCATATATATATATATATATATATATATATATATATATATATATATATATATATATATAGGCCTCTATATATAAAATCGTCAAGATTTAATATTTTACCGACCTACGAGTGCTATCAATGGTCCCGCACAAGAAAAATGCGGTGAAATCCACAAAAAGAAAGACAGCACTGAGCAAAGAAATTCAACATTGCACAAAGTGCATTCAACCACACCAACACGGATTCACATAAGAAAATAGTTTTACTTAACAAACCATCATACGATTATGTCTAATCTAAGAAATTTATCCGATATTTTCAAAAAAATATGCAGCCAAGAAATATCAAATATATAAATATTTTATTTCTTGAATGAAGTTTTTGCTGCCAATCCATCAAACAGCTGTTAGTAACTCAGGCTTTCGCTGAGTTTTATGCATTCCTTATTTACTTTCACCACCTGACATTGTTCTTCATGGGTGTGGCCCAAAGTGGAAACTAAATTTTGTGATGGAATTTAAGGTTTTTTTAAAATTAGCAATATGTTTTTGGTTATAGAACATTAACAGTTTGAAACGTGTTTCTTTACAGTACATACATCTTGGCAGTTTGATAATCATCTGACAATTTTAAATTATTCAAACCACTAGTTCATTCAAAAGAAGTTTTTCGATTGTTTATCTACTATCCAAGATTTATGGTGGTTCAGAAATTACAACTTTCGAAATAATGGACACATTTTATTTTGCATCATTGAACTACTTATTTTTCAACCAGGTCAAATTATACACAAATCTTGATGAGTCCACTGTTTATATCCTATGCGAAAATTTTATAAAGTATTTTTCGAATTAAATCCAAGAACCAACCAGACTATTTCAGAATTTCTTTCACCATGTTGATAAGGCACCTAATTATAGTGATCTAACTCTTACACAGATTTATTAATTGTAAATTGGGGAACGAATAAACAGCAAGCCCGTTCTTCCTTCTTTCTATAGGTACATATTCAGAATCCCAGCGTTTCTAAAGAAATTTAGGTGTGTCCTCATCGATAACACAGGCAGTGTTATCCTTAAAACGTACGTTATGGATCAGCATGATTTTACGAAAGGAAAGTTTTCCTTGAAAAATTGTTAGGCTGTTTGAAAGCATGCAATGGAATTCGATTCAGATCTCTATATTACTATTGTTCTGTATTTAGACATAGAAAATACAATTAATTCTATAGAATTTAAAATTTTATGATTCATTCTTTGAATTAAACTTTCATTCAAGTATCATTGGACTAGGTTATTTTCATTTTAACAACTGGATCTGTTTAATTGAGATGTACTTCGAAATATTGGACATAATCTACATATTGAGTGTCTTAACTGCGACTCTAATTGTAACCTAATATTTTTTGTTACCATTCCGTCTTCATTTTATAATAAATCCATAGTTTTTGTATGAAGACAGCGCACCATATTGTCTATAATTCTAACGAAAAGCCGAAATGAATGCAAGCCAGACATGTTCGATATTTAAATTGAAGCTTATTAAAAGATATAGACGATCAAAATGATACCAGCTTCGTTAAAAATTTGAGTTATATTTTAGCAAAAATAATGAACAGCATCAGAATGTTCTCCATCAGAAGAATTATTCTGAATGCGAATTAAATGACTTGTCGTCCGCACAAAGTTGGTTGAGAAAAGTATATAGATGAAGTACGTGTTGCAAACGTTATCCATTGTTTAATTTACTTCTCTCAACGTCACAAATCGTTTCAAGTAGCCTGAGATTTAAACATAACGGCTTTTTCTCTTCTCTTCGTAACATCAGCATTGTGATTGGAAAAGTTTGAAGAGTCCGCATGGACTCAAAATTCAATTTTGTAGAATCGATTATTTTAGTGGATGTTCAAGAGCTGGTAGAATGACCCGTGATTGTAAATCTGGAATGAACAGTTTTCCGTTCTTACTGCTACTTAAAGTAGTGGAGTTTAAAAGGAATTTGAGGCTAACCACGTCATATTTCTCTGAGTTTTACACACTTGAATTATTGCCAAGTAAAATGGATCTTTCCGCACTAGTTCAAAGTAGAGCTAATTAGAAGTAGGCTTTATTTGTCCAAGTTCCAGAGACCACTCTATTTAGTCAGTGTAGACTAAGAGCATTGGGTACATTAGAAACGAAACAATTTATGTTATTCTAACAGAATTAGTCCAACGCTTTCGTCCGTGGCAAAATTTATGTTGGTGCTTATTCAGTGGCCGCCAAATGGATACTGATAGCCAAAGTGATTGGTAGAATGAATTAAGTTATAAAAATATGTCATCGAATTATATGAAAAAGAGATAGTCTAAAAAAATAGGAATAAGCATATTAGAGTATTCTTGGTTATACGAAAAGCGAAAACGTTTAAATTTGAAACTAAAAGGTTGATTGCGCTAATCCCGTCAAGAGGCGCTAATTTGTATAGTCGAAGATGCTAATTCTCAATGGGCGATTTAAAAACCCACAAGGGGCTGTAGATCTCCACATGATATTTTAACAGAAGATAGGCAATACCTGATTAGCACAACGATAACTTAGTAAACAGTAACATGACGCGATTGTGTGGAGTACATTATGTGCAAGTTTAGGACTTTTAAGATGACTTATCTCTGTATATAATGGTAAGCCGATACGTCGTCTTCGAAGGGATCTCCTCAGTTTTTTAAATTGTTCAAAGATGAAAAACTGCAGGTATTCCAAGTGTATACGAAAGTCAAATGCAATTTAAGCGCCTCTGCTGAAGTCAATAAGCGTTGGAATTTTCTTTCATAGCCTGTTAACTGCCCGGCTACTTTACATAAAGTAAATAAATAGTTAAAACTAAAATTGCTCAATGATTAAATATTTTGATCCCATTTGCATATTTTAAATAAAGTTATCTTGCTTGTTTATTTGCTTAAATCTGCGATCGTGTGCATTTTATTGTATATGTGCGATTAGAGGCCTGATGATTCCGGAAACTAGGAAACGAAACTTCGCCAGTCAACTAAGATTAGATCGTACCAATGGTTATGATGAACGACGTTGAAGCCTTCGGTAGAAAGGGACGAATCCGCACCGAGCCAATAACAAGACCAACTCCATGAAGTACATGGAAATGGGGATCAATCGGATCTTTTCGAAACGGATAGTGCAAAGCGACAACCAGCGAGCGCAAATCGTGGAGATTCAACATTTGTAGCTCGCACTGCGCAACCATCCAAGAAGACGCTTTTTTATTCGAAGAAAAATCAAAATAAAATAGAAGTGTGACCCATGTGCCTTTTCTAAAATTAAAAAAACTACATTGGTCTCGTAATTTTCTTTCGCCATTATGTGCTTAGTTAGAGTAGATTTTTGCTACTATAACCTTTTACACTGACGGCCAATTTTATTTAACCCAATACGCAAATAAGCTGCGACAAACCTCGGATGTGGCTTGATGTGAGGGCTTTGTCAATATCTTCAGCTTTGCTTGTGTAGAACACTTTTAGTTCAACTGTCAACCTGTGAATAGTTAACGAAGAAAAAAAAATTGACAGCTGAGCCAAACGTAAGATAACGTTTGGCTATGAGAATTTGTACAGTTTTATCAGAGACCAAATGAACAAAAACCTTAAATTAAACTCACTGATGTACATGCATTTTAGAACATTTCCATACCTTTGTTTTTAGGAAGGCAGTGGGAGATTGCTAGTATCACTTTAAGCTTGTATTCCAACACAATATTTAAAGCGACTAAATGAAAATGTTGCAGTGAAATGCAAAGGGCATAGATTTTTATTTTGCTATGAGCATTAGGATCAATGTATTGAGAAATTTCATTTCAAAAAATATTTTGCGCGTCTAATGAGTATGTTTAAAATACTAATTTACACGAAAAATTGATGAGATTTTCATTTTCTAGAGTTGACCGTTTAACAGAGTTGAATAGGTGTTACGTGCAAGTTTCATATGTATCGGGTGCTTTTAGTGAACGCAGTCGTTTTACAATAAAACGGGTTCTGAAGTTCGTGGTGGCTAGTTTGAAGCGAACCAGAGAATAATAACATTTAATGTATTGGTAAATGGCATGAAACACGTTGTTTAAGACGACTTAATACTGAATGATATTAATGAAGGTTTGTTTAATCGATCACGCATTCAAATTAATCAGCTAACGGCGTAAGCCTACCCATGGACCGAAATTGTAGAATTCGTTCTTCAAGAAATGCGGTATTTATTTCGAGACTACATGAACAAACAGCCGACATTGAGTTTGAGGCTAGTAAAGATTATTAGGCCTGTCATGGAAAACGTTTAAATGAGCAGAATAGAAACTTTTCACAGAGCAACTTATGAACTTTACAATTTAAACGACTGTGTTAAATTAAATGGTGAATAAAAGTTTTAAATGGTGAAAAATATTGATAACTCACAGGAATGTTCTTCAGATGTGGTCCTTGAAACGTTTACCAAATGCAAGAAAGAAATGAGTTATCAATAAATGAAGCGTTTTGGACAAAAATCTACAGCTTGATTTCTGGAAGCAAATGAAACATGCACGCGAATTGAGCCTCTCGGGGATTTGATGAAGTTAAACTATTAGCCGTTTCCCTATTTCACACTCACGCTCCGTGTTTGTTTTCTCTTTGTTTGCATTTCTCTTTATATATATATATATATATATATATATATATATATATATATATATAAATATAGAGCATGGCCATCTTTATGGTGCACCTTCCTTTTTTACTCTTATGTACATTATTCCTGCATGAACAGAACAATAATTTCGGTTTTGACAGTCAAGTTTGTTGGTGCTTATAATTTCAAAGTAAGAATAGGCTTCATTTTCGTTAATTAAGCCAATTTTCTATTATAGTCTTTTTAGCTTCTTGTAATTCTTTTTAATTTGTACGCTAATAACTTGTGCCTGAGTTCGAGCATGTTTGAATTTCACGAGTCTTAATCCTTGGACAATATTGGCTTATGGTATTCAGGATCATCTGGTGTTTTGAAAACTATATTTGAAATTAAAATAAAACTTCACAATAATATTAAATATATAGTTTATATTTCAACCGATTACTGCTTTTACTTATTCCTTAACAGAAGCTGGCAGGCAACAAAGTGACGTCCAATGTCAGGGATTTAAAGAGTTAAATTTATTTTAATTTATGCGTTTTCTTAATAGTAACGTGTATTGCATTTTTATCCCAGATAACCTGGCGATGTATGAACTGAAAAGTGATACATCTAAGGGCACCTTGCATAACCTAGTTACGAATTTAAGTGTAAGTGCCTTTGTTGGTAGTGAAGATTGACAGCTTTTCGACTCAAGGGCCACGAATATTTCGAATCTGCTCATCCACAGATACATAAGATCGTGAACACTTTTCCATTGATAACGAATTTTAAATTAGAAAATCAAACGAGTAGATCCAGATTAAATACGTGATAAAAATAGCTAGTTATGGCTTGCCAATCTTTGCTAGATCTCGATTCAGAGATAGGAAAATGTTACAGATCATCTACATCATTGTTGTTCAGATGCTGGAGGACGGCATTATTTGTCATGAGCATCGCTGATTCAAATGCAAGCTAGGAAACAAGTTGATGATTGAAGATTATACGATGGTAATCGCGTTCTCAACAAAGTTACAATTTCAGATCGTTACCCGATAACCGATGCCAAAGGTAGCATTGGAGAAATAGTTGAACTCAAGTGGTTGAAAGTTCTTGATCTTACATTAGCTTATCATCATATTCCTTACGATGTAGAAAGCATCGTGAAAACAGCTAGCATTACCACTTTTGAGCTATTTTAATATACACGTATGTCCTCTAGTCTGCGCGATGTATCACAAGAATTTCATAGATTTATGAACGAAGTATTGGGAAAACTTCCATGCACCTATCCTTATGTCGATGACTTGTTCATAGCCTGGGATGATTTTGAACAGTATCTATCATATAAATTGCGTGTATAAAAAAAACAAATGAAATTTCTAGGGTACTCGATCAGACACGAAAAAATAAATACCGTAGAAGTTAAACTTGAGTCTATCAGAAAGATTCCCGCATCGAGAACTAAAAATAACTGCGTCGTTTCATTGTCATGCGTAAATATATCAGGTCCTTTATTGCTATGATAGCGCAACCGCAGACACGGCTGCCAAGACGCTTCAAATGACTGAAATCGCGTGTCTATCTCGTGTTTGGGTTGGAATGGAACTGGCCATCTGACGGATTAACAAATGAAAGGTCCGCTTGCTTAAAACATTTCACCCTATAATGTTCAGTCAAATGCACTATTGAAGCTCTCCGCCAACGCATCCGATGTAACCCTGTTTGCTACACCTAGAACACCTCATCGCATTATATATTGCACAATGTTGAAGACCGCAGAAAGGAAGCACTTGGAAATGGAGAGAGAAGTTTTTGCTCCGCACTTCTCCTGCCCCCACATGAAGCTCTATATCCTGCATTACCCCTTCGACGTGAGGATCAACAGTGCGGCTCTAGTGGTAGCTTTACAGAAAAGTAACCAAAAGTATGCGAAAAATAATAATTCGTTAGATGATCAGCCTCAGTGAGTTCAACCTTAGTTTCATTCATGTAAGAGGCAAGGATAATGCGGTAGCTGACTGTTTACCTCGCATTAAAATAAATTCAATAGCCCATGAGCATGCTTAAATTGTCGCTATGGCACGATATGCAGACTAAACAATAAACAGTTCTTTAAATCAAGTCTGTAAGTTTGACATAACCACAAATCCTATTTTATTTAACCAGTCTTCGAAATACAGCAAAACTCCCAGCGTTTTAATTGTATTAATTATGTTTACGTGTGTTGAAATCTTCTAAATGTTAATGATTATAACTGAAAAGAAATTGTGCAGGTGACTCATCAAGAAAAATACAACGTATTCAATATGACTAGAGGTGATAGCCGCACATCTAATTTTTCTTTCCATATAAATGCATTGCACTTTGATCCACGCTAGTCAGTTTGTCGTCGTACTCTGATAGTGATCATTGATAATCTCCCTCCACTAGACCGTTGTACATAGGCTTGAAGGCTCTATTCCTTCGCACATCGCCTCTGAAGAACTGTAAGTTATTTTGGAAAATGCATGTCAATAAATTAGCACATCGGTCAGATACAACTGCATCTGGTACCTCAAATCTTCCCCAATGTAACAAGAGCGCATATGTAATGGTCTACGCATCTTGACTAGCTAGAGTTATTACTTCCAAACATCAAGTATTTCAATCAATTATGGTCACGCAATAATGGAATGCACGTACTGCAGGGATGGTAATTATGTCAATCTAGGTAAATATAAAACGAGCGTTAGGTAATTCGAAACAGCCTAAGTTTGAGTGAGTATGACGTATAAGATTCAATAGTTGATATGATCGGCATGCTATAACTCATTTCGTAATATATCGGCGAACTGTCGATCAAAGAAACGTTCTTGTAACGATATTTTTGTACTATCCCCACCAGGATGACCCAGATGGCTGTATTCAACAAATACTGAGCGGCAACAGTCTGATGAGAGACAAATTTTACCAGCCAATTCTCTTTCAATTTTATATTCAACGAGCTATGTATCGCCTAATATAAATTAAGAAAATTGGTCTGGGTACCTTAGTCGCCATGCTAGGTGTTATTTGTCTGTTGCAATTCTCATGTATGTGCGGCAGCATACATATTGGGCTTACAAATACGCAATTGATCAATATAATTCGATTTTTAATATATATATATATATATATATATATATATATATATATATATAGTCTATATCTAATATAATTACCGACATACAACAAGAGTGCCGGGAAAGATTTCTGTTTTGTACGGACACTTTTCGAAAACAAATGGGCAGATTAATTGGTCTGATGTTTTATCAAAGGTCATATTTCGCAATGTTGTCGATTACTCAACAACACTTGGCGAAGTTAACTGAGCCTTAGATACCGTGTCGTTGAACAGAGAAAGCCCATAATCGGACGCACGTACGATGCTCTTTCACTGAGGTGGAGCAAATCTATACCATCGCCATAACAAAATTAATGGTCGTACAATGGACCCAATGAAATGTAGATACTTTGTAATCAATGTACATATTGATGTCGGTATCGATAACAGGACACTAGTACATTAGCGATCACTAGGTACTGAAAAGAAAGAAGTACGTTGAGCTATTGAAGAACTTGAGGAAAACGATATAAAGATTCACTATCGAGTCGGTAGCCAGAATACCGCAGCCGACGCTCCCAGCAGAATTTTTACTGTTAGAATATCACAAATTATCTAGGTCTCTGACGAACAGGACAATAGTGCCACATAAATAGTTAAATACTGTTTTTTTTTCTAAAAACTAATATATATATGCAAGTATGTATTAGGTAATGCGAACCTAGTAACAAATTAGTTCAGTTGTGACCAGAAGGATAAACCAAAGGCAGCATGAACGGAAAGTATAATCTCATGCACATTCGTTTCGTGCTTAGTGACGACTCATCAGTAGGAGCCGGTATTACGCTCTTTAACCACTATATATTTGGGTGAGGACGGTACAATCTCCAAGATGAATGTGTAAACCTGTACTAGTGAAGCTAACATCATATTAAGGCTTCGACAATGTGACTTCAACGCTAACTCACACTATATAATGTATATACCGAATCTGTAAATGATACTAACACTATGGCTATTGTGTCAGTAACCGATACCAACATTATAGTACTGAAAAGGTACATGATACTAACTTGATGGATGTCAATATATGCTATAGTTCACCGAAATTGAGAATTACAACTATTTCTGAACACCTGTTACTCCAGTAAATCCATACACTCTGGCCTTGATCGATATCAGTTATCACATTTCGTGGTAAGCATGACATCATTCAATTCAATATATAACAGTTAAATACTGTTTGTTGCGGAGAGCTAATATATATGCAAGTATATATTAGGTGTTGCGAACCTAGTAAAAAAAGTATTTCAGTTGTCACCAGAAGGATAAACCAAAGAGCCTGAACGGAAAGTATAATCTCATGCATATTCGTTTCGTGCTCACTTGCCAATAAATAGTTATCCATTTTAAAAGCAGCAAATCGTTATCCGTACTATATAAATCGTTGATCCTGCAAAGCCGACTTCTGACACAAAAAAAGAAAATCTGCGTCATGATTTATGCTGCAGTCTATATTAACAGAATTGGTAGCTAGTTGGCGTGAAAATTTGTAATATCCCGGCTCTGAATGCCCCATCTAGACATCGCAGTCGCAATTGTAGTTGCTCGGCATACCTAAATAAATTCGTAGCTACAGTTACCAGTGCAGTACCTGTCAGAGTTTCAAGCCGCAAAAAATTTAAAAGTCACCCAGATTGCTTTTATTGTCAATGCAACTAACCAATTTTTGTTATTAAATTTGTGTGTCAACTTCCTTTGGCTCCTAGCCGTATAGCTTCGTTTTCATTGGAAGGCAATTTTACCCGAGAGATTGAATTTGTACCCCTGAAGCAAATAACAATAGACAAGAACATGAATTGCTTAGAAGATCGCTGGTCCAGTCGATTTGTTAAACTACAAGCCATACCACATTCATACTAAGGCGAGCACACAGGACGATAAAATAATTATTCTGATTTTAGTGTAATGAAGCACCGAACTCCTGGCGAAACAAACTACATTTGGCCGAGGAGCAATGCGATTTACAATATCAACAGCGATAGGGTTTTCTCCGGCAATCATGTTTTATGGAGGGCATATACGCCTGCCAGGTGAGCCTATATCCGAAGGACACCTTGAGTGCTGCAGCAACCCAAACAATATGACTGAACAGAATAAAGCTAATCAGTAAACATTAGTTGCTATATGACGAAATTTTGCGTGTATTATGCAGAAAGATTGGTGCAGTGAACAGAATCTCAGACGCCGGCACATATATTCTTCGGTTTGTGTTTCTTTTGCAGCAAATTATGGACACTAAAAGGAAGAGACCGGTCAAATGGAAGTAATGCCTTCGCTACCTGATGCAATGTACTGTTTATGCTAAACAAACAAAGCATAATAAAAATCCTACTAATAGACGCAAAATCAAATAAGCTTTCCAAAATGAGCTAGTTTCGGGTTTAAAATGCATAATCGGGCTTTGTTTGTTAGTAATTTAGGTATCAAGTTATTCCACATGAAAGAAAGGATAGCTGGAATACATATAACGATATATTAATTCAAAAGCACGAACATTGCGGCATGGGCGGCACAAATGATAAAGCCTCCGTACTTGAGGAGTTCACGTTGTGTAATAAACCGGTCTACTGGGTCAATTACTTTTGCTGCCTGAAGCCATTTTTGTTTATACTGAAAAACAACACAAACAAAATGCTGCAATAAACCTTACGCCGAAATAATTTCCAATGTGGCGTGGTATCTATTGTAAAATGCCATAACGGGATGGAGCAAGCTTGTATTTCACACATTAAGAAAGACTAAGCATAAAATAGTCGGCAAATAATTTCAAATTGAGCTTAGTATGAGGCAGAATCGGCTCAGCGGATAAAGACTCAGATTCCGAAGCGTATGAGCCTGGGGCGTATCCTGTCCGTGGAATGTCCTTAATAGTTCTGGACGAATTCATTACAAGGGTGAAAAAGATATACCTGATGATTTGAGTTTGTTACCTGATTCAGCGTTTAGTTTATTCTGACAAACTACACCAAACCAAAATCCACTCTTTAGACTTCAAACGAACACAGAATCCCCAAATGACATAGTGTCCGCTGTATAATGACAGATGGGGTGTAGTCAGTTACTACTACAGGTATTTACAAAAAATAAATGGGTTCAGACTGACGATACGTCTAATCAGAAAATAAAGTATAGTTTAATATTTCAAATTAAGTGCTTTATGCGTTTCGTGTGGCACTGTGACTAAAGTCTCAGATTCCGTAGTGTATGCGCTCCAGGACCAGCATCATCTGTGGCTTATTCTCTACAACATACAGAGTCCTCCATACGGACGAAGAACGTCCACTGGATGAATTGCCTTCGCTACCTGATATTACGTTATGTGTATACTAACAAATCAAATATAAATAAATTGCACATCATAAAATGAACATGGTTTGGGCGGGCGTTGATAACAATTAGTTAAATCGAGGTTGCAGGCCTAATGTTAACACGTCCAATTATGTACAAACATTTGCCGGTATAAATTAAGTATTGTATAAAGTAAAAAGGAAATTCATTAAGTAGACTCGTCATGTATTTTCCAGAATTTATCGGGGACAGAGCTCGAACCTGGGAACATCAGCATCGGATTATGTTGTTCTAACCACTGAGCCACTCTGCCACATACTGCACACAATATTCAGCTATATACTATTTAATATTTCTATATAAGAGCAACAGATTCCGAAGCAGACGGGCCATGGTTCAGGCTCTGTCTGTGGCAAATTCAGAGCCGTATTTGATTAGTTCCCAATAAAAAGAACCAGTCTATTGGAAGAAATGCATTTTCGAAATTACACAATGCTTAGTTTATAGTGGCACATGTATGTACATAATAGGACAGGTGTTTATATGAATCTCGCAAACTTGAAAAAAATAATAGCTATCAAGGCGCGCGCAACAGAAGTTTATTTAATTTTCTAAGTGTATAATTCAATATCACGTCCCAAGGTAGCCTGGTGTCTGTCCTATAATGACAGATTTGGGATGGTTTGTTGGTACTTTGGGTCTAAATTGATGCCATATGAGCTTTACCTGAAAGAAAAAAGATAAACCGTGTTACATTATTTAGTATATAAATGACAATTGTATGTAGTATGTGGCGAGCTGGATCAATGGTTAGAGCCACAGATTTCGAAGCAGAATGCCCAGGTTCGAGCCCTGCCTGCGGCAAATTATGGACAGTACGTGATGAGTTCCCAATAAGGACGAAACCGGGCTACTGAATGAATTGCCTTTTCTACAAGTTAATTTTTTTAATTTATACTAACAGATGTATGTAGATAATATGACAGGCGTGTGTATCAAACACGCTTCCTTGATTTAACTTATAATTAAAATTCTGCCATTAGTCTACATATAAAATATCTTGATCTAGCGTTGAATTCTTAGTTGTAAAATGCGAGATGATGGGAGGATAATACGATTTTCAGGACTTAGAAAATCGAAATATGTTCGAACACCAGGAATAGCTGACAAGGAAATATAAGTAGGTATATGACTTCAAATTACGCACGGAATGCGAAACTTTCCTCGCAATGGATAGTCTCCGTGTCCGAAGCATATATGCTTTGGTTCGACAGTGTCCCTGGATAAGTCTGAAAAGCAGTTGGATAGCTCACAAATAGCAACAAATTTGTCTACTGACTGAAGTACCTTAGTTACATTATGCAAAGTTTATTTAAAAATGCCAGACTATATTACCAACAATGCTGTAATTAAGCTTCAAATCAATTCGACTTCCACAAGTGCCATGTTGTCTGCCGTATTATTAGAAGTACTCCCAATAAAGGTAAAACACGTATTCTTAATGAACTGCCTTTTGTTACATGATGCAATGTTTATTTGATACTGACAAGCTATAATAATCACAAAACATTCTTTAAACTTTAAATTAATATGATTTCCGCAATTGATATGGCGTCCGTTTTATAACGGGAGGCCAGTGGTATTTAGGTAACACTGCGGATATTTAGAGATTCCATATAGTTTCCACATCGAATAAAGACAAATAAGAAAAAAAATTATTTTATACGACTTCAAAATTGCGTGTAGTATGCGGTATGTCTGACGCAGTGTATATAGTCTGAGACTCCGAAACATACGTGACCGGATAAATAACTGTTGGCGGCACGTTTGAACAGTACGTGTATAATTCTCAATGAGAAAGAAACAGGTTTACTTGATGAATTCCCTTTTCTTCCTACACATAATGAAAATCCTTCATTAGACTTCAAATCAATATAACTTCTCCAATTGGTATGCCGTCTGTTTTATAATTCCAAAAAGGGAGTGGTTTGTTAGTAATTAAGGTATTAATAGATTTGGAATAGGTTCAACGTGCAGGAAAGGCTAATCAGAAAACTTAAGGAGGTGTGTCAAAAAAGTACGTGTAGAACGTAGCACGGGTAGTGCACTTTCTAGTGTCCAAGACTAAATATTTGTTCACCGTTTCGTTTTCCGTCCACGAAAAATTATGGGCAGCACGTAAAATACCTCATAACGCCAAATCCAATCTACTGAGTTAATTGCCTTTGCAACTTGATACATAATTAAGTTTACACCGTCAAACTACGTATAACCAAAATCCTGCCATTAGACTTGAAATAAATAAAGCTACTTCAAGTTTTAAGGTGAATTTTTTTATAATGACAGATTGGAGGAGGCTAGTTTGCACTTAAAGCATTAAGAGATTCCTAATGGGTATCATCCGGAATAAATAGCTTCAAATATGACTTCAAATTTCATGGAGTTTATGGCATCGCTTGAACAGTGGACGTGGTCCATTGCTCCGAACCATCTATGCACGGGTTTGCGTTTTTTCCGTTGCAGATTATAAACATTATTGAAGTGTTCCAAATAAGAACAAAATCGTTCTACTGCATGCATGGCCTTTGCTACTGAATGGCATGTTTATTTTATACAGTCAATGTACGCATATTCAAATCTTGGCAGTAGACTCTAAAACATATAATTTAACTACGTTCCATGGTGTCTATTGTATATGGTGTGGGTTTCGGCTAGTTAAATAAACTAGTTATTACGAGATTCCATATAGGCTAACAAGTCAACATAGTTCTGTCTATGACTTCACAGTTTGTTGTATGCGACATGGGTGGCGCCGTGGTGATGGTCTCGTACTCCGAATAATATGTGCTCCGCTTAATATTCAGTCTGCGGCAAATTCTTGAAATCCTTAAGGGGATATCCTTGTGGACATAATCAGTCTACTGGATAAATTGCCTTTCCATCTTGATGCAACTTTTAGTTTATGCTGACAAAGCACGAATATATATATATATATATATATATTTATTTATACATATATATATATATATATATATATCTAGAGAGAGAAAGAGTGATACCTCGAGATACGAGTTGAATTCATTCCATAACCGAGCTCGTAAGTCAGTCGGCTTGTATCTCAAACGAATTTCTTCCATTTATAATAACTGAATTCGATTTAATCCGTTCAGGAATTATGAAATGTCTCCAATTCATTTTAATTTATGAATAAAGATATGTTTTTAAATAACAAACAAGCATGTATAATTAACAAATACATAACAAAATATGAAATAAAGAAATAAAAGAGTTACTTTTGAGACAGACGAGGGTGGCTAACATAGGTGAACGGCAAGGAGGAGGGGGGGGGGAAGGGATGATGGCACTATAGACACGTACGTAAATGCCGCTTTTTTAGAATTTTAAACAATTTTCGTAACTTTAAAAGAAAAACTACACATTCTATATTACAAATGAAAGAAAAAACATAAAACAATGCACTTAACTTTAAACTTAAACCAAACTTAACATTTACGCACAGCTTCGCCATGCCTCACCACTGAATGGATACCAGTTCTCTTAAAATTATCAAACCAGTCATAGCTTGCTTTAAACGCTTCTTCTGACGCCTATTTAGAAGTTGATTCTTCTTTCTTCAATAAGTCGGCATAAATACTCCGTGCCCTCTCGCATATTACCGTTTCCGTCAGTGTATCTCCTGATAACTGCTTCTCTTTCACCCACACCAGCAGAAGCTTCTCTATTTCCTCGTAGATATTTGTCCTTAATTGAGAAAGAATTGTGGCTCCTCTTGCTGGTGTAGCACAATTTATGGCATCCTTCAGCTGCAATATCGTACAAAATGTCGATGTACTACGGTCATAGATCTTTGCGAGTTCAATCACTCGTACGCCACACTCATGTTTTTCTATTATTTCTTCCTTTAGATCTATCGACATCATCCTCTTATGTCAATCCTCACATCATCCTCTTATTCCTGTCACTATTGTCCTTAGCAATCACATTCTTCGGCCTCATAATAACACACAGAAAAGTTCAGTAATCATGCAAAAATCAATCAAAAAAGAGTACAGCGCACAAGATACACTTCGATTCAAGCGGGTAACTCGTGCGAGTGAACGAGAGATTCTCTCGGATGATGCTCGACCCTGTGCACCAAATAGCGGGATACCCCGGAAACACGGCTCGTATCTCGAATTTTGGCTCGTATCTTGAACGAAAATACGGTCCGAGCTCCGGCTCCTATGTTAGGACGCTCGTAACTCATGGTACCACTGTAAATTGGAATAAATACAAACTAGCCATTGCCGATCCGTCAAATATGTGCAAACACATCACCATCTTTGGAAGTGATATTGAATTAAAATATAATTGCAAGATTTGATTGCATACATGTATTTAACATAAGTTAATTATTGCATGAAATGGCAAAACAGAGCGTTTTTCTTATTTCTAACTCATCAATTACGTAATAAATTGAATGTTGCGATCTTGATGTTAAAACCTATCCTATTATTCACATAAACTTGTCAGTCAATACTAATCAATTTAAAGTGTATAAAAGGGAATTCATGCAGTATATCATTTTCGTACTTATTGGAAACGCATCGCGTACTATCTAGAATTTGTGGTTGATAAGGTACGTACGCTTAAAAATTTGTAACTCTAGCCACTGAGCTACGTTGACGAACACTACACACAATTTTCAGTTATATATAAATTAATGGGTCTGGGTTAGCCTTTACTTTAGGTGGAGACTACATGGCACACATTTAAACCTAAAATTCCAATTAACCATTTATGCGATACAGGCTACACCTAACAGCAATGCTTACCCAAAAACATTAGTCAGTATATAATTAAAAAATTGCGTGTAGTCTGCGGCACGGTGGCTCAGTGGTTAGATTAACATATTCCGATGCAGACGAACCCAGTTTCGAGAAGAGAGGTGTGATTATAAAGCCCAACAAAAGAACTATAAAGAAACCAAACGAAATTTTTTCTGTATAATTTTATACCAAGAAACAATTTCGATTTTATAATATTATCTGAAATTTGGCTCCGTAAGGATATTGAAAATCTTAAATTTGAAATGCCTCATTATTACTTATTTAGGAAAAACAGATCGATTGATAAACGAGGGGGAGGAGTACTTATATTTAGTAAATCATTTTTTAATGCGAAAATGTTAAATACTGGTAAACAAAGTTCAATCATTGATTTTATACCTATACAAATTGATAATTTGATCTTAACAGCGCAATATAGACCTCCGTTTACAAGTTTAAAGGATTATTTGTTTTTTACCAATTCTTGTCAATCGTTTTGGATTGTTATGGTTATAATATGGTAGTAAGCGATTTGAATAAACGGCATGACTGTGAAATAACCAATCTATTC
The DNA here is from genome assembly GCA_029291075.1 of Eudiplozoon nipponicum. Classification (NCBI taxonomy): domain Eukaryota; kingdom Metazoa; phylum Platyhelminthes; class Monogenea; order Mazocraeidea; family Diplozoidae; genus Eudiplozoon; species Eudiplozoon nipponicum. Next base: position 104,014 of record JAQBSW010000294.1, read on the forward strand.
TTGAATCGTGAGCCAAAGCATATAGTAAACTATTCAACTAGTGGTTTGGAATGCTTAGATCACGTATATGTAGAAATATAATCGGTTAACTGGCACAGTTACGACGTTGTAAATTTCTTAATAGAATTGGAACACAAACATATTATTTTACGATGAAACAACAGAAGTAGCATAAGACAGAAACTTACTTTTGCGAATGAACACGTACAATCTTCCTGAATTAACTGGAATCATTCCCGAGAATAAAGAGTAATGTTTGCTAGTGGACGTTTTTATTTTATAAGCTCTAATGAATTTGTTTCTTCTGTTTCAACGTTATTATCTAATCTATTTCATACATCCACGTTTACGAATATCACACCGAATAGAATCGATAGATAATTATGTAAACTAACAATTAGACGAGATAATATACTGAAATGTAGTCTTATCAATATTATTAAAAATTGAGGTTAGATATGATTGATAATGATATTAACTTGTCACTCTTTAAAATCCGTCAAATACCAGAAAGAATCATATTGGCTAATCTAAAGAGTAATCTTAGACTGGTATACAAATATCTTAATGATTACAGTGAATATAAGGAGAAATTAAGGCTCATATTAACGGTGGAAAAACTGAGTAGGAATCACTCTGGGAATTGGAGAAATTATTTGGTAATTTTATATGTAATCCACATAATAATGTCAATATTATGGATCTAACTGAACTTTCGGATAACCAGAAATCAGGACTTGTTATTGACAGTGATGCATTGGTAAAATTAATGTTAAAAGTAACATCTAAAACAAAAAAAAATCACCATAGTATATCGATTAATGACCTACCATCATTAACTTTAGCCTATATGAGTGCACTTTGTATTATCATAGACAAAGTTTTGAAGGATGGAAAAGTACCAACCGATATTCTAACGACCGTAGCTAAACCGTTTTCTATGGTAAGTAAGCCAACGTTTTCTTATGATTGTAGACTAATTCCTATTATCCTTTCATTTTTGAAGATAATAGAACGACTGATAGTAGAGCATTTAGTTTTTATGTTGCTGGTTGATTTTTATACAAGCCAAAATGATCGATCGACAATTTCTAACACGCTTTCCGTAATTTCCCTCTATGAGAAAAAGTTGAATGCATTTATTGCCTTTATCGATATCTCAAAGCTTTTGTCTCTACATCTTGTAATGTTATTTTGTATGCGATTAATACATTGAATATCGATCGGAATATTTGTTGAATACTCAGGTATTATTTATATAATAGAAGAATGAGTATTCAAGTAAATAATTTGAAATCAACACTACCAAAAATAGAAAGCAGTGTTTCACAAGGATAGAGCTTGGAACCAATTTTTAAAAAAATCATATTTGCGCATTTGTAAGCAAATCTCCTTAATGGTCAAGATTTCAATTTTTTGATTATTTAAAAATCATCTTTAGAATTGATCCAAAAAATATCAAATTCTCGAAAAATAACGTAACACTAGACTTGTATGACTTGAGCAGGTATTTAATAACATTAAGGTTAATAATAAAAATTTAAATGGCAAACGCATTAGAAATCGGTAATAGGATAGAATTTAATATATATATATATATATATATATATATATATATATATATACATATATAGAAAATTGGGTGGAGCTTATCTACTACTAGGCTTCATTTGATGGAATAGATGACCTATATATAAGTTGATTAATAAGTGAATATATTATTATTGTGTGGCAGGGTTTACAATGTGGACGAATGCAGGACTCCGAAGAAAATTTGCCACGGCTTGAGCCTGGGTCATGGCAATTCTGGCAAGTACTTGACGAGATCCAAATTTAGACAAAGCCGGTCTTCTTGATGAATTGTTTTTTTATAACTTATTCAATCGTTCATTTATAAAGAAAATGTATATGTGCACATATATTTTTTAAATTAAACTTTAGTTAATCTGTACAAATATTAGGTGTTAAAATCAGTAAATATGTGACCATTTATAAAAAATCGATAATCGAATCAACAGTGTTTGTAATGGCAGAGAAATTTTGTAGCCTAAACAAGACTACTAGGAAGTAGGGGCGCATATCCGATTTCGCATAATATATACATGCATCGAGGTTTGTTCCACATTTATCTGTTTGCCTTCGTGCTCTGAATATTATTATGGAAGATCAAAATGTACCAATTTGCGAATATGACAGTGGTTTTTCGATTGTTTAACACCAATGAAATAGGTGTTTATCTGAAATTCACAAACTTGATGTAAAATATTTTATACTCACCAACACAATTATTAGTTATATAAAAGCTGATATCTTTTTATCTGACTAAATTTGTTAGTGGATTCTTTTATATCTTTTAAAAAGTTTGTGTCATTTCACTGTGGTAGCATATTTTTTTAATTCAGGATCCTCTGTTTGCGGACACTATAGCTGGTCGCTATTATTAAAGAGAGTGTTTCATCTTGGATTATCGAATCTAAGGAGACTGTTTCTCGATAAGACAGTGACAAACTAGTGCAAAGAAGAGTACATATCCTTAGTTGAGGTGAACGTGCAATTATGAATAAAATTATGCGTATCTATTAACAATTTAGCTCAAATGGGACAATAAGCTTATTTTCCAATGCCGCGTTTTGCGTACGCGTGATAGAACCGCATTTTCATTGGGACGAATACAAACTCAGCCCGATCGAAGACAAAAAGGAAATGTAAACTGTGATTAATCGGATCTTTGTGAAACTGTTGATGCAAAGCTGCAACCCGCGTACGCAAAACGCGATATTAGAAAATATGAAGCTGTCACTCCGCAATGAAATTTCAAAAAATACAAGAAGCTTATGTCAGTTGTGTATAACCATCGCTTGCACATATGTTTATTAAATCAGATCTAGAATCATCTTCAAATTAATCCTTTAGCATTACTAATTAAAGACTAAATCTCTATATACGCAATCTAACGAATCGCTAAAGGGTTCCACAGCGTTTAAGTATCGATAGGCTAAAATTTTACTAAAATTAGGATCATACCAACGGTTCATATTGACGTTAGCTTCTACTTTCATATTGTAAAAGCGACAAACGCGATAGGAATTGGAATATTAACGATAGCCCTTCCAGCGCCATCTCTAACACTGCCAGAAAACCGAAGTTAATAACTTTACACTCTCATATTTTACATGTGTGCATGAGCATAAATATATCAGTGGCGTCAACAAACGGTATATTAAATCGACCTAAGCCGAATTATTGTGATGGTGGTTTAATTACATAGATTTGTGACCGAGGTTTAGACAAAAATTTTGAACTTATTTTCTTCAAACGGTATACATTCGTGTTCCGGTAATAAAAAAAAATAAGCGGAAGCCGAAGAATTAGTAAAACTTTCCAAACTGGGGTTCAAAACTTCTAAGTTTCACGGTAATACATTGTTCGTATAGACAAATCTCGTTTTTATTTCATGAATGCTACAAAAAAGACATTGTATTAATCAACCCTGTTGATCCAGAAAGAGTTATTATCATCCTATGCCTAATCCGGTCTCATGGTCTACCTTCTATATTCTTGGCCCTTTCTCGACTACCCAATCTGGCCAAAACGACAGCCACGGTACAAGTGCAAAAGTCTGACGAATTAAAAACTGCATAACTGATATGTGGGATTTGTTTTTTGTGAGAATTCCATAAATATGATTAAAGAAATATTTAATGTATAGCTTTGGCCAATTAAAATGGTTAGGCATAAAAAGAAAATGCTTAGACACTGTATCCACAATAACTCAGTTTGCTTACTTTTGCTTCTAAATTTATTCTGACGTGCCAAACTTTTTATTGCTGAATTTCCTATTTAAACATAGGTTAACTCAGTTAAATTATTTGAAATTGCTTTTGAATAAACAATACTTCTGCATAACTGAGCAATTATCTTTCGTCCATGGTAGTTTTGAACAGCTATTTCTATCTTGCTCAATTAAGTTATTGATCTATTTTTCTTGTGTTTCTTGATAACTGACGAATACAGTTGAGGCAACCCACTAATTAAACTACTAGTTGCACTTATGTTTGTGGGATAGGACTCGTAAAGAATATCGCTTATTTATTAAGTTATTCGGAATGCTGATTATAAGATGCATTTTTGCTAAGCAAAATCTATGAAGAATGTTTCATGTAAATAATAATAAAAAGAAAATTGTAAAAGACAATTTGACCTTATTTACTGAATAAAAAGGATTTTACATACACACGTATGTAAGTATTATTACTTGTATTTTTCGCTGAAATATATTCAGCTAACTATAAAATATCTGCGATCGAAAATTAAACTTGAGTTTCGTGGCTTTCGCAATAACAATCAATGGCATCCTTAATGAGGAATAATGATAACACTGTGTTAATAATGTCAAAAAAATTAAATTTATCGATATGGGAAATATAAAACGCCGTTTGTCTTTATGTAAATTGTCAGAAGTTTTTAAGCTGTGCCTAAATTTCAGCAAATATTTATTACTTGAGCGGTGATAAAAATTATTCAACTTATGCTTGCGGACTCTATATAACTACCAACAAAATTTTATTTAATCAGTCGCAGGACATAGAGTAAGTAGGACTTATTCTAATTTTGCTATTTTGTGTGACTGGTTATATAAAATGAAATTGGTGTTTTTATCAAGTCTGCAAACTTGATTTTGATAGACATGGACAAATCTTGATGAGTTTCTTCCATGTACAAAATAGTTCCTTATGCATATTTTCCACTAAATGTAACTGACCATAAAAATAATAGTATTTGTAATGCATTTTGGTTCAGAAGTATCAAAAGTTTTGTCACAATTACAACATTGATTATTTTGCCAATTTTGTTGACAGTTCTACAAAAATTCGTTAGGTCTATTAATTTCAAAATCATTTCTCGAACAATGTTGACATAGTATGAAGAACAGATAAAATTAGTAGACCTTATTCTAGCGATTCTTGTTTTTTGACACCGTAGCTTTCAATTTATCTCGTTTAAGACGTCCTGTTTTGTAATACTCTTCCACTCTTCTGGAATACTACCAAGTCCACTAAATGTATAGCCGAAATGTTTTTCTACATCTTCTTTAAACCTGCAGATATACCATTTCCAGTATCCGAGACTGCTGTTGTCTGGAGTGATTGACCACTTATCGAAGGGTGGTCCTGCCGTTCGATACTTCGTGTACGGATAACTCTTTTCTTCCGAACTGGATCGATAGAATCTACCATTGCTACACACGTTTGTACCACAAAAGTTGATGGCGAAATCTGTTGTTCCCCTATAGTGCCAACCGGCAAGTGCTTCACACCGATGGAACTGAAGACTATGATCGGTTGAATGACCATCTATCGTGTTTGTGCAAGTGGCCGTACAAAACGGACATCTTTCCCAGCAGCCTTGTTGCATATCGGTCAATATATTAGATATAGCCGATATCAATTCCTCAGTATGCTTTTGTGAAGAAGTGATATCATCTTGTATGGATAACTCTTTAATTTTCGCCTCTAGACACGTGGAAAGATATTCTGAATCATCGACAATCGATAAATTGGTAAAACTTTGAAAATCCTTTTTATTGATTATAATGAATTGAGCAGCATGGGTACAGAGCTCGGCGATCCAGTTCTCTGTGGATGTTGCTTTTTTATCGCATGCATATTTAAATGACATGCACAACTCAGTGACTAGCCTAGTTTGACTGTCAGTCAGAAACCGATGTATATTTAACTCATTGGAGAGGATAACTTCAACCTGGCTCTTAATGAACTTTTCAAAATACCGTTTTGGTTGGTGTATATACAACTGATAAGCCTCGAAATCCTCGTTGTGTGCAAGTTGTTTAAGTATGTGTTTTTCAAGATTAGAGCGATTTCCTTTAAACGCGGGCACAATACATTGCATCTCGTTTGCAATAGCAATACTCGATGATTTTATAACAGCTGCGAAGAACTCGTGTTTTATGGTTTGCACAAAAAAGTTTGCAAAGATATGCACCGAAGAGGCGCCCACACATGTTTGAATAAAAATTGACAAGTATGCATCGTACTTCTGCTGTAGAATATCCCATGGGTTGTTTGATTGTAGGAAATTCGCATGCAGATTCTGAAATGTTGTAACGTACTGTAAACAAAGGGAGACAGCGAATGGGACAATATTATCCCATGATAGGGTCTTTGAATTTGATTGCTTGTTATGGTTTTCAACTGCGCTGGCAATTATTTGCAATAATTCAGATATTATGGTTTCAGTGAATCCTACATTATTCGATTTCAATCTTTTTATGTATTTTTCCACATCATCGACTATCTGATCCTGCAGTTTTTGAATTTCAAAAGTGGAATGTATAAACCTTTCAAATATTCCCTTTTTAATTGCAGCCGACAGCGAAATAATGCCCTTTTCATGGAAAAGAACTAGCTCATTTATATTAGAGTAAAACCTAAAACGTGTAGCCAAATATCTTTGTATCTGATCGCGAATATTGATCTCAGGCTGTGGAGGTAATTCAGTGATATATTTAGCTTTGGTAGCATTCCAAAACTGGTTAAACTTTTCTTTTTTCTCATCAAGTGTCAGCTGATGATTTTGCAACGATCGACTCTCTTCCCTTAAAATCCTCATTATCTCAAATAAGAAAGGACTATTTTTGTCCTCAAGTTCCACTTTTTGTTGAAAAACCCGTAAAGCGTACGAAGCCTTTTCCATAGTCAACTGAACAAGATTTTCGTGCAAGTCTTTTATTTTATTTTCATTGTTGGTCTTCCAATTGACAAGAATTTCATTGTGTTTCTCTTTTGTGAAATACTCTTCCATCATTTTCTTGACATCTGAGAAGACTGGCTCGTGCAATTTGAGGATATTTTCGTAAGCGACACTGCGAATTTCGCCGCTGTTTATTTGGTTTAATATAGTTTGTTGCAATTCCAAAGCGGTCTTTTGCAGAGCCCACTTCCATTTTGCATATCTTTCCTCCAAGTTTGTGCAGACAATTATTTCTAGGGTGTTTCGGAAACTGAAAACAAAATTTTCTTGCAATAGGGCCATCCAAAGGTCTGACAAGCGGATGCAAATGTCCGTAATTGTCGATGCTGAAAATTCGTTTTTCCACGATTTTATTGACAGCAACCTTGACTTTAAACTGGCGATGTCTTGACTATATGAGATATTTGGTTGTGCCATTGGGGGGTCACCAACATACAAATTTCTAAAATAGAAGACATTCCTGTCCACGTCAAAGTGGATCACATCACTAAACTTATTGACACCAATTACATTCTCCTTTTGCGCAGCCAATTTCGTCATAGAATTCAACGTTTCAATGAATCGACGTCTACCCTCAATGTTTGCTTTGGGTGCCGAGCAGTCTGAAACATTTTGGTGTACAAAAATTACACAAGGTTGTATTTTTACCTGTTGCATACGTAAAATGGACTGAATGCATATTTGCAATATATCGTGTATTTCGGAGGCGTTTTCACCCATTATATTAATAATTGATAAATCACTAAGTCCAATGGCAAATGTGGCCAATTTATTGTCTCGCATTGTAAAATTGGAAACTAGGTTAACGTTAACCTCTGGAGAGCGAAGTCCTTCAGTATCAATTACTAAAATGTAATCGTAGCCAAGTTCATCACAAACAGCAGTATCTACGGGCAACAGCTGAATGTACACACCAGAAGTGCACCGACCAGCACTGACTGAAAATTGTAACCCAAACATCGTGTTCAGTAGAGTAGATTTTCCTGAGCTCTGTAGACCTAGCACTGAAAGAACAAGAAGGCGTCTATCACCACCTAGTCTGCTAATAAATGCATTTAGGACAGCTTTTATCCAGTCAATCGCCACATGACATGTCTCGCCATCCATGAGCTCCAAACATTCTCCCTTGAGTAAAAGTTCGACGGCTAATTTTGGTAGGATTTCAACTTCAATTTCATTTTTGGTTGTCTTTGTTGCAACGAGGCATTCATAAATTTGGCCAGTTTCACGCATTACATGTTTTAAATTCAATTGGCATTTTAACATATCTGATACCAATGAGTCCATTTGGGACTCTACTGCGGTCTCCGTAGATGCGTGATTTATGCTGGAGCAATTCTGCGTTTGGGTCCATGCTTGTTCGTAAGTTGCGCTTAATTTTGCGATTTCTTCCTCATAAGCTTTCTCCATCAATTGCTTGAGCCAATTTATGAAATAGTAAGAAGATTCTACATGGAGCAACTTTTTATGACATAGATGGTTTAGGATTTCACTTACCAATGTTGATATTGGCATTTTGGCTTGATCTCTGCGAATTTGTATCATCTCTTGCGTAATCATACTGATTTGCATTTCAAGAGCCAAGTTGTCATTCACTTCAAGCTGAAACCTCTTTTTTTGAAGCTGACACCACTGCTGCCAGAGTTTGGCGCCCTGCAAGGGCAGATAAAATTCTTTCCTACATTTTACGTTAGGTGTTTCTTTTGTCATTCGTTCGATAATAATTTTAGCCAGATTGAGATCATGTTTACAGTAAATGTTATCCTCATCCGTTAAAATGCCTTGTTCTGCGGCGATATTATAAAAGTCCAGTAGACTTTTGCGTGTCACAGTGCCTAACTTAAGTTGCCTACGAATGGCTGACACCAATTGACTTCTTTTGCCTGCAAAATTCATGCGATAAATTGACAGCTCAATAAGTGCATCCTTTTCTCTGTGTGTTTGAAAATTGCTACTGATTGATAAGCTACCCAATCGACTACTGTTACAGGTTGGCAGCAAAACAATTATCGGTACGCTCGTTGAAACGATTATTTCATTTGCAATCAGTTGCACGGTATCGCATGCGGCTTCATCCGGCATTTGCAGCACGACAACGCTACTGACGGCCAGCATAAATTGTAGCTGTTTGATATTTTTAATAAAAATACAAATTTAATGATGGCATACTTATTACAGTTTTATTGTTTTTTGTTTGCTCTTGTACGTTGCATGCTTATAGGTTTGGCCAAGTTGATGGCCTTCAAATAAATACAGATAATGTCGAAAAATAGATGTGCAAGTTTTTGCTTGCGTGTTTCCCTGAGTGTGTATATTTATGTGTATAAACGGAATGACGTATGTTTGCATGCATGTGTTTTTGTACAGGTTTATCTATTTATGTATGTGTTTGTGTTCACGTTCATTCACCTAATTTTTGCATTTTTCTTGTTCATGAAAATATATTGGTGGCCATATAATGTGTTTCGGAACTCAAACATTAGAATAGACTAGAATAGAAAAGAATACCTTTATTTGGATTCAAACCATACATGTTCCATCAAATAATAATATTGGAAAATGTACAATATAAAATGATATCACATAAATATGTGAAATTAGTCTCATGTAGATAAGTAAATCTCACTAGTGTACTGTAAAAAATATCAACATCAGAAAGTTCGGCTGTAAAGAGTAATAGATTCATCATTAAAAATAGGAAAAATTAAGGTATAATACGAGAGTAACATTATGGAAAAAAATGAGAACCATGACTAGCAATTGATTGTATGTATCGTTGACTAACATGATGATATAATGCATAAGATTTCAATTTTAATAATACAAAACTTCGAGATAAAAGTCTCAAGAAATTATGTTGCTAATAACAATTATCCTTGTCTTTTATTCAACCATGAGAAAGAATTATCATAATCAAAATTAAAAATATCAGCAGGATTGTAAACTTTTTCTAGTTCAGTAGATAAAAATTAAAAAAGACATCTTAAATGGAGGCGTTTCTCTAAGCCCCGTGGAAATTGATTATATTTTTTTTAGATTTTCGAAAAAGAGAATAACTTGCTCGCAACATTCCACATCAAAGCAGGAGATATTGCCAAATGTCCAGATCTAGTTCAAACTTCATGACTCTTTATTATTGGATTCATATAGGTACCAGTTCACGTGTTCAAGTGGAAAACTTTTATGCAATAGCACAACCTCCGAATCCATAAAGTTTGCAGTGATACAAACTTTAATCTAGTGGCGTATATAGTGCCGGAGATATGACTAATTTGTTTCACAACTTTTCTTTGTACAGCTTCTATCTTATTGGACATTACAAAATATTGTAAGAACACGATAACATTCAGAAATATCTATTGATCTATGGTACAATGGTCTTAAAATTAAATATTGTCCTATGATGTGCAGTCAACTAATTTTAAATTCAGTAAATAATACAGTGCGAAAAATAATCTCTTTCAAGGATTTAGAAAACCATAGATCGGTTTTGTCCTTATACTTCGCAAACAAGGATTTTGGTGGGATTTTTATTTAAGATAATATATTTAACAGTTATGTTAACCTATTTTGGCAGTATAAAATGAAAATTTGCTTTATATAGCAATTGTAATTCATTAAATAAACATGTTTCCTATTTTTAGACATCCATTATTTGTTTGCCACAACCAAGGCTCGGGAATGTATTTTAGTGTTTAAACTCCAAAATTTCTCCACTCCAGTTGCGCACTACATGCAATTTTAAGCTATATACAAATTTAATGATTTCGAACATTCATTTCTTTGGGTTGATCCTATACAGCATGGATTTTTATCATAACTTTCAACTAGCTATCTTCAATCTCTCATTGTAGTGTCGTCATCATGCCATCTAGGGAAGTAACTTTGAATTAAAGTACAATGACAAGATTTTACTATGTACATTTTATTAGTATTAAATAAAAAATTACTTCCGTTTGCAATTGGAATATGCCAATTAGATCGGTTCGTCATTATTATTAAGCACTCATCAGTCAGTAATCTGTTTTAAATCGAGTAATGATGAGGGCAAAGTGAAGCTTTACGATACTCGTCATCAATACCAAACACCCAGTTTGCATACTTTACCGATTACGCATAAGCATGGTCCTTCTCTAGGACTAATTGTTACAAAGACTAATTCGCAAACGATTGAATTAGCTAAGTGATTGGATAACATATTGAAGCTAGTGGGAAATCAACTATTAAAATACAAATTGAACGATTAATTTGAATTTACTGAATAGGCAGATGATTTGAAGATGAAGAATATTTTGGATGTGTTCATTTCCAGTTGGAGCACTATTCAATAATGCACCGTTACATGGAACGATTGGGTTTGTGTGTCAGATATTTAATACATTCTCAATGGTCAGTTATACGAATAAATCGAGGGTTTAGGGATGGGTTCGATTTTGGCTCCGATCATGGCTTACATGGTAATGTGCATGTTGGTGATAAAGTATTCTGAACTTTTGCACGAAGTAAATATATATATATATATATATATATATATATATATATATATATATATATATATGTATATATATTAGAATAATGTTGACAACATATTGTTGTTCTTTGATTGCCGTTTGCATGCTAAAGTAAAACTCAATTAATTCAATAAATGACATCCGATATGTTCGATTTACAATTTAAAAATAATAGCATGTTACTCTTGTGTTTTGGACGCGTTGCTCAAACATGGAGCTGATGGCGCATAGTGTAGATCAGTTCTCCGTAAAAACAAATATACAACGAAACATATACATTTTAACAAATACTGTGCAATGAAATGGAAAAAATACTCGGTTAAGACAATGTAGAATAAGGAAATGCGTAGTTATTCGCCTGGTTGTTTGCCGACTGTGATGATTATCATAATATGATTGGTCAATTCGTCTTTTCACGTATTGGTTAAATGTTTACCCTGTATAATTGAACTGTTGTCTAAACTAATATAATTTTTTCGGTTTTCGATTAATTTAAAATTTGTTTACCGAACTAAAGATGGATGAGTAAAAATTATGAATATTGTGTATTTTGACGTAAAGATTGTGTTTCAAAATACTCCAACAGAAGAGAATAGTGAACTTATAGTTCAGGCCATAGAGCAAGACATATTACCATCCACAGTCCCAGATTATTCTCTAGGCAAACTTATTTTATGCACGAAACAAGCGCATTTTCAAGCGTATGGTGTTGTTGCTCACTAACTTCATTGTTAGCGGAGAATTTTCTAGGCCACATTGAAAACACATCACTATAGAGAGTTATAAGTAAATGTTCACAAAATATACGTTAGATTGCTGACATTTCCACAGTTTTTTGTAGACAGTTTTTAACAGCAAACGCTTCTTAAAAATTTCAATATAGATCAGAATAATATAAATTTCATATCAGAGCACGGGAAAGACGAATGTGCACAATTCTTGGATGTGATTATATAGAGCGTGGTTGCTGCAAAATTAAAAAGAAACAATTTACGTTAAATCTACTTAATATGCGTATAATTTGCGTTATGGCTGATTCTCGTTAACAAGATATATGTAATTAACAGTTTAATACTTTTTTGCAGAACTGACAGGCTTCTCAGTCAATATTTAACGTTGAAGAATACGCTAAATTATATAATGATATTATGTTTAATGACTACCGAGGATGACTGATTGAGCCAGTTGTTAAAAATTGTTATCAAACGAAGCAGACGTGTGCAGGACAAAAAAATCAATCTATTTAAATGTTACTTTTAACAAAGGCGGTGTTTCCCACACAACAAAGAAAAATGCTGAAGCGGCTTTAACATGCACATAATATGCAACAGAGCATCAAGTTTAATTTATGGAGATCCATTTGCCCTTGCCAGCAATTAAGGAGAAACAGCCGTTAATATCCAGTTTAAGCATTAATTAGCAGACTAAATACGTAATTCATCTGTCTATTTGCGTTTACCGATCGACCAGACGTTTGTAACCAGAGCAAAAGGACGTTGCAATTTAAACACTTGTGTCAAATCAAATGGCGATTACACTGCCTGCAATTGCGCAACACATCTATGGAACCAGATATGTATATAAAGGTAATTAACAAATACAATAATAGAAATGCGTTTTTGGATGATAATTAGTTCAACGGAAAAATACAAAGGTTTGGTTGAACGCTGATTTGTGGGAATCTAGGCGCAAAAAAGCAGTTATTGCATCTTCCTTTTCCACGAAGACTCTTTCGATAGATAAATATATAAATTTCTTCATGTTTCGTATGAATAATCATTTATTGTTTATACAAACAGAACAGACGAACCAGATTTAATGTTTTACGTAATGTATAACTTTAGACAATTGTCTAAGTTTATTCTCCTGTTTTTTGTTACAATTTCATTCAGCCTAAGTTCACCTCCATCTATTCAAAAAGTATAATTTCTTACTGCAAATAGATTGCCGATTTAATACTGATGTGAATAATATAATTGTCTCAAAGTATAATACAAACTTCGTTAACTGATAAAATCAAGATTATATATTAAAATTATTAACCTGTTGAGGAAACTTTAGTGCATTTCCGCGTAGATTCAAAAATAGTATGGCCTCATTGAAAGTTTCACAATTTTTCTCACCAGAAAAGTACCAAGCCGCCTCGACAACACCCTGTAGTAAACTTGGCGAACAGCCTTCTATATTTGATGGACAATCTCTTGTAAAGAAAGTTCTGTGGTTGTACACATTCAGCAGGCCGTTGAGAAGGCCCGATTTAGATAGACAGCTATGCGTGGTACATTCTGGATTCTGCCGGACCTGATCCGCCTCATTTGCTAACCGAATAAAAGAGACCACGGCGAGTTGATGGCTTTCTGAGAGCTTGCACTGAACTAATCGATCTGAAGCAGAAGGTTGTAGGTCTTCTTGTTCAATTGATTTCTCTGTTTTGCCTCCTAGTTTCACCGATTTCTTAATTGTTTGTTTTCTCTGCATCCAAGTCATTTGAACGCCTCCCAATGCCCACTTAACAAACATGATGCTTTTGCCTTCTTTCGTTAATCCGTTCCCATTCGCAGAGATCTTCGGCATTGATGGCATTAGCAAGGGTACACTCAATCTACAGGAAGCCAGCTTACCGAACATCCACCTTCGCAGTTGGTCGTCAGCACAATATATTATGGCCATTTGAAGGGTCATCGGATGTATTGGGTCATTATCTATTGATCCGCTGTTTTTATTAGTGTAAAAATCTGAGTCAGGCATATAACCGCTTGAACACAAATCACGAACGCTTAAATCTAAACGTAGTAGACGGTTGAAATAGAGATTGACCAGTTCGGTTTCTGCCTGATTTATGTTTTCTTCTTCATCTTGATCGATTCTGCTGTAATGCAAAGAAAATTGATTAATTTTCAATATGTCGAACAGCTTCAGTCTTTGTGGATACTGCTCAGCTAAACAAAGCCTTGTCAACAACAGTCGGACACCGTTATCCAACGCCTGACAAGAAGTCGTTTTCGGATTTGCGCCATATGGGGCTAACTGAGAGCATTCCAAATTCTGCCTCTTTTCAGAGTCAGCGCTGTTATTTCTTACTTTATTCGAAATATTCTTGGGATTGTTTTTGGTTGTATACTCCGATTCATTAGAGATATTTTTTTGCGTCGTGGATGTACAATCATTTGCTAAATGGCAATCAGAGATGTGTGTTCCATTGCTCGATGCCGCATCGTCAATAGCAGACACGACATCGCTTATCTGTGACTCCATTTTTTGAAAATTACTTCTGATATATTTGTGTTTTGCTTAAGAACTTCCGGCTTTATAAACAGTTGGAAACTAAAAATAACGTGAAAAAATCAATGAAGCAGTAATTGTATTGCATAATAAATGCATAATTTGACTAACAGATGCATTTCAAATGCATTAGTGTACTTGCTTTAGACACAGGATACTATCTAAGTCTAAATAATTCAAAATATAATATTTAGTTCTCAAAGCGAATAGTTGTAGTCACATTAAAAAACACATTTAGATATAAACAGTGTGAATTAACGTGTACACAAATTAATAAATAATGGTTAGTTAGGTGTGTGTGTGTGTGTGTGTGTATTTGTGTGTCTGTTTGGATCTTCGTGTTCTTTCGATTAATGTTGTCCTTCTTTTCACATTTCCCGTCAGTTGCAACGTGTCTGTTAGTAATAACACAAAGTATGTACGTTGCAATATTAATCAATCATCTAGTTGTTTGATGCTAATGGTAATATGATTTGTACTACTACTTCTATTTTCTTATTTAAAAGTGCCAATCAGAGTTTTATGATGTTGGATCGAATGTTGGTCGTGCTTAGCTTGATATAAGAATATTTTTGCCGGTTATGAGGATTCACTTTGATGTTAAATTATGTGCGCAGGTAGAATGTATTTTGTTTGATATAAAGCACTTCGTATAATTATAGTAAATTTCCAAACTTTATTTTATGTACGAATGATGAATTTGTTAAACCAGCTTTTCACTACCTTTGAAAAATTGTTGATTTTACTGGTTATGCCATTCTTAATAATTTTTTGCGGTAACTATTTACGCATATTGTTCATTCGTTTTTTGATAGTTCGTCCAATACCATATTTACGTATAACTTCTTCAGCCGTTCATTTCGGTGAGAATTAACAATTGAGTTTTGGCATCCAGCTCTACGATTATCCTTAGAACTAAATTTACGAATTCTATTTTAGAGTTACAACTTCAGTTAGAATGGTCTATTTGGAGTAACATCTTCCTGATAGCATCGGAGGCAATAAAACATTATGTTGGTCAAAACAATTGTCTTTAAATTCTCAAAATTAATAAATATGAAATATAAATAAAATAATATCGTGAATAACCGTGTTACCAAAACATTAGGCTGAATTGATAATTGCCAAAATAAAATTATCCTGATGCATTTCATTATTACGTAAAAAATAAGAACTCTTTAAAAATTGCCTTCGTCGTGCGATTTAACCTAGTGGCATTTATTTACTTTAGTAGACCCCATCTAAATGGCAACTTTAGGGAGCCATTTCTTTGTTTCTTCTGTAGCATTGTCAATTAAGCGAATTTCTATATTCTACATAAGGCAGTCTTTCCATGTACGAAGTGATTTATATCGAACAACAAGCATCCGAAATGAATATTCAAGGATCCATCAACATGATGCTGTAATCAGCAAAACCAGCTGCCATAACCTTTTATCCTGCCGAATCGGACAGTTTTTTTTATATACATCACCGACAAATATTGATCTGTGATAATAAACGACGCAGCACTTGAAGAAACAAATTGACATTGTTCATTGAAATACCATTAAAAATATTACGGTCAATACCACGTAGACGTTGTGCGTTTGACACCATCACGCTTTATGTATACGAGACAATTAGGTGTGAGAGCCACTTATCAGATTCTCCATATTTCACACATACATTGAGGTTTAATCCTCGTTAACCAGTTTACAGTCGTGCTCTGAAAAAGACCATGGGCGCTCGAAACGGATCAGTTCTTGTTGCTGAATGTAGTTCGAAAAACTGTCACTTCTAGGCAGCAAATTAATTTATGTTTTGCTACTATCAACTTATTCGATTTTTTTATAAAAAGCAAAATGAACCACTTTGTCCATTCCTGAAACCTTTGCTTCTTAGGCTTAAATTTAAAGCAGCCAGAATTGCTAACGAAAATGCTATGCTATTTATGTTTAACGTAGATGGGGCGTATTATCATCATCTGAAGCTTTGAGTACCAAATTATTTGTGACTATCAATTTCAGTATTTCCCGACAATTTGGCATCAGGCTAAAGTAAAAATAAAAATAAGGGAATATAAATCTATATATTTTATAGGCTAAGTACGTAGATATAAGCAAACTCAGAGCTCACGCCTATCTTGCATTCAGCGGTTATCAATAAAATTTTGTTATTGAAATGTAATAAAGGACATACCTAAAGCAAAATTATGCCTGAATTATGTAATATTGTTTCTTAAAAATAATTAATTTTAATCATAATCAACGTCAATAAGCATTATACATATACATATTTGTGTTTGTTGTCGATATACTTTAAAAATCAATAAAGCAAAATTCAATTATACACAAATTTTATCCATATTTTGCAACCTTGAGTAGTAGCACGAATCTCAGTTTCCGGGATCTGATTCGGGAAGCATTTGCCTCACAATCCTACAATTCCACTCGTGCGCTAGCGAGTCTTAATTTTATTTACGCAATCACAATTTACGCGGCCAAAATTTAAACCACAAGTTTTTCATTTTTCTCTCATTCAATTCATACAGTATGCCAAGAAAGCCATGCATTGCAAGCTATTTTAGTTATAAGCCCTTTTCCTGGTCTTTCCTATAGGAAGATCATATATTTTATCGCCTTAAACTTAAAGCTACAACTAGCTATTCCAGATACGTAATTCTTCTACGGAATCCACGCCACCTGGAAAATGATATTAAATTTATGTATAATAACAGGATTTGTTTATAGATGTGTTGTTGTTATAGCTTAAAGCTAATATAAGCAATCAATACGAATTGTTACATAGGCCGATTTTGTCCCTTATATAATCTGATCAAGTGGTTACTAATTGTCGCAGACGAGTTTGAATAGGAAGGGGCATTTGTTTAAGTCTTGCAACTCTTCCACTACACCAACAAAGTGAAGATTTGCCTATAATTTTCTGTCTTATAACAGGTACCGCTTTTTAATTCTTCTCTCCATATGTGTATAACCAATTTAGATTGCGTAAACTTTACCAATAGTCTCGGTAGGGTCACTATTTTAGTTTCCCTTTTAGATTCACATTATTATAGCTACGGTGTTGCTAAGACCAGTCTGATTATCTTGCATATTTATTAACCGAGCAATTTATCTTGTCGTTGGTTAAAATGATATGGCTATTTTCGAGAAAGAAACTTGTGGACACAAGTTCCAAGAGGTAGACAGACAAAAAGCGAAACTTCAAATCGTGTTCTTTGGACTCATTTGCTAAGCCAATTTGTGGTTAGCAATAATTTTTACTTATTCAATGATCAATCAAGTTTCTGATCATTCATTGGATTTCTAGGAATATCATTTTGCTGAAAATATACTCTTGTGCCTGTTTCTAAAAATTATTCACGTTTCATATCCACACCTTATCATGTTCTGCGTTTTCTATTTACTGTGACATTCCTGATATTATTTGAATTTATCATTGTTTGCAAATAATAAAAAAAGAACTTAAGTTAAATATTTCTCCGATGTTTCCATTTAATGGCACTATTCAATCTAGTGGATATTATATGAAGTGATATTCGACAGTAAAAGATAGTAGACAATTTAGAGTAAGCTTATATATACTACAAAGGAACTTTTATAAGTCGGTAGATAAACCAGTGTGACTGTTTTAGGGTGCAATCTCGTATACCTATAACCATTCAAGAAGTAACAGAGAGAACCGATAATTTTTTCGACAATGTGAATTCATAGAAAACTCTGCAATAATGAAACCGTAATTCATGTGTTTCATATTTACTTTTAGTTCCGCCATTAGTATGCGTTTATAATTCTAATTGAGCAATAAAACATGTCTGGAAATAAACATTTATTATAAAGCAGATACGTACGACACAGTTATATAGAGCTCCTTTCTTTACGCAAGAGGAATAAAGTAGAACGACGCACGCATAATACACGACAATAAGAGAGCGGGAAACGTGTATGTTGAGAAACACGTGTATGCACACACCTACACATAAGCAAAAACAATTACCAGTTAATGTTCAAAATATGTACAAACTTGTTTGGTTTATAATGCTGAAGGTTATGTATGATGCACACAACAGCCTCCGTTGTTCATATTTCTTTTTCGTTTCAGTTCTGTCGAAAATAAAATGGCCATCTTCCAACTATGTCGTAAATATCAAATTTATAATAAATGTTTACATCCACAAATAATTATTTCTCAGCTAAAATACCAAGTGCATAATAATAGCTGAACTAACATTTATGCAAGAGTCTGAAAATTACTCGTTATATTTCACTCATATGCAATTATTTGTTGTGCAGCAAAACTGACCAATTCCCTCGATGTTTTCCCATATTATGCCATTTAGACGTGCTATATGCGATTAAGAAAATGTTACGAAAATTAAAACTTATGCAATAGAAAAGCAGAACCTGCTACTTGACAATGTGCACAACCAAAGCTTAACGTCGGAAGCTCGTTTCAATTTATTTCATCCACGCGAGCAAGTTATGTACAAGAGTACTGTCAATCGTCTGGTTATGATTACAGTCAACAGAGAAAATAAGAAGTCACACAAATATGAAACGCGTTTCCAGAGAAACCAGGCGCGCTCATTTTCAATTGGACTAATTTGACCCTACCAGAAATGAAGGAAGGTAATTTATCTATTGGACCAAACGATAGGCACCAGAAGACAGAGATAAGAACAAAAGTTACACTTGAGAGTCTATAAGAAGATGTTACAACAAGAATTTCACAAGAAGATGAAATTTGTCCAAGTTTCAAAGTTTAACTACGTGTTACCTGTGAACCTTCAAAAAGCGGATCGCAAGTGATTCAATTTTATAAAGCGGTCGCACATAGAACGACTCAAAGAATTGTGGCAAAACAAAGAAATTATATTTGTCAAGTCATATAAAGGCTCGGGTACTGCTGACGAACAGAAATTCAAACCATGCCAAGTTAATAAAAATAGGTTGAAAACTACTGAGGATTTAATATGGCGTGCGAACGAACGTGTGAGTGAAGCCAATCAGCGCAGAACAGACGATGCAAATTCTAACGAAAATGACGACATCATACGTTGCCTTAAACAAGCCAAACTAGTGGGTGTACGCGAGGCTAGAGTCCAAGGCGTGCCAAAATTACACAAAGTAGTTAGAAAGATGAACCTTCCATCATACAAAGCCATCACGTCAGAAACCATTTCTACGCAGCACAAACTGGTGAGTGAAATAAAAAAATAATTATGTGACAATTACACATCGAAATGTAAAATGATTGCGTTTGGTTCGTAAATATGGCAAAATGGTACAACGCTAAAGATTAAAATGATTTATTTTGATGTAAAATATACATTTATAAATGTCTCTGTTGATAAAAACACCTATTTCCTCTGTAAGGCTATTGATAATAGCCGCCTATCATTCTGCATACCTACAATTCATCTAAATTTTCTTCTCAAAAAGTGCAATAAAGATGTTCAGTTAACCTTCAGTGGTCAATATTTTACGCAAGCCGTAGGAGTGATGATGTGACTTACGTCAAATTTTCCCACATTCCTCACATAAATATATAGCGGGGAATGGGCTTAATACCGGCTCCTACTAATCAGTCGCCAGTAAGCCCAAAACGAATCGCGCGAGATTTTACTACTCGTTCATGCTGTCTTTGGTTTATCCTTCTGGTCAACACCTGCACAACACCTAATAAACAAAAGTCCGTAAGGATGTCTACTAGCTGATGCCTACATTTTGTATCTTGAATCATTAAAACTTGAACCATTTGTTTAACTATACTCCCACACCTATCTCAGGTATTTTCACATCACCTTCATAATCATAAATGAAGATATCGTTATATATGATATGCTTAAAGATTTTAAAAACGTAGTCCTTCGCATTAAGTCTACTTGTGAGTGCAAATATCCTCAGTCGTACCCATTGAACATTTTGACGTATTTCTATTGAGACAGGACGTTGGTAGTTTAAAAATCTACGGGACATAGACATGGACAGGAGAGAACATACATTACAACAGCGCTGTTCCAATTTCGCCAAAGAGAAATTTAACGCGCAATTTATTTGGCAGGGTGAATAATATATGACCTGATTAATTTCAATGGGAAAGAAATGGCTGTGACCAAAAGAGCTTTATTAGAAAGCACATAGAATCAAACATGAAGGAAAAACAACGAAAAATATTTATGAACTCGTATTCAACCAAAAGGCAATATATGTCAGTATAACTTATAAAAGGAAACGCGCCATTTTAAATACTTATTAATAAGCAGTGACTTATCGAATACCTATCACACAATTGTCCGCCAATGACTATTAGTATAAATGCCATATCTGCTCAGTGCGCTATGGAAGCCGGAATAACCTATTATTAAGGAAGCAAATTCAAACAATTTTTTAAACATTTCCTTAATAGCTTAATAGAGTATTATAATCAAAGTTGCGAACTTGATATAAACATCAGTCTCATTAATTACATACATTGGTCACGTTAAACTAAGAATTTTTATGTGTAGCAAGGGAAATTCATCCAGAAGACCGGTTTCGTCCTCGTTGGGAACTGATCACGTACTGACCAGAATTTGTCACGGACAAGGCTGGAGCATGGGCACATCTGCATCGAATCTGGTGCTCTAATCACTGAGCCACTCTGCCGCACATTACACACAATTATTAGTCATATACTAACTAATGTAGCTCGGTTGGTTTCTTTATCAATATCTACACTCGAACCGCTTGTAGACACATAAGTAAAGAAGATAGCACCATCACACTGCCCCACTTATCGTCGCCAAATATCTAGTGTATTTTGAGATTAATGCCGGACGCAACAAGGGAGTTGCGAATAAGGAAGAAACGCAAATATACACGTACATGTTTATTTGTTGAAAATTTATAATTAATTATAAATTGATTAATTATAATTATTTATAATTATCCTATTTTTTTTATTATAATACACAGATAACTTTACCGAAGTAACAATCGGCGAATGAACCGGGATCAATTTTCCTCCAGTGATTACACGTGCAAATCCCATAATTTCTTTACATGTAGTTGATTATTATGCTCAAGAGAACGCAAATTTCTGGTTCTAGATATATTCAACGCGACAAATAAAGTGAGCTGTGTGCCTTACTATCCACGCAGTTGAGTGATATAAAAATTATTAGCTTTTACTATATGCTTTACATGCTTCTTTAAAAAACAATATTCTGCTTTGCTTGAAGCGGATACACGACTGCCACCGTCAAGACGTAACTGTCAATAAGGAAGAAACGCAAGTATACATGAGGTTAGTCCATTTTTTCATGATAAATTTATTGTTTCTATTTGGTTCAAAATGAGCAAATTTAATGATAGACATGCAATGCCTAATATAGTGTTTTTTATAAATAAGGTCTCCGCAACAATTCATATATTATTGTTGTTGGAAAACATAATTTTTCCCTTATTTATCCTTCGAGCATTACCTTTGTTTTGTTTTATCATAGCTATATTTATATGTCATTGGAGATTATCTTAAATAGAGCATTTAAAAAAACATTTTGTCGTTTTTAAAAACTTACTCAAGCCATGGCGTCATGTACCAAGGCCTACTCTCGTACAAATGTGCCATAGGTGACAGCGAGCGTTTCGACTTAAATGATCTAAATAATGACAAGCATAAATGATTGGATCAATTATTTCTGCTAGTTTGATTGGCTCAGTGTTTCGCAGACCATATTTGCATAAACTGACAAATTATATTCAAATTTTAACAATGTATGCGTGCTTTAACTTATGCGCCCGTGCTTGGTTTTTATGCATAAATATGTCATTGCAGGTATTTATGTATTTTGGAATATTCATGCATGTTAGGGTATATTGAATAATGAACGTATGAGTTGACAAGAGGTAAATTACGCTTTAGGATGAATGCGCAAATATCCGAAATTTGTGTATAATTATTCGACATGTTTTATGGTTTCAGATGTCTAAAAGCAACTTCTATTAAATAAACTCAGCTTAGAGAAAATAGCGCAATATAACTATCGATACTGTTCCTTCAAATGTTAACATGTCAACAGATGAGTGAGATATAGACAAACAATATGTGGTAGACTTAATTAAGGTATCCACAGTTTTCTTTCGTGGGTAGTATATCTGACCTATCAATTGCGCAAAGATCCGATTTATTTTCATTTCAAAGTACGCGACAAGTTCATCTTCGTATTGGTCGGGTGCTAATTCGTCCCTTCCCTCCGAAGGCTTCAACATCGTTCAAATTCACCATGAGATACGATCTAATCTCCGTTGTCTGACAAAATTTCGGTACAATTTTTCCAGTGCCTTCATCAGACTTATAATCACAAACAGAATACAATGCTCACAATAACACATTTAATAAAATGGACTTAGTATCACAGATTGTAATCAAAGAGGATCTTCCTGCAAATATTGTTTGTATGATTCAGAAATTGTCCAAACGCTTTATTTACTGAATGGACTTTCTCTGTATATTAACTATGTTGTATGGAACGCCGTACTCATCACTGTGAAATCAATTCCATGATAAAAATTTGGAAGAGAACCGGCATAAATCCTTGTTCTGTATTTGTTACAAGCATCATTGAATAAATACGAACACTTTCGTTTGTCCAAATATTAAGATTTATCGCAAAAAATGTAAAATTCTGAGAAGTCTCGCAATTCTTTAAATCAAGTTTGCGAGCTTGAAGTAAACACCAATCCCATTGTATTTAACCAGTCGTCGAACAACGTAACAAAACTACCGCCAGCCGCAACGCACTGACGCGTTTCGACCTTCCTTGATCATCATCAGAATACGGCGCCAAACTGACTATCGAGGATCAAACCGTATTGAATATATATGGAAGTCAAATTTAGATATGCGGCTCTCACCTATAGCAGTCTCGCATACATTGAACATGACTGGAAATGTCGGCTGCACAATTTCTATGCAGTCACAAACATTAACTGTTTGTAGCTTTCGCCTATATAAGTCTCGCAATTGTTCTTAGTGGCCTAAAACTGAATGTATTCAAGGGAGAAATTTACGATTCAACAGGTTTCTGGACTGAATTTATTGCGAACTCGTAATTTAGCTGTGAATCTGCCTTGATATAAAACGAAATTAGATTGATCTAGATCGTACAATTTACTACCAACTAAAAGAAGCATTTGCACGTGGGATGTTTTGAAACGGATAATTAAGTTTCTAAGCCAATTCTGTTCTGCTTCTTATTTATTGACAACAAATGCCATATATAATTTCACACTTTTTTCAAATGTTTCCTTGAATATTAGAAAAATATTTGTTTCGTCAGATTTGTGGCCTCTGTTATGAATGAATTACTGGCATATGTAAGACCTTTTCCTTTAAGGTTTTGTTGTGAGTGTAGATTAGTACGGCTGAGAAACTGCTTTTGGAATTTGCGATTTAACTACTTTGGCACGTTTGTTTGTACAAAACATGTATGGATCAATTGTAATAACAATCAAGATGAAAATTTCGCAAGCTTTAGAAAAATAAACGCAAACTTCTGTGAGAGTTGCCTATTACATTTTGAAATGTCAAACAAGCAGTAGAATGCACATAGTCAGAAAATCAATGAAGTGTTCTTTATTTCACTAAGCATACTACGAAAAACTAAAGCAAATAATATTTGCACACGCGTACTGTCGCACGTACATCTTTACAAATTGATGCAGAACAACTTCAATTAATCAATGTGTAACAGTTGCTGCAATTTTATTCGAAGATGCTCCTTAAATATTTTTGTCTCAGTGTACATTCACATGTTGAAGAACCTAATTTTACACAAGGGTAATTGATGTCTAATGTGCATTCCAGATAGCCATGTTTTAACGTTTCTCTCATTACATCCTGGAACGTAATTTTGGCTCATAATGAAAACACAACACTGATTAAATAAAGCGTGGTTCGAATTAAATTTGGCTATACCGTTCAAACTTACCCATTTATAATTAAACGAACATTGATTGCGCGGGACGTGGTAGCATTTACTATATTCAAAGTTGCGAACTTAATATAAAAACCTGACCCATTAAGTACTTATATCAAGGTTGCAATCTTCATATATGCACCTGCCCCATTGATTACTTGCATATGTCAGTATAAACTAAGATTTGTATAGTGTAGAAAAGGCAATTCATCCAGTAGACCGGTTTCGTCCTTATTGGGAACTCATCAAGTACTGGCCAGAATTTGCCGCGGACAGGATACGAACCTGGGCACGTCTGCTTCGGAATCTGGTGCTCTAAGCACTGAGCTATCCTGCCGCACACTACACTACACACAATTTTCAGTCTTTTTTAGGTAGAGCACATATGTTATCTATTTAGACTCAAAGTTCCAACTAGCCATTCCAATCTGTCATTACTAAACAATTTCAATACCACTTCCCCATCTAGTATGGTGTTCGAGCCCTGTCCGCAGCAAATTTTGGCCGGTACGCGATGAGTTCTCAATAAAGACAAAAGCGGTGTACTTGATGAGTTGCCATTTATACACTACACGAATTCTTACCTCATTTATATTTTGTTACAATATTTTTTTTGTAATTTTATTAAATAAATAATTCCAAAAAGTTTTTATTGCAACAATATAAGGCCTTTACTAACTATATCCATGTGCATAATGTCAATGAATATTATATATATATATATATATATATATATATATATATATATAGAGAGAGAGAGAGAGAGAGAGAGAGAGAGAGAGAAAACGTGTATGCTCAAGTACTTACAGAATAATTTCTTTCGTGCAATTGACCGATGTATTACTAGATGTTTGGCTCACCTTAGTCATTTTGGATCTGCACATACCCACAAACGTATTGTTAACCACACTGCCTGCAGAATATTCAATTTCAATTACGTAAAACTTTTATTACCTGGGTTCAATTAGGAAAAAATAGTATATTATACATTATATCTTTAGTTGCACTTGATAAATTGATTTACTGGACAAATAAAACACAGAAATCAATTCAATTGAAAACTAAAGAAGCCTTCTATATTTGTACTACGCACAAACTAAAAGTTCCAGAAATTTCAAATAGAAGAAACATGAATAATCTCTATTTGCAGCAAACAGATTCTTGTTATAGTTTAATAAAAATATCATTATTTTACACGATAAATGATATATTGAACAAAAGTTTGATTCTACCAAGTAATTTTATTTTGAGCATTTTTATGAAAACAAAATCAGATTCAAAAATATTAATGTAAATCACTGGTTAAAAGCGCCAAACTTGAACCAGCCCGCACCCGGTCAAATTAGAAACGGCTTAATAGATGAAGAATTAAAACAAACGAAAATGACGGTTCTGGACAAATGATCCTACTTGCTATTGTTGGGCAATCAAATTATTCACCCAAATTCTCATATCGAATTATTAGATTCATATAAAGCGATTCCAAGTCATCGCGCATAATGTTGGAAAAGAATAATCTAGTAGAATTTGGCTTCCATCTGACTAATATTGTCTTATGTAGGACGAATGTCACATCTTGGTCATCATGGTGGGAATTGTACGATATCCATGCTTCAAGGTCTTTTATTCTGACCGACAATCAGACGTGATATTGCTGACTGGGTTAAGGCTGGGTGTATATGCCAATTGTTCAAAATCTTGTGTCATATGAACACGGATTTTGAATGACATGAGTTGGTCAAGTTCATTCATCTCGACTTCATCACTCAGCCTGAAGTTAGTAGTTTGCGCTATCGCATGACAATTATTGATTATCTCCGATAAAGTTTCTATTTTAAATTAGCACTTGTCAACAAGTTTATTTACGGGACGATTCGGTAAAATTACACTATTGAGCACTCTCGTTCAACCTACGATAAAATGGCTGGCAGCAAGCGAGTGAATTGAAGTCTAATAGAATTATATTTTCTAAATTTTACCATTTACTCTAAACCAAACATTGCCAAAGAGATTCTAAATAAATTTAACTAGAATAAAAGTGTAACCGGAGACTTAAGTTGGTATATGACTTCAAATTAAATGTAATATGCGGCATGCGTGACGCGGTGGATATTTTTGTATTTATTGTAATCTTTTTGGAAAAACAATTAAATTAATTTTAAATGTATAATGCTTCATTTGTTAAATTTTCTTATTTAATATAATTAAAGGCTGTACTGTTCTTCGCAGATTATAATCTTTAAGGAAACACAATTTTAATAAATTTTAAAAGTATAATGCTTCATTTGATTACATTTCTTAATTAATCAAAGTTTGTGCTTTTCTTCGCAGTATTTTCTGATTGCGATAACTTTTAGACTGCGAATTCTTATAATTATCATAAAATTTAAATCAAATTATCTAATAGTTAGTATATTATGTGTTTTTATATATTGAAAATTCTAGAATTTGTGTTACATATAATAATAATTAGGATTAGGATGTGGTTGTTAGAATAACACATCCTACAAGAAGTTATATATCACATTTAAATAGGGAACAGCGATATTAACACAAAGATATCGCGCAAACCCATGCATTTGTCGCCGAATATATCTGTGCAGATAACACCAATGCACCAAACAAATTTAAAATATCGGATACATTACAAACAACCAGTTAAACAGAATTTCATAAGTATTACATAATTGATCATTCTTCACCAAGGTTCACAAAGTTGCTAAAATAAAAATCAACTACATCTTATGCACAATAATGACAAGTAATGGTATTTCCATACATTAAAAGCATCCCCTTCAAATAATAATATAAAATGTAGAACATAGTAATTCCATAGTCTCTCAAGGATCCACAGAAAGATGACAATATTTTACCTTATTTATCTATTTAGAGCTATATTGTTAATTTTTAGCACTGCTTTAATCAGTTTTATTATCATATTTGTTTATTTGCTGAAAATTTATAATTAATTTTAAATTGATTAATTATATTTATTTATAATTATCCTATTTTTATTATTACAATAGACAGATAACTTTACCGAAGTAACAATCGGCAAATGAACCGGGATTAATTTTCCTCCCGTTATTACACGTGCAAATCCCATAATTTCTTTACATGTAGTTGATTATTATGCTCAAGGAGAATGCAAATTTCTGGTTCTAGATATATTCAACGCTAGAAATAAAGTGAGCTGTGTGCCTTACTATCCACGCAGTTGAGTGATATAAAAACTATTAGCTATTACTATATGGTTTACACGCTTCTTTAAAAAACAAATATTCTGCTTTGCTTGAAGCGGATACACGACTGCCACCGTAAAGACATAAATGTCAATAAGGAAGAAACGCAAGTATACATGAGGTTAGTCAATATTTTATGATAAATTTATTGTTTCTATTTGGTTCAAAATGAGCAAATTTAATGATAGACACGCAATGCCTAATATAGTGTTTTTTATAAATAAGGTATCCATGTTGAAGCTCCTAACCTATTCGGGTCTGTAAGCCCCATAGATGCCAGATCGCTGGAAGTCCTAAAATTCACAGTAGAGTCTGATAGGCTTATATGGTATTGCTTGCGTCACTTAAGTTCAAGTCCGCTATGTCCTGCACTAACCTACTTGTGTCCTCAAATTTAATATCGGTATCCATGAATATATGAGATAACAATTAAATCGATACTTACAGTTAGGCAATCGGAAAGTGAAAGCTGGAAACGGTTCCGCACAGTTATTAATCTAGACAGATGTAAAACTTGAACCAAAGAAACAATCAAATATACCTGTTCCTAGGCTCCTGTTCCTTTCTGTTTTATATTAGAACAAAAAGGCAATTGATGGAGCAATATATTTGTTAATGAAATAATCGTTTAACCAAGAAATTGTGAAAATGCAGCAGACCAAAATTTACAATACCAGACAAGGAGCGAGATACTCAAAAACTAAAAATAAGCGCACAATTTTAAAATCAAGTACTTAAACGAAAAATGTTCTGGAAAATAAAAAGAAGAAATTCTTTTTAAATAAAGTTCGTTACAATCAGATATGGTGGTTTAAATTTGTCATCCTCTACATCCGCAACAATTCATATATTATTGTTGTTGGAAGACATAATTTTTCCCTTATTTATCCTTCGAGCGTTACCTTTGTTTTGTTTTATCATAGCTTTACTTATATGTCATTAGAGATTATCTTAAATAGAGCATTTAAAAAAAACATTTTGTCGTTTTTAAAAACTTACCCAAGCCACGGCGTCATGTACCAAGGACTACTCTCGAACAAATGTGCCACAGATGACAGCGAGCGTTTCGACTTAAATGATCTAAATAATGACAAGCATAAATGATTGGATCAATTATTTCTGCTACTTTGATTGGCTCAGTGTTTCGCAGACCATATTTGCATAAACTGACAAATTATATTCAAATTTTAACAATGTACGCGTGCTTTAATTTATGCATAAATATATCATTGCCGGTATTTATGTATGTTTGTATATTCATGAATGTTTGGGAAAATTTAATAATGAATGTATGTGTTGACAAGAATTAAATTGCGCTTTAGAATGAAAGCGCAAATATCTGAATCTTGTGTATCTTTATTCGACGCGTTTTATGGTTTCAGATGTCTAAAAGCAACTTCTGTTAAATAAACTCAGCTTAGAGAAAATAGCGCAATATAACTATCGATACTGTTCCTTCAAATGTTAACATGTCAACAGGTGAGTGAGATATAGACAAACAATATGTAGTAGACTTAGTTAAAGTATCCACGTTTTTCTTTCGTGGGTAGTATATCTGACCTATCAATTGCGCAAAGATCCGATTTATTTCCATTTCAAAGTACGCAACAAGTTCATCTTCGTATTGGTCGGGTGCTAATTCGTCCCTTCCCTCCGAAGGCTTCAACATCGTTCACATTCACCATGAGATACGATCTAATCTTCGTTGTCTGACAAAATTTCGGTACAATTTTTCCAGTGCCTTCATCAGACTTATAATCACAAACAGAATACAATGCTCGCAATAACACATCTAATCAAATGGATTTAGTATCACAGATTGTAATCAAAGAGAATCTTCCTGCAAATATTGTTTGTATGATTCAGAAATTGTCCAAACGCTTTATTTACTGAATGGACTTTCTTTGTATATTAACTGTGTAAAATGGAACGCCGTACTCCTCACTGTGCAATCAATTCCATGATAAAAATTTGGAAGAGAACTGGCATAAATCCTAGTTCTGTATTTGTTACAAGCCTCATTGAATAAATACGAACACTTTCGTTTGTCCAAATATTAAGATTTATCGCAAAAATGTAAACATTCTGAGAGGTCTCACAATTGTTCTTAGTGGCCTAAAACTGAATGTATTCAAGGGAGAAATTTACGATTCAACAGGTTTCTGGACTGAATTTATTGCGAACTCGTAATTTAGCTGTGAATCTGCCTTGATATAAAACGAAATTAGATTGATCTAGATCGTACAATTTATTAACAACTAAAAGAAGCATTTATATGTGAGATGTTTTGAAACGGATAATTAAGTTGTACAACCAAACGATGTTCGATTTTGACAAATATGGTGCTCTTTAAGGTCAAATAATCTAACTCTGTTCTTACACAATATTTCTCTTAATTGTGATTTTAGAAACAATCTCTGTTAGTTTCAAGCAGTTTTAATTGAGATTTCTTGAACTGCAATTTTATTTGTAATTAATAGGGTTGTTTATTAAATATACACACCCGCGCGCAAGACGCATGGAAAAGGCGGTGGATTATAGTTTCACAGCGGATTTATTTCGCTCAGTTTGATCATTCGCAGTTTATGCAAGAGATTCACGGTTCGTATTTAACTATGCCTATCATAATTTCAGAGAACAATTGATTATTATAATTAAATAAGTTAAAACCATAGCAAACATTGAACTAATTATTTGTGATTTTTTTTCATTGAAGTTTTTAAGCGAATTTTATCCATTTATCTTCAGTGACAACTTTTAATAGTGACTATCTTCATATCATCATGTATTTTCAATCGGTTACATATATTCATTTCAACTCAGACATTTGCGAAAGAATAATTGCTTGTGTGTAAGTTATTCAACTTTGTAATCAGCGTTCATTTTGCTACCGTTTAGAGCACAGACACTTTTGATTAACTGTGACTTGTGTGCAAGACATTCAACTTTGTAAACAGCGTTCATTTTGCTGCCGTCTAGAGTACGGACTATTTAGTTTGACTGTGACTGGTGTTAAAAACATTCATTTGTGTTAAAATTTAATTTTATTGCCGTCTAAGGCACGGTCAATTTGGACTACTTATGAATTTATATGCGGTGTTATTTACAATACATTTGTGATCATTCGTATTAGTTTTCTCACACCACCCATCGGGAAAAAGCCGGGGATTGATCATGTGCACGGATCTCCACAGCCGCTACCAATCCAATGTAGGGAGTAATTAATCTCGCAAAAGTCCCCTACAAAGTTTCTAAGCCAATTCTGTTCTGCTTCTTATTGATTGACAACAAATGCCATATATAATATCACACTATTTTCAAATGTTTCCTTGAATATTAGTGAAATATTTGTTTCATCAGATTTGTGGCCTCTGTTATGAATTAATTACTGGCATATGTAAGACCTTTTCATTTAAGGTTTTATTGTGAGTGTAGATTAATACGGCTAAGCAGCTGCTTTTCGGACTTGCGATTTAACTACTTTGGCAGGTTTATTTGTACAAAATATGTATGAAACATTTGTAGTAACAATCAAGATGAAAATTTCACAAGCTTTAGAAAAATAAACGCAAACTTCTTTGAGAGTTACTAATTACATATGAAATGTCAAACAAGAAGTAGAATGCACATAGACAGAAAATCAATGAAATGTTCTTTATTGGAAAACAGACAACACAGATTAAATAAAAAGTGGTTCAAATTAAATTTGGCTATCCCGTTCAAACTGACCCATTTATAATTAAACGAACATTGACTGCGCGGGACGTGGTAACATTTACTATATTCAAAGTTGCGAACTTGATAGAAAAACCTGACCCATTAAGTACTTACCTCTATTTTGCGATCTCCATATATGCACCTTCCCTATTGATTACTTGCATAGCCAAGTTTCGGATAATATTATAAAATCAAAATCGTTACTTATTATAAAATTACACAGCAAAAAGTTTTTGTTCTTAACACTCCTGAAGTTTGCATAAAATAAAGTAACTGTAGAGTATGACTTATCTATACAGTTATCAACTTTTACTGGTTCAGCTTTGTTGGCTTCTCTATTATTCTCTTCCCGGGTTTTGAGACTAAACTTCTCCTCCCACCGCTGTCCACAAAATTGAGTAAGGATACATCTTTTTTTGATGTTGCAGTCTCACTCGATAGAATCCTTATAATAGCTTGATCAGAGGTTGACGGCTTCCGTTTCTAGTTGTTCTTTAACTTTTTTTGTTTTTGCCAACTTCCGTTGGAGAAAAGTTTTGTCCCGTCTAATAAATATGGTGTGAAAATTCGAATTCTCATCTTTCTTTTTATTGATAGACTCTATCTGCATATTTGTTGGCCTTTTTGATAGTTTTACAACTACTGGCCTTGGACGATCTGACCGTTTCCCCACCCTATAGCATTTAGCAATGTCAGCATGCGTCTATTCTTTGATTAAAATATTTAATTTCTCGGCATCTTTTACGTCGGCATTTTCATCAAGATTAAATAAAACTAACTTATCTTGTTTGCTGTTCCGCGCTGAGACTTCGTTCGCTAATATATCCTGTATTTCTTCACCTGATGATTTGTTTTTGACTGGCGTGTCGCCTTCCACTGTTATATCAGCCAGTTCAATCCATGACAGAACACCTGTCTGTAATTTGTCTAACTTCATATGTTGTGCCTCAGTCAGTTCAACAATTTGCGCGCTTAAAGTTTCATTATTCTTCACCGCTAGTTCCAATTTCGTCGCATTCACAACAGCATCATTTTTCAATTTTGACATTTCATTTTTGAAATAGTTGTTCTCTTCCTTCAACACCTTCATTGAGTTCTGAAGGTCCATAACGATATTTTCAATATCAGTATGCGACAAAATCGGAGCCATTTCAAACCGCGCGCGACAATTTAAAGACAGATATGTAGGGCCGAATTTGTCGAACGACATATGGGCTTGGGTACGGCCTTGTGTCAAGTGTAAAACCTGTAAGTTTTGGAAACACCAAAATAAGGTCCGGAATATTGGAATTACAAACGGGCGGTTGAAATATGTTCATATTGATATTTTCGAGATGCTGGAAGTTAACGGTCAAAAATCGTTGCACACAATGTTTGATCGTTTCAGTCTTAACTTGAAGTTACGATTTTGAAGGATGTAACAGCGTAAGAAGCTTTGTTCATGTTCTTACACAAATAAGGTTTGCAATATGGTGTGCCAGTAAGGATAAAAATTGATCGTTTTACTCAATATTTATCAGAGCTTCTCAATAGATCCTTCAATAACATAGGTACAAATGTACTTAAAATGAGATAGTGGAGAGGATGCATCACAAATTAAAAGCTTTGTCGATGCGTACCATTTTCAAGACCGGGTACGCAATCATCCTACAGTATAACTAACCATGCGCATCAGGTACAGGGCACATCTTTGAACTTCCATAACTGAATTAATTTGAGGAGAACCATTGAGGCTGCCTGTAGATCTTCTTATAGACACACCAAGTAATCTTGATTGGGCGTATAGATACGTGTATTGGTTTGTTGAGCATATAGAGATAAGATGTTTTGCTTAGGTTCGATGAAGATTAGAAAGTGAAAAACCAAATGCGTGTCCTCAAATTTGAGATTGGCGTCCCATGTTTATATAGCTAATGATAAAAGGAGGAACTGCTTTACTCCATTGTACAATGAACTGTACATGTTTTAAAACATGAGAGACAAAGTAGTCTTCATAGATATTTAGTAATACGCAGGATAATTGCATTCCCCAGTATACCTGGATTGCTGAAGAGGGTAGAGAAAGATATATCCGCTGACAAAAATAAATAATATTCTCCTTTTTAGGCCAATATTTACAATGGCACGTTTTAAACAGACAGCACGTAAGAGCACTGGTAAGAAGGCATCCACGATAAGATGAGTTAAAGTGCAATCGTTTTATGGCCAAACCTAATATGTGCAACCTAACTTAGCAGACAATTGTTTCAAGCAAACAGCACCTATATGACACACTGCCTATGTAGTCGACACCAATTTAAGATTACTTACAATATCATCACGCTTTATCAATGTCAGCTGAACTAGCCGTACAGGATGAGAATAAATTATACTCAATGACCACGTCAGAGGCTCAATAAATGCATTGAGATTACGTATATTTCTAGACACTTTTTTTAATTTTGTGTATGTGGAAGAAGATATTTCCTCTGACAAAAAGAAATTAACAAATAAATGAAAAATTTAAATTACTGTGGCTAATTTAAACGCTTGATATTAAATAATAAATATATTCGTTTAAATTCGAGAACATACTTTGTTTAAATAGATTCGATTATTTATTTTGCATCTAATTGTAAATGATTTCAGTTTTATACACTTTGTGCCTAACTTGTCTAAGCCTCTCTGTTAACGTGTCGTTGCCATCTTGTAAACATTGTAACATTTATTATTTTGATCTTCTACGTAATATACTTTTACTAATATTAGTTTATTTCACATTCGAACATATTGGGATCAGTTAGAATCGAGTATTTTAATTATTTTTTATTTTGTGTCAAATCTCATTCGAGATAAAAGGTTGGCATGCCGTGTTGCGTAGAATATACTCAGTTATATTGTCCACTACTTAGTAAAATATATATAATTGTGTTTAGCAAGTTGGCGAATCTTAAACTAAAGAACACAGACGGCATCGCTGTGGGAGTTGCAGGTTGGTGTCTGGAAATGGCTAACCCAATTAACACCAAACCATATATTGATCAGCTCAAAACAGACTCCTACAAACTCATCAAGACTGATTCGTTATTTGCAGCTTTGCGGCTCTCTTCAGATGTATGGGAAAGAGAGTAGCAGCTCTTCGGTCATTACCATAGAAGAGCCTCAGGGACGCCAGACTCGGATAGCCCATATATTCGCAATGATTATCTAACTTAGAACAACTGAATTCCTGAACACTATCTATGTCCTTCTGTTGAATGATCAGTATTCTCGTAACTTATTGTTGTTATACACTGTTAAAATAATATTAATTTCAATATATTTATTTCAGCAATATTTGAAAGATCACCGCTACATTGATTGCCACAGTGTCGTTTTCAGAAACAGAAACCTTGAAAATAAAATATCTACAATTATTACCTGAAGCAAATTTGAGATCCTTCACGTAAAATCAATAAGAATAATAATTTGCATTCAACTGCAGTAATTTGTTGTTAAAATAACGCATCGCTAAATGACTCTCAAGAAATTAATATTTGTGGAGATCAATTAATTTGTAGGAGATTAATTAATTCCTCATATAGTAATAAATCAATTTTTATTTTTGGACATTTGATGTTTAGCTGGTTTCATAAAATGTTGTTTTCTTTAAACAATGTAATTTTTTTGTAATTTTTCTCCGTGCATATTGTCGTAGCTTTTGACTCGTCTTTGATGGTTTTATAATTCAGTCTTCGTGAGATTTTGAGCTGCGTGATACGCTTTGCTTCATGGTTCTAGCTTGTGACATTTTGGTAATAAAGCATGGCAGTTTACAACATAATTATTATTCGTAATTGACCTTTCGGTAAGGATCTCAAGTTTGCTTCAGATAATTGACGTAGATATTTGTTTTAAAGGTTTACAATTTTGTGCAGTTCTCTGTGGCAATAAGTGCAACGGTGAGCCCACATATTGCTATAATAAATATATATATATATATATTGTAATAAATCTTATTTTAACATTATGGCTAAAAATGGGAAATCTGAGGATACAGTGCAGTCAATCAAAGGACTTAAGAAATATTGTTTAAGAGAAATTTCTGAAGGATTTTTTGTTGTTTTAAATTAGATAATTATACCTAAATATGGGTTATTCGAGCCTAGCACCCTATGGAATTGATCAAAGGGCCTGTACAAAAGAGGACGATTGCGGCAGTATCCATTTTGCCGAAAGGTATACTCTAGTTGATGATCACGTTATCCGCAATTCCATGGATAGAAATGTAAATCTCACCATGTAAAGACTGGATAACTATTCTGACGTAGTCGACGATGCAAATTTTATTTTAAACTAAAAAGAATAAACCACCCTTCAGAAAATTTTTCCTCGGCCTGGTGCTCCCTGTCTGAGACAGGGAAATAAAACTTGTTTAGACTCACGAAATTTGTAATTTAAAATGAACCCGTAAATGCATTTAAGCCTCAAGTGGAAGGACTTCACTAACGATATCAACCCGAGAGTATAGAGCAGATGACTGAATTATTACGTCAGGAAAAGTTGGGAAATCAAATCTCATCTGAATTTTATGACAGATTAGTTTCTAAATTCATCGAGCTTGATATTTCTGAAGAAGTTGTGAAAAGTATATTCGTACCCGAATTGCCAACTAGATTAAAAGCCAATCTGGATGGTTACGATACATTGGAACAAGTGTGATCAAAGAAGCTCAAAGAGTTGGATAAAGTTAAGGAAGAAAAGACGAAAGGAAAGTAGGTGGATGCAGTAACAGCGGATTAACGCCTTGAGCAGCAACACAGACGTTTCTCAGAAAGACTCTTGACCTTAGAGAATGAATTAAGTGCCCTCCGACATGATGTGAGTTGGATGAAGGATGCATGTTTCCACGGTTGGTTGGTCCCCGATACACAGGAAGTACTCGTCCTGCGGCCCGGCGTAACTCGCCGATTAACTAATAAAACCCTCGCTGTTAGGAGCCGTAGGGGAGTTTCGCAAGTAAGGCTCAAAGGAATATATACTGCAGGCATTCTAAAAACATAGAAGTTAGGTTTTAGAAAAATTATCGAAGATATAGGCTATAGTTCAGTCCGTACATTTATTAGATTTCGGATGGCAGGGAATCTTGAAGATGTTGCTGGCTATAGCAATAATATGTTCGTCAAAA
This sequence comes from Eudiplozoon nipponicum, assembly GCA_029291075.1. Taxonomy (NCBI): domain Eukaryota; kingdom Metazoa; phylum Platyhelminthes; class Monogenea; order Mazocraeidea; family Diplozoidae; genus Eudiplozoon; species Eudiplozoon nipponicum. The sequence goes on from JAQBSW010000294.1 coordinate 140,647, forward strand.
TGGATGAACTCCGGGGTTTTAAATTCTTGTGAAGTGAGCATAGTTGTATCCGATGTGGTGGAAATTGATAGCCTCACATTCGATTATCAAATATGTTCTGCGAATGGAAATTCGTTTAAGGTTAGGGACTCTAAAGATATGTCAGTGACATTGGGACAGAAATCACCATTCATATTAAATTTTATTGGCGCTGATATTAATGATAACTTCATTTAGATTGATTTATTGATACATTTAAATTGCGTTTTAGTTCATAAAACCTAGACCAATGAATAAGACACTGGGATAGTTACTCACGCGCAGACTACGATCCCAGTAGTTAGGTCAGTGAGACTATCCATAGCCGTCGTCGTTGATGCTAAGCGGAATGGAATGAAGACAGACATAGAACACCAAACTGATTTGGTGGCACCACTACCATGTTCGCCGAAGGCTCCACCGTTAGCACAGCATGAACTGCAGTTTGCTAATGGCAAATTTAAACGGTTAAGGGAAAAATGAATAAGTAGGCGGTCAAATTCCAAATTTGCATCTCCAAAAGTGTTAGTTCCCATACCTGAACCGATTCAATGGAATGTTTGTGATAATTATCGTCCCTTGAATTGTGTAAGGAAAGTTGATTCGCATCCTCTACTGAATCAAAGTACTTTGCTCAAGGAGATAATGGGGTATGAGGTTTATACTACGCTAGATCTGCAGACAGCGTACTTTCAAGTACCTATGGGGACAGAATCTATACCGATCACCGAAGTGCGATTTCCTACGGAAGGTTCGCATTCATTCTTGTTCATGGAGAATGCAAGTCAGACATTTCAGCGTCTGACGGAGGGTGTATTTCAAGACTGTCCATTTTTTAGGGCGTATATAGATAACATCATTATATGTAGTCAATTTAAGGAGGAAAACTGAGAGCACTTAGACGCCGAGTTATCTAAGCTGGAACATTATGGATTAATAATCAGGCCAGAAAAGAACAGAATTGATTGCCTATTGCTAAAATTCTTCAACAATCTATTTCCAGGGATGGAATTAAAACATTGGAAGATAAAATCAAACCGATCAAAGTTATGCCAGTACCCAGAACTGTAAGCCAACTGCGTAGATTTTTGGGTATGTTTAGCTTTTTTCGTTGTTATATACCAGGTTTAACTTGAATTCTAGGGTCGTTAACTGGAAACTTTTTTGTTAACGGAGCACGAGCAAAATGTCCTGGCCTATTAATATTAACCAAGATGACAAGGAGATATTCCAGATGGCCAAAGACCTAGTAAGCCAAATAACCATATTAGCACACGTGGATTGGACTAAGCCGTTTGAGCTGGTCACGAATACTTCCAATGGAGACATATGGGCACTGTTACATCAGAGAGATTATGGTATAGTCAAGCAGATATGATTCTATGGTCGTAAACTAGAAGATCGCTAAAAGCGATGTGATACGCTTGGGAAGGATTTCCTAGCGATTTATTCTGCAGTGCGTCATTTTCATCACTACTTATATGAACATCAGTTCACGATATTAATTGGTAATAAGCCGTTGATACGTTACCTAGGGAAGACGAATAGGCGTAATTATTCTCGTTGTGTAAATTCGCAAATAATCCGACTTGCAGATTTTGATTTTGCCATTACTCAAATCTCAGGAAAAGAGAATTATGGTAGCAAATACTCTCAGTAGACAATTCTTGTCAGACGAAGATATAATCCGTTCGGAGTCACTCTTATGCTCTGTTTCATCTTCTAATGATTTTCCCGAGCAACTGATGGAAGCACAGATTTTTTTATGCTTTTGTAACTGCGTTAGTTAAGAAGTCTGCGTATACACACAAGAAAGTTGCTAATAAGCGGTTACTGTGTGAAATCCCCTGGAGCCAACCTAAACTATATGTACCGTTGTAATTAAGTTATAAGGCAGTTCAACAGTTGCATGAATTTGGTCATCTTTCCAATAAAGCAACTATCAGGATGGTCACTGTTAGATAAATTTGGCCTAAGATGTATGAAGACATAAGAGCTTGTGTAAGGCAATTTGACTGCAGGAAAACATGTAAAGTTTGGTGTCATAATAAAACCGATGTTAAAACGATTGGTATACCAGCTGGTCGTTTCATGCATGTACATATTGATATAGTAGACATGCCAGAAATTTTTGGCCAGAGGTATTTACTTACAATGGTTGACCGTTTTAGACGTTAGTTTGTAGTAGCAATCCTGAAGGATGTGCTGTTGCATAATTGGGTGGCACGATATTCTGTACGGATAAGGGTAACTAGTGATCGTCGTAATCATATTAGGTCTGAACTATTTATCTGAGCATTTAATAATATGGAGATAGAAGTAAGACACACATGTGCATATAATCCTAGAGCTAATGGGATGGTTAAGAGACTGCACATGGAGCTGAAGGCTGCATTACGCTGCACAGGAGGATCCAGTTTGATACATGATTTTCCCATAGTTTTGCTGGCAATTCGAAATAGATACAGAGCTCAACTAGGAACATCCATAATAGAACTTGTTTATGGAGTGCCATTTTGAATAGCTGGAGATAATATAATAAAAAGTCCAAGTTGTCTGGATTTGGCCTCTAATTCAGTAGATTGGATTACTGGATCATTGAGAGGTAAAATGAGTCTTTTAGCTCTAACCAAATCTAGAAGTCCAAAGTCTAAATGCTATGCATCTTCAGATTTAAACTTGGCATCTCATATATACGTAACTATTGAGAACAGACAAAATTGTCTGACTCCGTTCTATAAGAGGCCATTCAAAATCAGTCGTATGACTGATATAAACTCATTTTTAGAAGTAAATGTCACAGTAGAACGTGTAGCACTGGATCCCTGCATTCCACAATTTACCTGGACGAAGGCGAGACTGGGGAGCAATAACCATCAAAGTTTCAATAAGCTGACTCGAAAATGTATGAAGAAGAAGAATAGCCAGATAAATGGGAAGTATATGTGAATTTTAAAGCCAAGACAACTGAGGGAAAAGATCAACACAATATGAAATTGAAACCTAGCGAACTTCCAGCACATGTTGAAAATCGTTCTGGAAGAATCGTCAAGAAACCAAAGAACGATGGCTTAGTGATGTATGAGTAAACATCTTAAGCAAGAGTGTGTGTGGGGAAGTCAAATGATTTGTTGGAGATTAATTAACTCCTCATATAAAAATAAATCAAATTTTATTTTTGGACATTTTATGTTACGGCTGGATTTTTTAAAATTGTTTTAAAAATATATTGATATTTTGAAATTTTACTTTGTACACATTGTAGAAGATTTTGGTGATTCCATAATTCAGTCTTCGTGAGATTGTGAGTTTCGTGTTTGCTTTGCTGTGTGATTCTGGCCTGCGACATTTTGGCAATAAATTGTTGAAGTTCAAAACAAAATTATAATTCTTAATTGAGATTTTTGATAGGATCTCAAATTTGCTTCAGGTAATTGACGTGGATATTTGTTTTCAAGGTTTACAATTCTGTTCAGTTCTCTGTGGCATTAAATGAGACTGTGAGCCCACACATTGCTATAATATATATTGTAATAAATCTTATTTTAACATTATGGCTAACCATGAGAAATCTGAGAATACAGAGCATTTAATCGAATGATTTTAGAAATATAGTTTAAGATAATGTTCTGAGGGATTTGTTTATTCTAAATGTGATGATTTTACAGTTTATATGGGTTATCCGAACCTGATGTCTCAGAGGCTCTCCTATGGTAGGTACCAATGTGTCTCTTCATACTGCCAAGCAGCATGCATACCACGCAACTCAAATCCTCAAGAAGACTAAATAATAAAGTCACCATAGTCAATTAAATATTTTCGACATTATGTACAGGGAAAATTCTAAAATATTAGCATATATTTTAAAAACACAAAAATAGATTTATGAAACCAGTGGTAAGATAAAATGTCTAAAACAACAATTGATTTAATTTCATATGATGAGTTAATTAATATCTAACAAGTTAGTTGACCTCTACAATGAAAGATATTTTCTCCGATATAATCAAAGAAGCAATTAATTATAAAGTTAAATCACGTGAATGATTGGAACAAATATCATTTATAAAGAATATATTCGCTTAATTTCTAGAAATGTAGAGGCTCCTATCCTGTTCTTTAATGAGAACCTCATGGATGCCACATCGATTTCAGCCTTAATACACCTATTTGAGTCAGATAAGCTAGTATTCTTGTTCACATCTATTAAGTTCATGCTTGCAATATCTTGAGGTAATTTGTTAGTGTCCGCAAACTTAGGATTAGTTTCCATGTTGATCGACCTTATGTATATATTTGATTACCTTTAATTTGGCAACGGACTATGTACTTCTTACGTAACTACACACCCAAATCAAATAATCTGGAACGAAATAAGACGCGAAAAACAGAAGTACTAAATTACCTATCCAGAATGTCCCCAATATGTACGCTTCAATACCCAAAATGATAGCAGGTATTTATTTAGAACATCAAGAATTTGTTAACCGAAACGTAGAGAAAAGCAAATGCAGCTTGCTAAAGAAAGTCACGCTAGGTCAGGTACTAATTGCTGAACTCTGAAATTACGCACAATACAAAAGTATATATACTGCAACGTATTTAAACAAAAGAAATTTCTAGAAAATAAAAGTATAATTTCTTTTCAAATAATATTCTTTCCAATCAACCACGGTGGTTTAAATTTATCAGTAAATGTCACTTTAATTATGTCGGAGGAAATAGCTTCCTCTACAAGAACATCGTTGCAATCCAACGATGTTAAATTTTGACGAATATAGTTCACTTTAAGATCAAAAAGACTAACTCTGGTTTTTACACAATATTTCTCTTAACTGTGATTTTAGCAACAATCTCTGTTAGTTTCAAGCAGTTTAAATTGAGATTTCTTGAACTGCAAATTTAATTGTAATTAATAGGGTTCGTTTAATAAAATAACGCACTCGCGCACAATACACAGGTAACATACGGTGGAATTGTGTCTCTGTGTTCAAACACTGGAATTACTTTGTTTACATGCCTTAACCATTTTTACACAACTACTAACAGTTCAGTTATGATTCTACTAATCCAAACTTCAGGTGTTTCTCAATCTCTTTCCGAAATTCTATGGCTCAATGGATTTAGAATAGAATAGAATAAAATATCTTTATTTGGATTCAAACCACACATGTTCCATCAAATTGTAACACGTGGCTCCGCGTTACAACCCAACGATGTTCAATTTTGACAAATAAAGTGCTCTTTAAGGTCAAATAATCTAACTCTGTTCTTACACAATACTTTTCTTAATTGTGAATTTAGAAACAATCTCTGTTTGTTTCAAGCGCACGATACGCAGGAACATGCGCTGGATTATTATTCGCAGTTTATACAAGTGATTTACTGTTCGTATATGATTCTACGTATCAGAATTTCAGAGTACAATGGATTATTATAATTAAATAAGTTAAAACCATAGCAAACTGTGGATTAATTATTTGTGAAGTTTTTTCATTGAAGTTTTTACACGATTTTGGTCCATCCTTCATCAGTGACAATTATTACTAGTGACTTTATTTATATCATCATATATTTTTCAATCGGTTACATTTATTCATCACACTTCAGACGTTTTTGAATGGTTTAATACTTGTGTTGAAAGTATATCGTTTTGTTGCCGTCTAGAGCACGGATAGTTTTGTTTAACTGTGAATTGATAATTACTTGTGTATAAGACATTCAATTTTGTTAACAATATTTCGTTCTGTTGTCGTCTAGAGCACGGTCAATTTGGACTAACTATGAATTTTTCATGCAACATTGTGTACAATTCATATGTGATCATTCGAATTAGCCTTCTCACATCACCTATCGGGAAAAGGCGGAGGATTGATCATAAGCACGGATTTCAACAGCAGCTACCAATTATATGTAGGAAGGGCGAAACATCACGAGCTATATAACAGCCCCGCAAAATACCCTTATATAAATGGTGCCCCGTTTCGTCAAACACACAGCCAGTAAAGAATTAATAAACATATAGATTTCGAAAACTTCAAGCACTTCGGATGTATGCCACGAAGGAAAGCAAATGCACCGAATAAGGTATAGGCGCGGCTCCATATTTAACCCCGAACCGTTTTGCAACTGCTAAGGTCAAATATTCTAAGTCTGTCCTTAAACAATATTTTTCTTAGCTGTGATTTTAGGAACAATCTCTTTTAGTCTCAAGCAGTTTTAATCGATATTTCTTGAACTGCAATTTTATTTGTAATTAATAGTGTTTTTATTAAAGAAACAGAACCGCGCGCGATCCGAGAGGATCACGCGGTGGACTATTGTGTCTCAGTGAACTTATTTCGCTTAGTTGGATTATTACGCATTTTTACTGTGTCCGTTAATTGTGCCATTCAGAATTTCAGAGAATAATAGATTATAATAATGACACTGAACTAAATATTTCGTGAGTTTTTGGTCATTGAAGTCGTTATACGGATTATACAGAACATTTTTCTTTATAACATAAATCATTTTACTATGTTCAGATAATCATGTGTTTTCAATCAATTGACTATGTTCATTCCAATCCAGATATTTGTGTAAGAATAATTTCTGGTACGCAAAACATTGTTCTTTATAAACATAAATCATTTTAACTTTTGTCGTCTAGAAGAAGGAATATTTAGTTTAACTGTGAATAGTGTTTAAGACCTATTTTGCATAAAATCTGCTTTTGCAGCTGGCCAACATATATTCAATTTGAACTAACTGTGAATTATATTACTATTTGCAACATTATATCTAATATATGTATTAAACAAATTTTCGGTTTTCTCATATCGACCATCCGAATAGGATCAGAGACTGATTAGGCGCACGGGTAGTAGTAATAGTCACCATTGATATGTAGGATGGGTATAAAATTCACGAACAAGAAAGCAACCCCGCAAAATACCCCTACAACATATCACAGAAAAACACCCTCTCGAGATCACAATGCTCGAAGACAGCCGCACGATGACGGGTGAGGACGATGTTACACTGCCATCTATTCTCGACAACACTCATACACATAAGATGACGTCCAGTTCAGGAAATGCAGGAAGCCCGGTGGTGAGCCCAGCAACAGGCCGCACCAACACATGGACACAGTATAAAATATGCCAATTCGATCCAGACTACCTTGACGAGTGGGTCGACGATGTTACTTAATTGGCCAAGGTGTCCAATATAACAGACGAGGGCTCAATATTTTTGAGGGCTTGGGAGACGATCCCAATGTCTTTCAGACGCGGACTCAAAGATATACTGCATCAATACACTGAGGGCACATGTGCGCAGCCATGGCAGAGCCTGCAACGCGCCGTCAAGCAGCGTTTGACACCAGATCGAGAAGACAGGCTTACAGAATTAATGAGCCAGATGTCCCTAGGTAGCCGCATGCCTTCTGAGCTATTTAGGGAGATGGAGCAGAAAGCCTTGGAATTCACCCTGCCCAAGGAAATCGTAATGCGACTTTTCATACAGAAGCTCCCGCCGGCCCTACAAGAGATGGCCACGTTCCTGCGCGAATCCCTCGAAGTACAAGACGACGTTCCGCCGACACGTTTAGACAAGTGGTGGAAGAAGCACCACTACCGCTCACCTGCCCCAGAGAAAAGCCACATCACCTCTAGACTATCCGAATCACGATCCACCGCATCATCAGCCGGCACAAATGTCACGAATGAACGCCTCATCAGCCTGCTCGAGAACCTCACTGTCAGGCCAAATTCGGCCTTAGTCGATGCCGTTCATAATAGACGCGACCACATCAGACGTGACCAGCGTCAACCACCGTCCTGAAATAGCACCAGGAGGTCGACGTTGAGAGGCCGGGCCACAGTCCCGCAGTTACCGGCTAAGTGGTGTCTGAACCACCGCAGCTATGGCCACTCCACACGCTATTGCCTCAGAAACGGCTTCACATTCCCACGCACAGACTCGACGTTCAAGTGGGCGCGGTCACCTTCAAAAACTCAGGAGGACCCGCCCATGGAAGGTTCGGAAAACTGCAGGGGTCAGCCTCCTCTGCGGCAGTAGAGGCTGATGACCCCAAGATCGTCCTTCATCAACCACGACATGGATAACAGGATTCTATCCAAACCGAAGCGAGGTCCTTATCGCGTGTTAGATCGACGTCAGAATTACATTATATAGGAGATTAATGGCAAAGCTGAAGCTGTCTCCAAACACAGATTATCCCTGTCCGACGTTGATCCAAATGACCCGCTGTTCCGTGATGTTGACATATCAGGCAGCGAAGAAACGATGATTCCACCTCCAGATAGTTTTGCTGACCACGGACTGTCGCCCGACATCTTACCACCAACCGAGCCAAATGACGCCGTCACGCCGCCGCGAGATATTGAGGAACGAGAATCAGTGTCGATAGAGCCAAAATCAGAGTTTACTCATTACGGCAGAGCCATAACACCTTCTGTAAGGTTAGCCCCCTTCATTGTGTACTATTTTTCATTGTCGGTGGGTGTTTCTAACACGCAGCTCCGCGTTACAACACAACGCTGTTCAATTTTGACAAATATAGTGCTCTTTGGAATCAAAAGGTCTAAATCTTTTTTTACACAATATCTCTCTTAACTGTGACTTTAAAAACAATCTCTTTTAGTTTCAAGCAGTATTAATTGAGATTTCTAGTCCTGCAATTTTAATTGTAATTAATAGGGTTTTTTACTAAATATAAACACCCGCGCGAAATACGCTGCGAACTTACGGTGGACTATAGTGCTTATGTGGACAGATAGATTTTCTTTACATTCTAATATGATTCCACGCATCGGAACATCAGATGTGCTTCAACAATATTCATAAATTCTATAGTTCAATGGAATATTATAATTGAAACATGCAAAATCTCGCAAAAAGTGGAATAATTATTTGTGATGTTTTTTCAAGACTGTTTATTTATCCATCAATTATCAGTGACAATATTTACTAGTAACTTTAAACTAAATTTCTAATCAATCTGTATTTATATCATCTTATATTTTCAATTATTTACATTTATTCATTGCGATTCAGATGCTTATGTTCCTGATAATTTCTTGTGTATAAGCCATTCAATTGTGTTGACAATGTATCATTTTGTTGCCGTCTAGAGCACGGTCCGTTTTGTTTAACTGTGAATCAATTCATGCTTAGCTACACCACTTGCAATAAACGTCTGAAAATGGATGTGTTTTCTTACTTCACCCTTTGGAAAATGTCAGGGACTGATCAAGGAATGGGTGGAGATGACGACCACCATGAAAGTTTAGGAAATTATTACTAAATAGACAGCTACCCCGCAAAAGCTATTACAATAACAACAAAACATCCACAATAGCTTCCCATAGAAAAATTAATTATTTTTTATTTCTGCAAATTTGATGTTACCTCTGGTTTCTTAAACAAAGCTATGCAGTTAAAAATTGTAAAAGATTTATCTAGAATTTAATTTTTTATATTGTGGACCTTTCCGTTTATCAATGTTTATTTAGTAATATGGCTTTTAAAGTTGTTCTAAATTGGGTGGCGCCGTTCTTGCTACGTGCTAGCTCAGGAATGTATATTACCGGCCATTATAAACATACAAATTTCCACACCACAATTATTAAATTCAGAATTGGCAATAAATAATTATTCTTTATATGTTTTATTGGGAATTTTCTTAAATTAGTCAGCAGAAAAACTGATAAGATTTCTGTTTGAATGTCTTTAATTTCGTAAAGGCAGACAGTTGTATCCTGTTAAAAGGCATGCTATCACAAACTGATTTATTAGAAGATATATTTTAATATTGCTTATTTTCTTTTTAATGGACACAGCAATAAATGTGAGGAGACAAAACACATGACTAAAGTCGGAACGAATGTTTGCCTAAGGCAAGGCTCAAAGAAGAACGAGAAATTTACTTGCTATAAATTTAGCGCTTATACTAGTATTTCAAGCACATTTGCCTGTCTCCTGCACTATATATGTTAGTGGACCACAGTTTGTATCACAGAGAGATAACTAGTTCTACTGTTTGAAAGAATTCCACTTAAATTAATAAATTTGTGTTTAAATGACCCCAATAAAATAATTAATAGAGTAGGTGTTAGGTCTTGACAATCGGCGATCATTCCACTGCTTGCGAAAAAACTTTTGTCTTTTTTAAACATTTCTAAAATTTACAATCAATTTCATAAAAGCCTTATAAGATAACTTCTTACTATTTGCGAATTTGCATAAAATGGTACTTATTGGCCTAATATGTAAATTTTCAGATGACCTAAAACCATCTTCCAAATTGATCAACGAAACATTGATTTCTCTAAGAATGTCGTAATAGTAGAAATGTATGATGTGACGAAGTATTTAATAACACTAGGTTTAAGGATAAATTTTTAAATACACAAGCGTTAAGCATAGGTTATAGGACGGAATTTTACTGTTTCTTTTCATGATGCTCTCATTTAAGTTTAATCTGGGATTGAAATTCTGCATGAGGCCAAGGATCTAGGCACAATGACACAATTTATATCTAATGCACTAAGACCAAGTGTATACTAATAAAAAGACTCTAACTATTAAATGATATGAAACTACAAATGTATTTTATTAGGGCTAGGCCAATTAAGGAGTTAAACTATCACGTGCGACTTGCAACAGTATATGTGCAATGTATTGTTCATGCAGCACATCCTGACCTGCTTGTTACCTACCCATGCATGGAAATGTTCTAAAAAAATTCTGGACAAAAAAAAGTCTATACTGTTACTCAAAATAATCACAGCATTAGCTGCAGAATTTATTCTGAGCGCAAACAGAAATTCTAACATTCCATCTAGAATGTTGTGTAACATTACGAAGTCTGCAGTGTAAAAAGCACATTTGGTCGTCCTTAAGAGAACCGAACAAATATTCACCGGCTAATTCCGTGGTAGTTTTTAGTACTAGAACAGATGCGGTTATATATATATATATATATATATATATAAATTTTTATCACATTCCGTTATTATGTAACATTTGCTGCCGTCACCATCAACTGGACAGCTGTAATCGGGATGCTACTATCCAGTCTTGGGGAATTCCAAAATATGGCTTAATAACGGGTTTGCTTAGTGCTCAACCTTGGAACCTTTCTATTTTCAATTTTCAGTCTCACTTGCAGCGCCAAGCTGATAATGTTCTCAATTTACTTGCAAGAGCGGTTGATTTGCGCAATCACAGGAAACAAAATCCATTTTTTTTAGCATATCTTCTCTTTTTTCCAAAAAAAACGAGCAAATGTGAGAGAGCTTTTATCATCCAAAATATATCTCTGCCAACAAGCGTCATTCTTTTATGCTAACTTCTCATAAAATTCTCATTAACGATGAACTTGAATCGCTCAAATCTCGATTCACCTTGATTTCGGCAGGGAAGGTTGACATCAACACCTTCAGCAATAATAGCCACTTTCTGGGAGTAGAGCAATTCTTGGAAACCCTGCTCCTTAATTGAACACATTCTAGATGACGCTCGATTTCTCAACATTTTCGTGATGCGCCCCTTCCAGTTTGAATGTCTTTCAATAAAATCTAGCACGCGAAGCATGTTCAAAATCCATACCCAGCCAAAACAAGTCCTACAGTGACGACGCGGCCGTACCCGTTGCGTAACAACTTCCACACATGAGCTTCCTTACCGAGTTTCCAGTGCTGGTCTTAAGCTATTGCTTCTAGTCGATATTGTGTTACAGAAACACTCTACGAAAACATACGCTACGCTCTTTCTGTACAGTTTCTAAACATAAGAGCCCGTGATTGAGCAAACCACTGAATTATCTCCAGTAGTATTTATTCCGCCTTTAAATACGCCCCCAGGACAGTGGAAACATCCCCTGTATTCTGGGCGAATTGCGAAATTTAACCAATTCTACTCCTGTGACGCTGAATCAGTCCAAGTGCTCAAGCACGGAGAAACTGCCTTCGTCCTGTTTAAAATACCCTCAACAACCGCATCCAACAAATAAGAGCTGGATTAAGAAAATCCAGATAGATAATGAACATGAATTTATCATCAGCAAGCGTAAAATCGCACTATTCATTCTACAGCCGAGCTTTGGCCTTTTGTATCATTCCCGTACGCTATTCCTCCTCGGTCTATGTATCTTTTTTGCGATCGTCCTTTGCAATTGAAAGTCCCCCGCCACCCTCGCAATCAATTATTTTTTAAGTGTATTTTCTGTATATGTATATGTAGCGAAAGCTGCAAACAGTTAATGTTAGTAATTGCATTGAAATTGTGCAACCGACATTTCCCGTCAAATTCAATGTAATGAAGACTACTAGAGATGAGAGCCGCATATCTAATTTTGTTTTCCATATATGTTCAATTAGGTTTGATCCTCGCTAGTCAGTTTCCTGTCGTACTCCGATGATCACTAAGATCGAAACGCGTCAATGCGTGCGGCTGGGCGGTAGCTTTGCTTATTTGTCAGTCGTCTGGTTAAATACAATTGGATTGTTGTTTACATCAAGCTTGCAAACTTGATTTAAAGAATTGTTACCACTACCCGCGCAATCAATTATTGTTTAATAGGGGCAGCATATTTCAATATCGGTCTAATCCAAATTACATACATTTGTAATTTTAAATCGTTCTATAAGAGTGTAGGAGGTTTTGTAGTTAATATAATAGTTTCTGTGAACTAGTTGTCTATTTAGTGTGATATTGTCCTCCTACATATGCCTGATAGTTGTTATTACGATACGCTTTCATGATTAATCCATGGCCCTATCCCGAAGGGTGATATGAGAAGGCATAAGCATGAACTCATTGTTTTATTAAGTAAGATGTTATAAAGCAAAGATGAAAATCGTGTAAAAGTAGTCACAATAAGCACCACAAATAATTAGTCTACTATATGCTGGGTTCTGAGAGTTATCAATATTGTCAACACAAGTTACCATCTCGATATAAGACTAGTCACAATATACACTCTAATTAAATCTAAGATTTGCGTTGTTGCAATAATCCACTGTATGCTAGGTTTTGAGAGTTATCAATATTGTCAACATAAGTCATCATCTCCGTTTAAGTGTTGTAACAATAAACAATATGATTAAATCCTGGGTTTGAGCGTTAAGTCACATAAATTCACTGCATGTTACCTGCGTATCGCGCGCGGGTGTCACTTTTTATTAAACAAAACCCTATTAATTACAATTTAATTTGCAGTTCAAGAAATCTCAATTAAAACTACTTGAAACTAACAGAGATTGTTGCTAAATTTACAGTTAAGAGATATACTTTGTAAAACCAGAATTAGACTATTTGACCTTAAAGAGAACTAAATTTGACAAAATTGAACTTCATTGGATTGTAACGCGGAGCCGCGTGTTACATACACCTGATGTTGGTTCTGTCGACACTGACTCTGTTTCCTATATATTTCGCGGCGGCGTGACGGCGTCAGTTGGCTCTGTTGCTGGTGAGATGTCGGGCGTTGGCCCGTGGTCAGTAAAACTCTCTGGAGGTGAAATAATCGTTTCTTCGCCGCCTGATATGTCAACATCGTGGAACAGCGGGTCATTTAGATTAACGTCGGTCGGGGATAATCTGTGTTTGGAGACAGCTTCATCTTTGCCATTAATCTTATAAATAATGTAATTCTGACGTCGATCTAACACTCGATAAGGACCGGGCATCTGTTTCGCTAGAATCCTGTTATCCATGTCGTTGTTGACGAAGAACCATTTGCAGCTATCAAAATCTTTGCGTTTATAGATTGGACCATGTTTCTGATGTGCAGGACAGATCGGCCGATTCTGAGCGCTATACTGTAGGTAACTGCAAAGTGGAGACAGAAATTCCGGATCGTTCATCGTTATCGCAGTTCCAGAGCGTGATCTGACTAGTTTGCCAGGCAGCCATAGACATTCGCGAATTACCATTTCTGCGGAGCTACATTTGATCGGCTCTCGAGGTCTTGTGCGCATTGATAGGAGTACGTATAGCGAAGCCGCAAACCAATTTATTTTTGGGCTAGCCTTGAGCGCCGCTTTCAGTTCCCGGTATGGCCTTCCGAGCAAATCATTTTCTCTAGGATTACGAGCCGCGGTCACGAAGTGTTTGTCACCATAATATTTCAGTAGAGCAGCAAACTCTTGGCCGAGAAACTGTGCGCCACAATCGGTTGTCACTTCAGCTGGAGCACCAAACCAAGCAAACCAATTGAGCTCTAAAGCATAACTTGCAGTGTCTTGCTTCATGTCTGGCAATGGTGGGGCCTCATACCATCGAGTGGTGTGATCCTGTATTAACAGTAGATAGCGTATATTGTTCACGGCAGGTAAGGTTACCAGATCAACTTGTATGTGCGTGAACCGTACCTTGGGCATTTGGATGACTTGTGGCGCCGTTTTGGTGCGTCTCGTCACATTGCATTTCTGGCATTCTATACATTGTTTTGACCACTTCTTGACATCTCGCCGCATGCCAGCCCATAAACACGTCCTGGATAAAATTTCCACTGGGGCTTAGCCAGATTGGTGGCTCATTGAATGATAAACCTAGAAGATCTTGTGACAGAGTTTTTCAGGTATAAAAGTCCGAGGGCCCACGCCAGTTATTTCACACTGCAGCAGAGTTCCATCATAATCAAATGTTTTAAGTCGATTTACATCAAATGTCCAAAGTCATGCATCATCTTGATGTGCTGCTTACAAATCCTGATTAATTATAGGTGAAGGACACAGGATAGAAGCACAGAGTTATGCAGGACGGCTCAAGTAGTCTGCAACTACGTTTTCTGATCCTTTGACGTGAGTGACTTCATATTCATTCTCGCGTATTCGTGAGTTGGGAGTTGACACGTCGTGAATATGAATACTCTTTCTTTCCTCTGAGCATCGGGAGTAGAGGAAGAAGTCGGTGTAGATCTTGAACTTTCGGTCATTCAGATAAGAATGGAAGTGTAGGATCGACCGGTAGATTGCGAGTAACTTTTTCCGTAATGTATCATATCGCGTCTCGCGAAGTTGTAGTTTTTGCGAGTAGAAGGCGATAGATCCTTGTATGCCATTGATGGACTGTTGAAGTACTGCGCCTGTGGCAACGTCGGATGCGTCAGTGATCAATTCAAAAGGTTGATAACAATCAGGAGAATGTAGCATGGTCGCTTTGCATAAGGCCCTCTTGGCATCCTCGTAAGTCTGCATGTCGTCCACGTTGTGCTGAATCAGTTGTGATTTCTTGACAAAACGACGCTCTGGCACGAGATATTTGTGAAGAGGTGCCAAAATTTTGGAAAAGTAAGGTACGAACCGAGAGTAGTAGTTCATCTTGCCCATGAATCTTCTTAACGCTCGAACGGTGGTTGGAGGATGTAGATCTTGAATGGCACGAACCTTACCAGGTATAGATGTCATGTCTTTATGGGAAATTTGATGACCGAGGAATTCAATTGGTTTGTGCAAAGACACCTTTGTTGCCATGACATTGAATTAGTGGTTATGCAAAAATAGTTAAAGAACATAAAACATGCGAATCCTGGGTTTGAGCGTTAAGTAAGATAAATCCAATGCATGCTACCTGTGTATTGCGCGCGGGTGTCTATTATTATTAAACAAAACCCTATTAATTAGAATTAAATTTCCAGTTCAAGAAACCTCAATTGAAACTGCTTGAAACTAACAGAGATTGTTGCTTAAATCACAGTTAAGAGAAATATTGTGTAAAACCAGAATTAGACTATCTGACCTTAAAGAGAACTATAATTGTCGAAATTGAATTACGTTGGAATTTAATGTGGAGCCGCGTGTTACAAAATATATCTATTTATTAGTGCCCATCTATTCTTAGCACTGTTAACTATCCTTTAATGTACAGCTTCAGCTGTACATTAAATAGTTATGCCTAAATCGTTAATTTTTTGCTGAAGTTTGATCTCAAAAATATCATTAATCATAGCATCATGAAATTAAACATATTTAAACTCTGTACTTCTTCCTATTTTTAATGCTATCGTCTTTTTCCTGTTTTTTCTCAGCCCTAGTGTTATCAAATACCTACTTAAGTCATGCATATCTAGTATCACATTACTTTTTGAAAGCTCGATATTTTTCGGATCTATTGGAAAAATTGTTTTTAAATCATTAGAAAATTTGCAAATTTGATCATTAAGGATTTTAGATTCCAAATGTGCAAATACGATTTGAATTAAAATTTGCCCCAAACTTGATCCCCGTGCAATTCCACATGTCGCTTTTTGCGTTTTTGATCTCAAATCCTTTACTTGAATACTCATTCTTCTGTTATACAAATAGTATCTGAGTAGTCTATAAATATTCGCATCAATAATCAATAAATTAATCGCCTTCAAAAGCTTTTGAGTTACCTATAAAGAAAATTAACGCATCTAACGTTTCCACATCTAGACAAATTACATGTTTTCACATAGAAAGAATATTGCTAATCAACAATTTATCTTTCGTAAAGCCATGTTGGTTTTTATCAAAAATAACCGGCAACAAACATTGTAAATGATCTAGTATTCGTCGTTCTATTATCTTCAAAAATGCAGGGATAATAGAGATTAGTCTATAATCATTGACTCACGTTGGCTTACTTACCTTTAGTAAGAGTTTAGCTGTTATTGTTATAATATCGATATTCTACTGTAAAGTCCAATATTTAGTCTCCATACATATTTGTAAACGAGAACCCCATAGATGCCAGTCGTTTTCAGTCTTAATATACCCAAGCAGATTATAAGGGAACCAACTAGAGTTTCGGAATGCTTAGATTATGTATATTTTGAAGTTGAAGCGTTGAACTCAACCAGTTATGATGCTGTAAATTATTTCAAAGTAATGGATCAAAAACAAATTATTTTACAATGGAACATCATGAGTAGCAATACAAATAAATTTAATTTTGAAAATGCACACATGCAATGTTCCATAATCAACTGGAATCTTTCTAGGTAGTTAAGCATATTGATTGATTATGAAAGTTTTTATATCATGAACACTGACGATTTTATTTCTTCTGTTTCAAAGTTATTATATGATATATTTCAGGAATCTACGTTTACGGATATTATACCGAAGCGAATCAATAGGAAATTATGTAAACTAAGAATTAAACGAGATAATGTACTGAAATGTAGTCTTATCAATAGTATTAAAAATGAGGTTAGATTTGATTGATAACGAAATTAATTCATCACTAATGGTAATCCGTCAAAGACCAGGAAAAATTATATTGGCTAAACTAAAGAGTAATCCTAGACTAGGATACAAACTCCTCATAGACAACAGTAAATATAAGGAAAAACTAAAGCTTATATTACCTGTGGATAAAACTGAGTATGAATTTCTCTGTGAATTTGATGAATTATTTGGAAATTTGATATGTAACCCACAGAATGAAAGCAATTTCATTGATCTACCTTATCCTTCGGGAGACCAGGAACCAGCACTTGTTATTGACAGTGATGCATTGATAGAAATAATGTTAAAAATAAAATTAAAAGAAAAAACAGAAAGATCACTTTGGTATATCGATTGATAACCTACCTCAATTACCTTTAAATTTTATGGATGCGCTCTGCAATTTTATAAAAAGAATTTTGAAAAATGGGAAATTACCTATCGATATACTAACGATAGTAGCTAAACCGTTGTCAAAAGTAAGTAAGCCAACGTGTGCCAGTAATTATAGACTAATCTCTATTATCCCTACGTTTTTGAAAATAATAGAACGATTGATATTAGATCATTTAGAACGTATGTTGCCGGCTGATTTTGATATATGTCAACATGGCTTTACGAAAGATTATTTATTATTTGATAGAACATGTGTGGTTTGAATCCAAATAAAGATATTCTATTCTATTCTATTCTATAGATCGACAATTACTAATATGCTTTCTATGTGGAAACATGTAATTACATAAGATGAGAAAAAGTTAGATGCATTAATTGTATTTATAGATATCTCAAAAGCTTTTGACTCCCATACCTTTTGATGCTATTTTGAATGCGATTAATTTATTGAATATTGATCCGAATATTTTTAGATTACTTAGGTACTATTTATATAATCAAAGAATGAGTATTCAAGTAAAGGATTTGATATCAAAATCGAAAAAAGTAACAAGTTTAATTCCACAGGGATCATGTTTATAATATGGATTAGACCCATACTAGAATATGCTGCCGCTACTTGGAATCCCTTAACAAAGGGTTTGTCTAATAAGATAGAAGCTGTACAATGAAAAGTTGTGAAACAAACTAGTCCTATCTCCTGCACTATATACGCCACTAGATTACAGTTTGTATCACTGCAAACTTTATGGTTTCGGAGGATGTGCTATTGCATAAAAGTTTTCCATTTGAACCAGTGTACTGGTGCCTATATGACTCCGATAAGAAAGAGTCATGAAGTTGGAACTAGATCTGGGCATTTGGCAATATCTCCTCCTTTGGTGGGGAATGTTGCGAGCAAGTTATTCTCTTTCTCGAAAATCTGCAAAATTTATAACCAAATGACAAAGGGGCTTAGAGAAATGCCTCCATCTAAGATGTCTTTTAAATTTTTATCTACTGAACTTGAAAAAGTCTACAATCCTGCTGATATCTTTTTATTTTGATTATGATGATACTTTCTCATGGTTGAATAAAAGACAAGGATAATTGTTATCGGAAACAGAATTTCTTGAGATTTTTATTTTCAAATTTTGTATTATTAAAATTGAAATGTTATGCATTATATCATCATGTTAGTCAACAATACATACAATCAATTGCTAGTCATGGTTCTCATTTTTTTGCATAATGTTACACTCGAATTATACCTTAATTGTTCCTAATTTGATGATGAATCTATTATTCTTTACAGCCGAACATTATGATATTGATACATTGTACAGTAAAAATAGTGAGATTTACTTACCTACATGAGACTAATTGCACATTTTTATGTGATTTGATAACTTTTTTTATATTGTACATTTTCCAATTGTATTATTTGATTGAATATGTGCGGTTTGAATCCAAATAAAGATATTATATTCTATTCTATTCTAATTCGCCAAAAAATAATGTGACACTAGATTTGTATGATTTAAGTATATATTTGATAACACTAGGGCTGAGAATAAACAGTAAAAAGACGAGAGCTTTAAAAATAAGTAACAGAACAGAATTTAATTATGTTTATTTTCATGATGCTCTGATAAATGATGTTTTTGAGATTAAACTTATGCAAGAAATTAAGTATTTAGGCATAACTATACAATGAACAGCTTCTGCTGAGAGGCATATTGAAAGGATAGTAGGCAGTGCCAAGAACAGATGGGCACTAATAAATAGAAATATCTTATCGAATGACATCAAATTTAAAATGTATATAATATGAATTAGACCAATACTAGAATATGCTGCCGCTACTTGGAATCCATTAAAAAGGATTTTTCAATAAGATAGAAACTGTACAATGAAAAGTTGTGACACAAATTAGTCCCATCTCCTGCACAATATACGTCACTAGATTAAAGTTTGTATCGCTGCAAACGTTATGGTTTAGGAGGATGTGCTATTGCATAAAAGTTTTCCATTTGAACCAGGGGACTGGTGCCTATATGAATCCAATAAAAAAGAGTGATGAAGTTGGAACTAGATCTGGAAATTTGGCAATATCTCCTCCTTTAATGGGGAATGTTGCGAGCACGTTATTCTATTTTTCGATAATTAACAAAATTTATAATCAGTTGCCAAAGGGCCTTAGAGAAACGCCTCCATCTAAGATATCTTTTAAATTTTTATATACTGAACTTGAAAATGTCTACAATCCTGCTGATATTTTTAATTTTGATTATGACATTACATTCTCATGGTTAAGCAAAAGACAAGGATAATTGTTATCAGCAACATAAATTCTTGAGCTTTTTATTTCCAAGTTTTTTATTATTAAAATTTAAATGTTATGTGCTATATCATAATGTTAGACAACAATACATGCAACCAATTGCTAGTCATGGTTCTAATTTTTTGCATAATGTTACATTCGAATTATGCCTTAGTTTTTCTTTTTTTGATGATGAATCTAGTACTCTTTGCAGTCGAATTTTCTGATGTTGATATATTGTACAGTACAACTAGTGAGATTTACTTATCCACATGAGACTAATTGCACATATTTATGTGATATGATATCTTTTAATATTGTAAATTTTCCAATATTATTATTTGATGGAACATGTGTTGTTTAAATCCAAATAAAGATATTCTATTCTATTGTAAAGTTGCATGTATATATTACACACAATGTAGCACATAAATATAATTCACTGTTAATCTGAATTGAAAGAGTTGGATGGCAATAAAACAGATTTTAACATAAAATTATATCCTAAACAACATTCACAATTAAACTAGATTGTCCGTCTTCTAGACGGCAAAAATAAAAGTGATTTATGTCTATAAAGTGAAATGTTTATAACAAATGTCTGGATCGGAATGAATATAGTCAAAAGATTGAAAATATATGACAATATGAACATAGTAAAATGATTTATATTTATAAAGAAAATGTTTTACATACAATTGGTTATTCTTACACAAATGTCTGGATTGTAATGAGTAGTCAAACGATTAAAGATACATGATAATATGAGCCTAGTAAAATTATTTATGTTCATAAAGTAAAATGTTTTGTGTAAACCGTTTAAAGATTTAAATGACAAACAACTCACAAATGTTTTTTATAGTAAACAATCAATCATTTTCATAGTAACGAATAATCCGTTAAATTCACTAACACAATAGTCCACCGCGTGATCCTCTCGGATCGTGCGCGGTTCTGTCTATTTATAAAAACACTATTAAATACAAATAAAATTGCAGTTCAAGAAATATCGATTGAAACTGCTTGAGACTAAAAGAGATTGTTCCTAAAATCACAGCTAAGAGAAATATTGTTTAAGGACAGAGTTAGAATATTTGACCTTAAAGAGCACAGCGTTTGTAAAAATTGACCTTCGTTGGGTTGTAACACGGAGCCGCGTGTTACACTATTCTATTCTACCCATTTGAATCGGATAAGCTAGAATTCTCGTTCACATCTACTAAATTCATGCCTGCTATATCTTGAGCTAACTTGTTTGTGTCCATAAACTTAGGATTAGCTTCTATGCGGATCGTACTTAAATATTAATTTGATAACTTAGTGCTAAGCAACGGACTGTGTACTTCTAACGTAGCAAAACACCCTATCAAATAAATTGGAAAGAAATAAGACGTGAAAAACGGAATTATTATATTACCTGTTCCCGAACATCCCCAATATGTACGATTCAAAAGACAAAATGATAGCAGGTGTAAATTTTGAAAATCGAGTTCAAATAAATGTAAATTGGAGAAAAGAAACAAATGCAGCTTGCTGAAGAAAGTCAGGCCAGTCAAGTGCAGATTACCAAGACTGAAAAATCGAACAATTCAAAATATATATATTGTCAAGTATTTAAGCAAAGAATATTCTAGAAAATAAACGAATAATTTATTTATAAATAATATTCGTTTTAATCAGCCAAGGTGGTTTAAATTTATCAATAAATGTCACTTTAATTTTGTCGGAGGAAATATCTTCCTTGTGGAGGTGTAGAGGTTAAATTAATTATTGGACACCAATTAACCTCTCATATAAAAATAAATCAATTTTTATTTTTGGTCATTTGATGTTATCGCTGGTTTCGTAAAACAATATTGTAATTTTTGAAAAATATTGTAATTTTTTTTGGAAGTTATTTTGTTCATATTGTCGAAGTTTTGGACTTGTCTTGTCGAAGGAAAATGAGAGAGTTTTTGAACTGAGTTGCTGAATTGCACAAGCGGGACACTGCGTGGTTCCATCTCCGACTCTTTGTGAATAAAACATTATAATCTTCTTGTCGATTTGATCTTTTTAATTATCAGCGAAAGGAACCACAAATTTGCTTTGGGTATTTAAAGTAAATATTTGTTTTAAGGTCTCAATCATTCCGATTCAGTATCCTGTGGATATCAGCGTATCCGGGTAAGCTTACTTATTTAATATAATATATAAATTGCAAGTAATTTAATAATATTATGTCTAGTTTATTAAATACTGAGGATACAGAGCAGTTGGCTAGTGGACTTAAGGATTGTAGCTTAAGAGATAGTTCAGAGGAACTTAAGTGTTCCAAGATAAATGATCATTCCGCATATATGGATTTTCCGGGCCTGGCATCCAAGAGACCCCTTATGGTAGTGACCTAGGGGCCTCTACAAAAAATGGCGACCGCGCCAGGATCCTTTATGCGGAAAGATATGATGTAGATGATCGTTTTGCCGCAATTCTATGGATAGCAATGTTAAGCTCACCATGTACAGACTAGACAAACATTCTGAATGGGTCGAAGAAGCAAAATTTCATTTTAAACTAAAACGGATGACCAACCCTATAGAAAGGTTTGCCTCGGCCTGGTGATGCTAACCTGAGCCATTATAAAAGAATCTATTTCGATTCAGGAATTTTGTTACTGATAACGAACCAGAAATGGCATTTGAGCTTCTAGTCGAAGGACTCCATGGACGATATCAATCCGAGAGGATTCAACGGATGACTGACTTATTACGTCAGGAAAAGATGGGAAATCTACTCCCATCTAAATATTATGACAGACCAATTTCAAAATCCATCGGGCTTGATATATCTGAGGAATTTATAAATAGTATATTTTTTATAGAATTGCCTGCTAGACTAAGAGCCACCTTGGATGTATATGATACATTGGAACTAGAGTGGCCCAAGAAGCTCAAAGGGTTGGACAAAGTGTATCGTCAGAAGGAACCTAAAGTGTATGCAGTAACCGCAGATCCACGCCTGGAGCAGCAACTCAGACATCTCTCAGAGAGACTCCTGACCATAGAGAATGAATTAAGTACCGTCCGCAGGGATGTGGGTTGGATAAAAAGCAATAAGGAAACTTCCAACAGAAGTAGGGTAAATTCTCGGAGTCAAAGTTCAAATTCCAAGCATTGGAGAGGCGAATCGCGTGAGAGTGTACAAGGACCACGCGAGTGGTGCATAGCAGATTCTGTCATGGTGCAGCCAGTCAGGGCAGATTCCGAAAACAACCTGACTATACAAGAAACCTTGCGTTTCTTATGTAGAGAAGTTGCTAGTTTACGTAGTGACATTGCACAACTTCAGAGTCAGGATAGGTATAATAGACGTCGAGGGAGTCACTCGCGTCAACGCTTCGAAGGGCCACGCGGATGGTGTAACGCACATTGCGAATACGGACGCAGTGCGAAGTGCCAAGGTGAAAATTGTATATACCCGCGATTAGGTGGACCCAGATGGAAAGGAAGCACTAAACCGGTAGAGAGAAATCCATCACCGGGAAAAGCATAAAACCCCCGCTAGTAGGAGCCGTAGGGGGGGGGTTCCATTGCAAAGGCTCCCAGATATGCCTTTAAAAGGCATACTTAAGGCAAAGGATAGAAATGCGACGGGACCAGTTCGCACCGACACAGAAAGCAAGAGAGTCCGATTCTCACTAAGCGGAGATCTGGAAAACATTGCCGGATTATCCAGCAACAAGTTCATTATTAAAGATGAATTATCTGGATTAGAATTTCTCATCGATACGGGTGCTGAGGTAAGCATAGTTAGGTCAGACGTGGTGGAAGCAGATTGCCCCATATTTGATTATCAACTATGGGCCGCTAACGGTAGTCCGATAGGAGTGAAAGGGATGAAAGAAATGTCGGTAACCTTAGGCCAGAAATCTTCCTTCCGATGGAATTTTCTAGTAGCCGATGTCAAACACCATATCATTGGCATGAATTTCTTGACACATTTCAAGCTGACATTAGACCCCAAAGCTAGGACTATCGCAGAAGGCGTGGGGATATCAACACCTACTGAGTATAACACATCGGCAGTTAGAAAAGTTCTTTTACCTCGTCGCACATGACTTTGCCGATATAATTGAAAAGCAGCTAGCAGTGTTTCAACCTATCAGTGCCAAAAGGATAGGATTGAAGACAGGAGTAGAACACCAAATAAAATTGGTGGCTCCGTTGGCTTGTTCACCAAAGGCACAACCATTGGCACAACACAAGCAACAGGTTGCTTTGTTCGAATTTCACCGATTGCGCGAAGAGGGGATTTGTAGAAGGTCAAATTCCAATTTTGCTTCTTCAATAGTGGTAGTTCCCAAACCTGAACCGAGTCAATTGAGGGTTTGTGGGAATTATCGTCTATTAAACTCAGTGACGAAGGGTGATTCTCATCCTCTCCCTAACCAGAGTACCTTACTCCGAGATATAATGGGATATGAGGTTTATTCAACTTTAGATCTCCAGAAAGCGTACTATCAAGTACCAATGGAAGAAAGTTCGATACCACTCACCACAGTCAGATTTCCAGGAGGGGGATCGCATGAATTTCTTCGAATGCCTTTTGGTTTGAAAAATGCCAGTCAGACATTCCAGCATTTGGCTGAAGAAATCCTTCAGAGTTGTCCATTTGCGAGGGTATATATAGACGACATAATAATTTTTAGTCGCTCACGAGATGAACATCGTACGCATTTGGAAACGATTTGACCAGGCTGGAACAATATGGATTAGTGGTCAAACCTAATAAGAGTAATATCGGTTGCTCTTCAGTGAAATACCTTGGTCATATACTTTCCAAAGACGGAATTAAACCTTTGGAAGATAAGGTTTATGCTATTAAGGAGGTAACGGAACCCCGAGCCGTACGCCAGTTGCGAAGGTTCCTGGGCATGATCAGCTATTATCGTCGATTCATTCCAGGTCTAGCCGGAATTCTTGGATCGTTAACACGCCATCTCACTCGTGAAAAGAGCACGATCAAGAAATCTTGGCCTATAAACTTGAGTCCAGAAGACCGAGAAAATTTCCAAAAGGCCAAGGAAATGTTAAGTGACATAACCACATTAGCACCTGTAGATTGGGAAAAACTTTTCGAGCTAATCACAGATGCCTCAGATGTTGCATTAGGGGCAGTGCTACAGCAAAGAGATCAGGACGTTGTAAGACCGATTGGGTTTTATAGCCGTAAGCTTAATGATCGAGAAAAGCGATATGATACGTTTGGCAAAGAGCTTCTAGCAGTGTATGCCGCAGTGATACACTTCGAGCATTACTTAGATGGTCACAAGTTTAAGTTATTGACCGATCATAAGTCATTGATCAGCATACTTGGTAAAACAGCTAGGCTTAATTACTCTCGTAGAGTAAATTCCCAAATAACACGTTAGCAGAGTTCGATTTCACTGTGTCTCATATTGCTGGTAAGGAGAATGTGGTAGCCGATGCACTTAGCAAGCCGAATGAGGCCGATGTTGAGCTGATATTTCAAGGTCCATTGAAGAGTTTAGATAATTCTATGCATGATTTAGTTAGTCAAATCGAAGAAGCGCAAGGATCGGATCCCTTCATTTTAGTTTTGTCAAAAAGGCCAGGATATGTTCGTAAGCTCATAAGTGGCAAGTGGTTGTTATGCGAAACATCTAGAAGTCAACTACGACCATATGTGCCATTGGAGTTACGGGCCAAGATTATCCAAGTGTTGCATGACATGGGTCATCCATCCATTAAAGCCACCATTCGATTGATCAACGACAGATACGTATGGCCGCACATGTCTAAAGACATACGGGTATGGGTAAGAGCCTGTACCAAGTGTCAAACTTGTAAGGTATGGAGACATACCAGAACTGAGATAAAGAATATTGGGATACCAATTGGACCGTTCAGACACGTACACATAGACATTGTCGAGATGCCCGAGATAAATGGTAACAAATATTTTCTGACTGTGGTAGATAGATTTAGTCGTTAATTAGAAGTGGCGATTTTAAAAGACATGACAGCGCAAGAAGTCTTGTTCGCGTTTCTACATAATTGGATATCGCGTTATGGTGTTCCGGAAAAGGTCACTAGTGATCGCAAAAGTCAATTTAAGTCCGAACTTTTCGAGAGATTCCTCAACATCATGGGAACCACTGTATTACATACTAGCGCGTACAACCCACGAGCGAATGGGATGGTAGAAAGGCTGCATCGTGAACTGAAAACTGCATTAAGGTGTACTATTGGAACAAGCTGGATACACGATCTTCCTATAGTACTACCCGCCATGCACAACAGATATAGGGCACAATTAGGTACTTCAATAGCAGAACTGGTTTATGGAGAACCATTAAGTTTGCCTGGAGATCATCTAATAGGAACTCCAAGTAGTCTTGATTGGGATTCTAGTTATGTAGATTGGTTCGTAGGAGCACTTAGAGATAAGATGTGTCGTTTGGCTCCGACCAAGACTAGAAAAGCAAAAACCAAATGCTATGTGTCCTCTGATCTAAGATCGGCTTCGCATGTATCTAATGAAAATAGGAAGAATTGCCTGACACCATTTTACTAAGGACCATACAAGTTCAAGAGGATGACTGATAAGAATGTCATCATAGAGATAAATGGCATTGAGGATCGTGGTACGTTGGATCGTTGCATTCCCCAGTTTATCTGGATAGACATTATGACTGAATTAACAGATGCGTTGAATGACCGTCGTTCTATGGGCGAATCTGATGTGTGCAATCCCAACCTACAGGAACATAACGAAATGCAGAACTCAGAAGACGCGTTGTCTAATATAGCAAAATCTTATTCTACCAGTTCACAGCATGAAAACTGTTTGGTTGTACCAGATGATACGGAAGAACCAGTATCAACTGTACCGGGCGCGATGACGACTTCAGGAGTGCCGTTATGCACAACTCGTTCTGGAAGAGTGCAACGTCAGCCGAAGAATCATGATTACGTCTATTACTAGCCGTCTTTTTTTGAGAAGGTGTTGTATGTGGAGGAAGATAAATCCTCCGCCAAGATTAAAGTAACATTAACTGATAAATTTAAACCACCTTGGATGATTGTAACGAATTTTATTTAAAAAGAATTTTTTCTTTTATTTTCCAGAACTTTCTTTGTTTAAATACTTGACTTTGAATTGTGCGCCATTTTCAGTTTTCGAGCGTCACGGTCCTCGACTGGTTGTATCTTCCTTTGGTCTGCTGCAATTATCACATTTTCTTCATTAAAGACTGATCAAATTAATCAATATATATCTGCTTATACTGTCTTGTATTTTTTATTGAAGCACTCGTAGAAGGGACGTTCTGGAACAGGTAATTTAATAATTCTGTTATTCAAGTATATCTCCTTCGAGATTATTTGTTTGGGTGTTTTGCTCGAGATAGGTTTCACATTCCGATTTTCCTAACATGAAGTGTTGATTTAATAATTAAACTTCACAGATATGGATGCTCATATTAAATTTAAGGACACTAGCAAGTTAGTGCAAGATATTGCAGATTTGAATTTAGCAGATGCGAAAATATAAGCATATCAGATTCTACTGTAAATTTTAGGACTACAAGCGATCTGGCATCTATGGGATTCTCAGATACGAATAGGTTCGGACTAACAAGCAAGTGGAGGATATCAATAAAAAGAAAGAAGAATGTCGTAACCTTCACAACATATTCATCTCCAGAGACAAGACTTTTCTCCAAAGAAAATTGTCAGCGGCAAAAAAGGTAAAGAAGAATTTAGATCAGAAATCAAGTCATCCGGAACAAGTTACAATAAAGGGTGTGTCAATCGATTCTAAAATCACAAAAACGGGGTTTCATTAATGAATGTTGTGGATAGCAGACAGCTACAAACTATAGCTACGGTATCCAACAAACGAAGTATAAGGAAACCACAAAAGTTAAATCAGTAACTATTGAAAACTGTAAACATGAGTTGGGTTGTTCATATATTTTATTTTATGTTAACTGCAGAAGTGTTAAGAATAAAACTTTTTATGTGTGATTTTATAATAAGTAACAATTTTGACTTTATAATTTTATCTGAAACCTGGCTGAACAAGAACATTGAAAACTATGAATTTGACATTCCTCATTATTCTCTATTTAGGAAAGACAGATCACTGGATAAAAGAGGTGGAGGAGTACAGATTTATAGCAAATCGATATTAAATGCAACAGTGTTACATACTAGCGAATATAATACTGTCATTGATTTTTTTAACTATACAAATAGATAACCTGATTTTAACCGCGGTTTACAGACCGCCGTATGCTAATTTACATGATGATCAAATGTTTACCAATTCCTTTCAATCTATTTTCGACTGCCATGGTTATATTGTTGTGGTAGGAGATTTTAATAAGGTGCATGACTGTGAAATAATCAATTTTTTTCTAATCATGATCTTAAGCAGATTATAAAGGAACCAACTAGAGGTTCGGAATGCTTAGACCATGTATATTTAGAAGTTGAAGTGTTGAACTCACACAGTTATGATGTTGTAAATTACTTCAAAGAATTGGATCATAAACAAATTATTTTACAATGGAACCTTTTGAGTAGCAAAACACAGAAACCTAATTTTGAAAATGCACATGTGCAATGTTCCAGAATCAACTGGAATCTTTTTAGAGAATTAAGCTTATCAATTGATTATGAATGTTTTTTTTTATCATGAACAATGACGAATTTGTTTCTTCTGTTTCATTGTTATTATCTGATATATTTAGAGCATCTACATTTACGGATGTTATACCAAAGCGAATCAATAGGAAGTTATGTAAGCTAAGAATCAAACGAGATAATATAATGAAATGTAGTCTTATCAATAGTATTAAAAAATGAGGTTAGATATGATCGATAAAGAAATTAATTCATCACTGCTGATAATCCGTCAATGATCAGAGAGAATTATTTTGGCCAAACTGAAGAGTAATCCTAGACTAGGATACAAACTCCTCACAGACTACGGTAAATATAAGGAAAAATTAAACCTTATATTACCTGTGGGTAAAACTGATTATGAATTTCTCTGTGAATTGGATGAAGTATTTGGCAACTTATGTAATCCGCAGAAGGAAAGCAATTTTATTGATCTAACGGATCCTTCGGGAAACCAGGATCTAGGACTTGTTATTGACAGTGATGCATTGATAGAATTAATGTTAAAAATAAAATCAAAAAAACAAAAAGATCACCTTGGTATATCGATTGATAAACTACTTCAATTACCTTTAAATTTTATGAATGCGCTCTGCAATTTTATAAATAGAATTTTGAAGAATGGGATATTACCAATCGATATACTAACAATAGTAGCTAAACCTTTGCCAAAATTAAGTAAGCCAACGTGTGACAGTGATTACAGATTAATCTCTATTATCCCTTCGTTTTTGAAGATAATAGAACGATTGATACTTGATAATTTAGAACGCATGCTGCCGGCTGATTTCGATATATGCCAACATGGCTTTACGAAAGACAGGTCGAAAACTACAAATATGCTCTCTATGTGGAAACATGTAATTACATTTGATGAGAAAAAGTTAGATGCATTAATCGTTTTTATAGATATCTCAAAAGCTTTTGACTCTATATCTTTTGATGCTATTTTGAATGCGATTAATTTATTGAATATTGATCCAAATATTTTTAGATTACTTAGATACTATTTATATAATCGAAGAATGAGTATTCAAGTAAACGATTTGATATCTAAATCGAAAAGGGTAACAAATGGAGTTCCACATGGATCAAGTTTGGGGCCAATTTAAAAAAAATTGTATTTGCACATTTGGAAACTAAGATCTCTAACGGTCGAGTTTGCAAATTTGCTGATGATTTGAAAATAATCTTTCCAATTGATCCAAATAATGTCAAATTCTCCAAAAATAATGTGACACTAGATTTGTATGATTTAAGTAGATATTTGTTAACACTAGAGCTGAGAATAAACAGTAAAAAGACGAGAGCTTTAAAAATAGGTAACAGAACAGATTTTAATTATGTTTATTTTCAGGATGCTGAAATTAATGATGTTTTTGAGATTAAACTTATACAAGAAATTAAGGATTTAGGCATAACTATTCATTGTACGGCTTCTGCTGAGAGACATTGAAAGGATAGTAGGCAGTACCAAGAACAGATTGGCATTAATAAATAGAAATATTATATCGCATGAAATAAAATTTAAAATGTTTATAATATGGATTAGACCGATACAAGAATATGCTGCCGCTACTTGGAATCCCTTAACAAAGGGTTTGTCTAATAAGATAGAAGCTGTACAAACAAAAGTTGTGAAACAAATTAGTCCTATCTCCTGCACTATATACGCCACTAGATTACAGTTTGTATCACTGCATCCTTTATGGTTTCAGAGAATGTGCTATTGCATAAAAGTTTTCCATTTGAACCAGTGGTCTGGTGCCTATATGAATCCCATAAGAAAGAGTCATGAAATTGGAACTAGATCTGGTCATTTTGCAATATCTCCACCATTGGTGGGGAATGTTTTGGGCAAGCTATTCTCTTTTTCAAAAATTTAAAAAATTTACAATCAATTGCCAAAGGGGCTTAGAGAAACGCCTCCAACTAAAATGTCTTTTAAATTTTTATCTACCGAACTAGAAAAAGTGTTTAATCCTGCTGATAGTTTTAATTTTGATTATGATAATACTTTCTCATGGTTAAATAAAAGACAGGATTAATTATTTTTCAGCAACATAATTTCTCGAGATTCTATCTTCAAATTTTGTATTATTAAAACTGAAATGTTATGCGTTATATCATCTTGTTAATCAACAATGCACACAATCAGTTATTAGTCATGGTTCCCTTTTTTTCTTAGAAATGTTATACTCGAATTATAACTTAAATTTTCCTAATTTTGATGAAGAATCTATCACTGTTTACAGCTGATCTTTCTGATGCTGATAAATTGTACAGTACAACTAATTGCACATATATATGTGATGTGATATATTTTTATATTGTACATTTTCTAATTTTATTATTTGATGGAACATGTGTGGTTTGAATCCAAATACAGATATTCTATTCTATTCTATTCTTCTCTACATCCTCTTCAAAAAATGAATTATCGGTGCTCTTCAGGGGCCGCAAAGAAGTTACCTACTTTGACTCTCCTCTAGCCTTGATTTCACAGCACATCCCTAAGTGGAGATTTGGCACACAGAAGCATATAAAAAGTTTCCCAAAGAGTTGTGCCAGACGCCCCGGCTTCAAGTAAATGCCGTACGACGTTACAAACTCGGTTAAGGTGCTCTGAATAGAGATTGGTTGCTGATATGGGGGCCCTTAAGAGGGCCAGGTAATACGTTCGCTGGAAGTCTTCCGAAGTGAAGATGTCCTAGAGCCTTGGGTGGACTCTGGTTGAGCTGTGGCTCCAGTGGTTGAGCTGTGATCGCGTTGTGTATGGTGTCATGCAGGTCCTGCACTCAATTGGCTCGTCTCTCTGGTATCTCGCATCAAGACGAGTAGGGATTGACAACCGGTAAAGTGCAATATGCGCTGACAGCCGATCAAGCAGAAACGTGAAGCAGGTAGAATGCAAATGTCACAACTGACTTGCATGGTAAATTACCGTGCTTAAATAGCATGCAATGTGTGCTTGCATACTATTGGTTAAACGTCGTTTAACGTGGTTAAACGGCAATTTGCTTTTTTCTCATTGGTGCAACGTAAATAGATTTGAATTTAATTTACGCAATATGTCGGCGAATGATTTGTGTCGTTACAACACTTTCCTCTCTGAAAAAAAAATTCCTCTCTACGAGGCTAGATAAGAAATGCATGACAGAGTTCGAACCAAGTTAAGCAAAAATATGATGAACCATAAGTGCTGGGCTTAAATATGCTTGTAGGTTGCTTCAACAATTATATGATGCCAGGTAACCACTAGGAATTGCTACACAAATTGTTAGCTCTAGTGGACGGTCATAGCACGTGAGGCAAAAATAGAGCAATGTAAGTTTTTGGAGCCGCAGCGTGAAGATTTCGAGGTAAATCGCCTCTAAATTTGCCAGGTTTAAGATAAAAACCTAAGCAGGTTGGATCGTTGTCAGTGTTTGTATACGACCAAAGGAGCTAAAGTGCTCAACGTTGTGGTCATGGCATTTGTAGTGGTCTTTGTGAAATGGATAAAGTTGAGATATGCATTGAAAGTGGCCTGTACCATGATATGAAGCTGATCACTACTTAGTGTTGCTACACGAAAGCGTTAGCTCTAAGTAGCTAGTCATACCAAAATAGGCAGTGTGATGTCATGTGTGAGAAATACATTATAATGTAAATATATATACATTAAAATCAAAGGTAACTGCATAAAAATATGTACACGAACATTGCCTCAGAGATGGCATAATAACAAAGAACTGTTCCAAAATGCTACACAATTGTTAGCTAAGAACAGCTGGTTATGCCACGTGAGACAAATACTAAAAATTAACGTAAAGTTTAAAAAAAAATTTTATAGTTAAATGTTAATGTTTAAAAAAATTAATTACGCGTTATACAAAGCAGGTTGAGATTGTGAGCAGACGGAGCCTGAGACGTGTGTAGAAGGTTGAACGCTCTCAGGATCAGGTGGTTCGATAAACGGTTTTAACCTGTCTATGCTTACTGATGTCGGTGTAGCGCCTTGCATAATGATGAAGTATTTTGGCTGTCTTAGTAAAATCGGGTAAGGACCACGATACTTTGGTTGTAGTGGTGCAACAGCATTATTGTTGCGAACGAGTACTCTCTTGCAGCTGTGGAGCTGTGGGTGAACAAAGACTGGACGAGGCGTATGTCTCGGCTGCTGTTCAGACATGTTACCGAAATGAAGTCGAAGGCGGGTAGCTTCGTCTTGTGGGTCATCTTGTGCCGGTAGTAGACGTAGGAGCTGACTAGGCAGGCGTAGATCCATGCCATACAAGAGTTGTGACGCAGACGTTTTAATGGATTCTCAAGTACGAGAACGCATGGCCAGCAGAACTAAAGGTAGTGCATCGAACCAGTTGCCATTAACGGATGAGGATGCTAAAGCTGCTTTGAGTTCCCTATGCATTCTCTCTACCATGCCATTAGCTTGGGGATGGTAGGCAGTCGCCTGGCGTAAGATGCATCCCATGTACCGCAAGGTGGTTTTGAAACGATCAGATGAGAAACAAGTGCCTCTGTCAGTGATAACCTCATTGGGAACACCGTAATTGGATATCCATGCAGAGATAAAACCGTTAGTTACTTCGTCTGAAGAAATGGTGCCAAGAGGTAATGCCGCAGGCCACCGTGTAAATCTATCGATCATAGTTAGAAGATAACTGAAACCTTGAACCTTTGTCAGATGAACTATGTCGATGTGGACGATGGCTAGGCGAGAAGTAGACCGAAAATGTTGCAACCTAGAACGAGTGTGTCGTGTGATCTTGTTTTTCTGACAAATTGCACACTCTGAGACCCATCGTTTAACATTCTGCCTAAGTCTATGACCCCAGAAACGATCTGTAAGAAGTCGGACAGTCGCTTGGCTTCCTGGGTGAGAAATTGAGTGAATTGAATCGAAAACCTTCCTCTGAAGGCTGGTCAGCAGAACTGACTTGTTGGGCTGCGTACCCGTGAAGTAAACAATTGGTAAGCCTTCCCACAGACGGCATATGAACTTGGTTGGTTGACGGGCTATTGATCTTTGAATGTGAATGTCACCGCGTTGTTCAGTTCGCAGGAGGGTTGGCGTTAGTGCAGGTTCACTGAGTGCCACGGAGTTGACAGTGAATGGTGACAGCGAAGGTGGTTGTAGAGAGACGTCTGGCCTAGACAGGGCATCTGCAATGAAGTTCTGTTTGCCCTTCACGTGAAAGACGTCAAATTGCCATTCGCTTAGACGAGGAAGCTGTCTTTCCACTCTGGCAGGGTACTTGGCGATAGATGAAGTTGCGTTTCGAAGTGCGCTAACTAGTGGTGCATGGTCTGTGACAACAACAAATCTGCTACTGCCAATGATGCTGATAAAATGGCGCACTGCGTCGTGGATGGCAAGAAGTTCTCGACCGAAAGTGTCGTACCTTGTTTCTACTGGTTGGAGAGTACGCGAGTAGAAACTGATAGGCTTCCGAAATCCGTCGATCTCTGTTCCAAAGTGGCTCCAATAGCGAATTCAGAAACATCTGTCGTGAGTAGAAATGGCTTTTCGAAATCTGGATGCGTTAGCATTGTGGCATTTGCTAACGAGTTGATGGCAAGTCAAAGTAATTCCTCGTCTTCGGATGACCAAGCAATGATGGAATTCTTGCTAAGTCCTTTTCGGTTCCGCAGGTGCCTGCACAAAGGATAAAGTTGTTTTGAAAGGCCTGGAAGAAACTTGCGATAATAGTTTAGTACTCCCAGGATTTTCTGCAAATCGCTCAAAGTCTTTGGTGACTTGATATTCTTGATTGAATTCGTCTTTGACGGCAACAGTTGAATACCTTGGGCCGTGATACAATGCCCTAAGAAGTCGACGGATGAAGTTGCAATCTGCGTCTTGTCACAGTTGATCTTGAGTCCGTGGTTGGATAAGCGCGAGAGGACATTTCGTAGATGTTTCGCATGAGATTCTAGATCTGGACTGAATACCATAATGTCATCGAGATATGACATACAATAAGCAAAGTCGTCGCGAAGTATGTTGTCTATGAATCTTTGAAATGTCTGAGTAGCACACTTAAGTCCAAAAGGCATGTAAAGGTATTCGAAAAGGCCAAATGGAGTGATGACAGCAGTTTTCGATATCGTCTGGTGCTACCGGGATGTGATGGTAGGCTTGTCTAAGGTCAATTACTGAGAAGAAATTGCTGCCGTTGAGTTTTTCAAGTAATGTGTTGATATTTGGAATAGGATATGCATCAGATTTTGTCACTGAATTTAGCTTACGGTAGTCTCCACAGGCTCTGTACGATCCGTTTGATTTTGAGACTAAGTGCAGTGGTGACGCCATGAACTTTTCGATGGTCTGATGATTCCCTCTTCCAAAAGCCTTGAGAATTCTTCTTGGGCAGCGTTCAGCTTAGCAGGAGCCAGTGGTCGCTTCTTTAGTGCAATAGGTTGTCCTTCTGTGACGATATGATGCATCGTGTTGGAGACTCACAGATCGGATTTGTTAAGATCAAAAAGCGATTTGTATTTTCGAAGAGCTGCTGATATCTCTGCTGATTGATGCACTGGGGTTGGTTGAATGACCTGTAACTCCAAACGCTCGGAGGCAAGTGTCCAAAAGCTTTGTTCAAGTCCGGTGGAGGGGTCGATGATCTTTTGATTAGCAAGATCAACAATGAGCCGAAATTTTAGAAGGAAATCAAGGCCTATTATATTATATGAGACCTTGGCAATGATGAAGTTGTGGGAAAATTCACGTTGTAGACCTATGTTGAGTGTGCGGTATTGGCAGCCATAAGTTGGTATGGGCTCGCCTGTAGCTGTTGCGAGAAGAACCCCTAGCGACATCTCGACCATTGAATCACCTTTGAGAACTGAGACTGCCGCACCTGTGTCTACGATGTACTCTTCGCCAGTTTTGAAATCAAGAAGGTGCAGAAGTTCGTTTGGCTGTTTGGCCGGGTCATGCAAACAATTAGGCTGGTGATTGCAACCGGCATTGTCTGTTCGGTTCTCTATGTGAAAAATTCGTCGTGGACGAAAAGAGTCGACAGGGATGTCGGATTGTAGTTGGCTTCTTCCCTGTCGCGCCGTTGATGCTGTTGATGTGCAGAAAGTACGGTCTTCTACTTCCTGCGCCAGACGTTTCCCGATACTGATGCACCCTTGTGCCTGCGGTCTGTTGTCCTCTCCGTCAGCTGTGAAAATTGACACTCATTCGGAAATTCTTCGGAACGACAAAGACAAAATTGGCAAGCATAAAAAACTTCTCCTGGTTATAACACCAGTTCTTTGGAGCATATTTATTAAATGATTGCGGAGATCTCGATCGCCGCCTACCATTATAATTTGACTTGGAAACGAATTTTGGTCGAGCATTCACATGATTTATCTCCGATTTGGTAATGGCCAGTCCTTCTAGAAGTTTGGCCATGTTCGCCACTGTTCTCTCTAAGGAGGAGATTCTATCATCTTGCGGAGGTGAAGAAAAGGATAATGGATTCACTTTGGGTTCCAAAACCCTATATTCTAACTCACATCTCTCAGACAAGTCATCTATAGAGAGAGTGTTGGGGAGCTGTCTGGCAAAGAGTTTTAATGTTTGGGGAAGATTGTTAATAAAAACAACCTTAGCCTCATGGTCAGAAATGTTGGTTTTATACCAACGTTTCCGTAATTCCCTCAGTATTTCTATGGGGCCAAGATTTGGCATATCTAACTGCGCTTTTTGTTTATTATCTACTCAGTTTCAGTGGGTCCAAGCAAGGATTCTACCTCGTTTTGTAGGCCCAAAATGGGATTAGGTAGCTTCCTAATGACCTCAAGCTTAGGATAAATCCGTCACTGCAATTCAGAAGGTAGTTTAGCAAAAACCTTCGACAGTTTTTGATGACTGTCATAATCAAGAAACGGGGAGAAAGCGGAGTCTACGAGCATAAAGAATAGCTCACTATCTCCATCCCAAACAGGAACATCAATATCTAAAATTGGACCTGACATTTTAACAATCTTACAGGATCTTAAAAGCATAAATTTATAAGCAATATGAAAATGTATATATAAATGTATAAATATATAACGAAACGCTTACCCACAAACAGCTTCCACGGTTGCTTGATATTGTCCAGTACAAAAAAAACGAACAGAGGCCCCGTTGGCCTTTGATAACAATGTATTATTATTTCAACACAGAACAGCGTCTCTCCTTCCAAAAAATTGAAATTGTCCTGTAGGGATGACGAACAGAGGCCCTGTTGGCCTTTAGTGCCAATGAATTATTATTTTCAACAGCAAGAATAACACTGCTTCCAAAATTTGAAATTTTCCTTTAGGGAAGACGAACAGAGGCCTCGTTAGCCTTTGAATGCGCACACCACAAATTCACGAATATATACCCAACAAAATTTTAGAAAAGCCAGGATCAATCTATTATTATATCCTCCAATACACACCACGAATATATATATATATATATACCCAAAAAATTCAACAGATGACCACGATTTATCCCAAATAAATGAAAAAGGAAGTCAATTTTATTTATACCAAAAAAATCAGAACAATAATCAATATCCTGGCACGGTCGCCAATTTTGTAAACGCCCCGGCTTCAAGTAAATGCCGTACGACGTTACAAACTCGGTTAAGGTGCTCTGAATAGAGATTAGTTGCTGATATGGGGGCCCTTAAGAGGGCCAGGTAATACGTTCGCTTGAAGTCTTCCGAAGTGAAGATGTCCTAGAGCCTTGGGTGGACTCTGGTTGAGCTGTGGCTCCCGTGGTTGAGCTGTGATCGCGTTGTGTATGGTGTCATGCAGGTCCTGCACTCAATTGGCTCGTCTCTCTGGTATCTCGCATCAAGACGAGTAGGGATTGACAACCGGTAAAGTGCAATATGCGCTGACAGCCGATCAAGCAAATACGCGAAGCAGGTAGAATGCAAATGTCACAACTGACTTGCATGGTAAATTACCGTGCTTAAATAGCATGCAATGTGTGCTTGCATACTATTGGTTAAACGTCGTTTAACGTGGTTAAACGGCAATTTGCTTTTTTCTCATTGGTGCAACGTAAATAGATTTGAATTTTATTTACGCAATATGTCACCGATTGATTTGTGTCGTTACAACACTTTCCTCTCTGAAAAAAAAGAAAAAATATTCCTCTCTGCGAGGCTAGATAAGAAATGCATGACAGAGTTCGAACCAAGTTAAGGAAAAATATGATGAACCATAAGTGCTGGGCTTAAATATGCTTGTTGGTTGCTTCAACAATGATATGATGCCAGGTAACCACTAGGAATTGCTACACAAATTGTTAGCTCTAGTGGACGGTCATAGCACGTGAGGCAAAATAGAGCAGTGTAAGTTTTTGGAGCCGCAGCGTGAAGATTTCGAGGTAAATCGCCTCTGAATTTGCCAGGTTTAAGATAAAAACCTAAGCAGGTTGGATCGTTGTCAGTGTTTGTATACGACCAAAGGAGCTAAAGTGCTCGACGTTGTGGTCATGGCATTTGTAGTGGTCTTTGTGAAATGGATAAAGTTGAGATATGCATTGAAAGTGGCCTGTACCATGATATGAAGCTGATCACTACTTAGTGTTGCTACACGAAAACGTTAGCAACTAAGTAGCTGGTCATACCAAAATGGGCAGTGTAATGTCATGTGTGAGAAGTACATTATAATGTGAAATATATATACATTAAAATCAAAGGTAATTGCATAAAAAAATGTATACGAACATTGCCTCAGAGGTGGCATAATACCAAAGAACTGTTCAAAAATGCTACACAATTGTTAGCTAAGAACAGGTGGTTATGCCACGTGAGACAAATACTAAAAATTAACGTAAAGTTTAAAAAAAATTTTATAGTTAAATGTTAATGTTTAAAAAAAATTAATTACGCGTTATACAAAGCAGGTTGAGATTGTGGGCAGACGGAGCCTGAGACGTGTGTAGAAGGTTGAACGCTCTCAGGATCAGGTGGTTCGATAAACGGTTTTAACCTGTCTATGCTTACTGATGTCGGTGTAGCGCCTTGCATAATGATGAAGTATTTTGGCTGTTTTAGTAAAATCGGGTAAGGACCGCGATACTTGGGTTGTAGTGGTGCAACAGCAGTATTGTTGCGAACGAGTACTCTCTTGCAGCTGTGGAGCTGTGGGTGAACGAAGACTGGACGAGGCGTGTGTCTCGGCTGCTGTTCGGACATGTTACCGAAATGAAGTCGAAGGCGGGTAGCTTCGTTTTGTGGGTCATCTTGTGCCGGTAGTAGACGTGGGAGCTGACTAGGCAGGCGTAGATCCATGCCATACAAGAGTTGTGACGCAGACGTTTTAATGGATTCTCGAGTACGAGAACGCATGGCCAGCAGAACTAAAGGTAGTGCATCGACCCAGTTGCCATTAATGGACGAGGATGCTAAAGCTGCTTTGAGTTCCCTATGCATTCTCTCTACCATGCCATTAGCTTGGGGATGGTAGGCAGTCGTCTGGCGTAAGATGCATCCCATGTACCGCAAGGTGGTTTTGAAACGATCAGATGAGAAACAAGTGCCTCTGTCCGTGATGACCTCATTGGGAACACCGTAATTGGATATCCATGCAGAGATAAAACCGTTAGTTACTTCGTCTGCAGAAATGGTGCCAAGAGGTAATGCCGCAGGCCACCGTGTAAATCTATCGATCATAGTTAGAAGGTAGCTGAAACCTTGAACCTTTGTCAGATGAACTATGTCGATGTGGACGATGGCTAGGCGAGAAGTAGACCGAAAATGTTGCAACCTAGAACGAGTGTGTCGTGTGATCTTGTTTTTCTGACAAATTGCACACTCTGAGACCCATCGTTTAACATTCTGCCTAAGTCTATGACCCCAGAAACGATCTGTAAGAAGTCGGACAGTCGCTTGGCTTCCTGGGTGAGAAATTGAGTGAATTGAATCGAAAACCTTCCTCTGAAGGCTGGTCGGCAGAACTGGCTTGTTGGGCTGCGTACCCGTGAAGTAAACAATTGGTAAGCCTTCCCACAGACGGCATATGAACTTGGTTGGGTGACGGGCTATTGATCTTTGAATGTGAATGTCACCGCGTTGTTCAGTTCGCAGGAGAGTTGGCGTTAGTGCAGGTTCACTGAGTGCCACGGAGTTGACAGTGAATGGTGACGGCGAAGGTGGTTGTAGAGAGACGTCTGGCCTAGACAGGGCATCTGCAATGAAGTTCTGTTTGCCCTTCACGTGAAAGACGTCAAATTGCCATTCGCTTAGACGAGAAAGCTGTCTTTCCACTCTGGCAGGGTACTTGGCGATAGATGAAGTTGCGTTTCGAAGTGCGCTAACTAGTGGTGCATGATCTGTGAAAACAACAAATCTGCTACTGCCAATGATGCTGATAAAATGGCGCACTGCGTCGTGGATGGCGAGAAGTTCTCGGCCGAAAGTGTCGTACCTCGTTTCTACTGGTTGGAGAGTACGCGAGTAGAAACTGATAGGCTTCCGAACTCCGTCGATCTCTTGTTCCAAAGTGGCTCCAATAGCGAATTCAGAAGCATCTGTCGTGAGTAGAAATGGCTTTTCGAAATCTGGATGCGTTAGCATTGTGGCATTTGCTAACGAGTTGATGGCAAGTCGAAGTAATTCCTCGTCTTCGGATGACCAAGCAATGATGGAATTCTTGCTAAGTCCTTTTCGGTTCCGCAGGTGCCTGCACAAAGGATAAAGTTGTTTTGAAAGGCCTGGAAGAAACTTGCGATAATAGTTTAGTACTCCCAGGATTTTCTGCAAATCGCTCAAAGTCTTTGGTGACTTGATATTCTTGATTGAATTCGTCTTTGACGGCAACGGTTGAATACCTTGGGCCGTGATACGATGCCCTAAGAAGTCGACGGATGAAGTTGCAATCTGCGTCTTGTCACAGTTGATCTTGAGTCCGTGGTTGGATAAGCGTGAGAGGACATTTCGTAGATGTTTCGCATGAGATTCTAGATCTGGACTGAATACCATAATGTCATCGAGATATGACATACAATAAGCAGAGTCGTCGCGAAGTATGTTGTCTATGAATCTTTGAAATGTCTGAGTAGCACACTTAAGTCCAAAAGGCATGTAAAGATATTCAAAAAGGCCAAATGGAGTGATGACTGCAGTTTTCTCGATATCCTCTGGTGCTACCGGTATGTGATGGTACGCTTGTCTGAGGTCAATCACTGAGAAGAAATTGCTGCCGTTGAGTTTTTCAAGTAACGTGTTGATATTTGGAATAGGATATGCATCAGATTTTGTCACTGAATTTAGCTTACGGTAGTCTCCACAGGCTCTGTACGATCCGTTTGATTTTGAGACTAAGTGCAGTGGTGACGCCCATGAACTTTTCGATGGTCTGATGATTCCCTCTTCCAAAAGCCTTGAGAATTCTTCTTGGGCAGCTTTCAGCTTAGCAGGAGCCAGTGGTCGCTTCTTGAGTGCAATAGGTTGTCCTTCTGTGACGATATGATGCATCGTGTTGGAGACTCGCAGATCGGATTTGTTAAGATCGAAAAGCGATTTGTATTTTCGAAGAGCTGCTGATATCTCTGCTGAATGATGCACTGGGGTTGGCTGAATGACCTGTAACTCCAAACGCTCGGAGGCAAGTGTCCAAAAGCTTTGTTCAAGTCCGGTGGAAGGGTCGATGATCTTTTGATTGGCAAGATCAACAATGAGCCGAAATTTTAGAAGGAAATCAAGGCCTATTATATTATGTGAGACCTTGGCAATGATGAAGTTGTGGGAAAATTCACGTCGTAGACCTATGTTGAGTGTGCGGTATTGGCAGCCATAAGTTGGTATGGGCTCGCCTGTAGCTGTTGCGAGAAGAACGCCTAGCGACATCTCGGCCATTGAATCACCTTTGAGAACTGAGACTGCCGCACCTGTGTCTACGATGTACTCTTCGCCAGTTTTGAAATCAAGAAGGTGCAGAAGTTCGTTTGGCTGTTTGGCCGGGTCATGCAAACAAGTAGGCTGGTGATTGCAACCGGCATTGTCTGTTCGGTTCTCTATGTGAAAAATTCGTCGTGGACGAAAAGAGTCGACAGGGATGTCGGATTGTAGTTGGCTTCTTCCCTGTCGCGCCGTTGATGCTGTTGATGTGCAGAAAGTACGGTCTTCTACTTCCTGCGCCAGACGTTTCCCGATGCTGATGCACCCTTGTACCTGCGGTCTGTTGTCCTTTCCGTCAGCTGTGGAAATTGGCACTCATTCGGAAATTCTTCGGAACGACAAAGACAAACTTGGCAAGCATAAAAAACTTCTGGTGGTTATAACACCAGTTCTTTGGGGCATATTTATTAAATGATTGCGGAGATCTCGATCGCCGCCTACCATTATAATTTGACTTGGAAACGAATTTTGGTCGAGCATTCACATGATTTATCTCCGATTTGGTAATGGCCAGTCCTTCTAGAAGTTTGGCCATGTTCGCCACTGTTCTCTCTAAGGAGGAGATTCTATCATCTTGCGGGGGTGAAGAAAAGGATGATGGATTCACTTTGGGTTCCAAAACCCTATATTCTAACTCACATCTCTCAGATAAGTCATCTATAGAGAGAGTGTTGGGGAGCTGTCTGGCAAAGAGTTTTAATGTTTGGGGAAGATTGTTAATAAAAACAACCTTAGCCTCATGGTCAGAAATGTTGGTTTTATACCAACGTTTCCGTAATTCCCTCAGTATTTCTATGGGGCCAAGATTTGGCATATCTAACTGCGCATATTTGTTTATTATCTGCTCAGTTTCAGTGGGTCCAAGCAAGGATTCTACCTCGTTTTGTAGGCCAAAAATGGGATTAGGTAGCTTCCTAATGGCCTCAAGCTTAGGATAAATCCGTCGCTGCAATTCAGAAGGTAGTTTAGCAAAAACCTTTGACAGTTTTTGATGACTGTCATAATCAGGAAACGGGGAGAAAGCGGAGTCTACGCGCATAAAGAATAGCTCACTATCTCCATCCCAAACAGGAACATCAATATCTAAAATTGGACCTGACATTTTAACAATCTTACGGGATCTTAAAAGCATAAATTTATAAGCAATATGAAAATGTATATATAAATGTATAAATATATAACGAAACGCTTACCCACAAACAGCTTCCACTGTTGCTTGATATTGTCCAGTACAAAAGGAAAAAACGAACAGAGGCCCCGATGGCCTTTGATGACAATGTATTATTATTTCAACACAGAACAGCGTCACTCCTTCCAAAAATTGAAATTGTCCTGTAGGGAAGACGAACAGAGGCCCGTTGGCCTTTAGTGCCAATGAATTATTATTTTCAACAGCAAGAATAACACACTGCTTCCAAAATTTGAAATTTTCCTTTAGGGAAGACGAACAGAGGCCTCGTTAGCCTTTGAATGCTCACACCACAAATTCACGAATATATACCCAACAAAATTTTAGAAAAGCCAGGATCACGGTAAAGAAAACACAAATGTCAATCTATTATTATATCCTCCAATACACACCACGAATATATATATATATATACCCAAAAAATTCAACAGATGACCACGATTTATCCCAAATAAATGAAAAAGGAAGTCAATTTTATTTATACCAAAAAAATCAGAACAATAATCACTATCCTGGCGCGGTCGCCAATTTTGTAAACGCCCCGGCTTC
The DNA here is from genome assembly GCA_029291075.1 of Eudiplozoon nipponicum. Taxonomy (NCBI): domain Eukaryota; kingdom Metazoa; phylum Platyhelminthes; class Monogenea; order Mazocraeidea; family Diplozoidae; genus Eudiplozoon; species Eudiplozoon nipponicum. Next base: position 183,885 of record JAQBSW010000294.1, read on the forward strand.
AAGTAAATGCCGTACGACGTTACAAACTCGGTTAAGGTGCTCTGAATAGAGATTAGTTGCTGATATGGGGGCCCTTAAGAGGGCCAGGTAATACGTTCGCTTGAAGTCTTCCGAAGTGAAGATGTCCTAGAGCCTTGGGTGGACTCTGGTTGAGTGTTGGCTCCCGTGGTTGAGCTGTGATCGCGTTGTGTATGGTGTCATGCAGGTCCTGCACTCAATTGGCTCGTCTCTCTGGTATCTCGCATCAAGACGAGTAGGGATTGACAACCGGTAAAGTGCAATATGCGCTGACAGCCGATCAAGCAAATACGCGAAGCAGGTAGAATGCAAATGTCACAACTGACTTGCATGGTAAATTACCGTGCTTAAATAGCATGCAATGTGTGCTTGCATACTATTGGTTAAACGTCGTTTAACGTGGTTAAACGGCAATTTGCTTTTTTCTCATTGGTGCAACGTAAATAGATTTGAATTTTATTTACGCAATATGTCACCGATTGATTTGTGTCGTTACAATTGTCTTTTTCTCATAAATAAGAAATTCAATCGTAGCAAAATTCTCAAATATGCTAACTTCATATGAAGGCTCGACAATATATATATATATATGTGTGTGTGTGTGTGTGTGTTTACGAAGTATATAAAGGGTGCCAACACTAAGACTATTGTGTCAGTACCTGATACCGACACTATGTTTGCGAGTCGGTACGTAGTACCAAATCAATGGATTTCAAAGTATGTTAAATTTCATCGAAATTGAGAATTTCAACCATTTCTGAACACATTTATTATAATCAAGTTTGCGGTCTTGATATAAACACCTGACCCATTAATTACTTACATATGTCAGCATAAACTAAGAATTGCATAGTGTAGAAAAGGCAATTCATCCAGTAGACCGGTTTCGTCCTTATTGGGAACTCATCAACTACTGGCCAGAATTTGCCGCGGACAGAACTTGAACCCGGGCACGTCTGCTTTCGAATCCGGTGCTCTAACCACTGAGCCAACCTGCCGCACACTAAATTGCACATAATTTTTCGTTATATACTAACTAATGTAACTTGCTTAGTCTTTTTTTCCGTTACGTGGAACTCGTATGGCATCCATATAGAACAATGTTCCAACTAATCATCTGTTAGTACTGACCAGACACCACACTACATGGGGAAGTAGTATTGAAATGAACATTTATATAATTAAACGAACATTGGTTGCTTGGATGGTGATAACAATTATTATAATCTAGTTTGCCGTCTTGATATAAACACCTGACCCATTAATTACTTACATATGTCAGTATAAACTAAGAATTGTATAGTTTAGCAAAGGCAATTCATCCAGTAGACCGGTTTCGTCCTTATTGGGAACACATCATGTACTGGCCAGAATTTGCTGCGGACAGGACTCGAACCTGGGCACGTCTGCTTCGGAATATGGTGCTCTAACCACTGAGCCATCCTTCCACACACTACACTGCACACAGTTTTAAGTTATATCCTAACTAATGTAACCTGTTTAGTCTAGTTTTCCTTTAGGTGGAGCTCATATGGCATCCATTTAGACCCAAAGTTCCAACTAACCATCAACAATCTGTCATTACTGAACAGACACCACACTACATGGGTAAGTGGTATTGAAATGAACATTTATATAATTAAACGAAGATTGATTGCTCGGGTGGTGATAACAATTATTATAATCAAGGTTGTGGTTTTTATATAAACACCTGACCCATTAATTACTTACATATGTCAGTATATACTAAGAATTGTATATTATAGAAAAGGCAATTCACTACACTTTATAATTCTTAGTTTATTGAATTGCCTTTTCTACACTATACAATTCTTAGTATATAATGACATATGTAAGTAATAAATGGGTCAGTTGTTTATATCAAGACCGCAACCTTGATTATAATAATTGTTATCACCACCCACGCAACCAATGTTCGTTTAATTTCTGAACACACTTTATTCCATAAAATCCCTACACTCTCGCTTTGAACGATAAAATGTCGCGGTAATCATGACATCATCCGATTTAATATATAAACGTTAGATGGTGTTTGTGACGGAGAAATAATATATATGCAATTGTGTATTAGGTGTTGCGTACCTAGTGTTATGTTAGTTCAAGTATGACCAAAAATATAAACAAAGCAGCATTTGCGGAACCTATAATCTTGTATTTTGATATTCATCAAATTTAAATTCGTTTGCCTTACTATAATGAAAACGCACTTATGCTCTACGTGTTCATAATTAATTTAATGGAATGTTCTTTAAGTTTAATTATCTTTAAAATAGACCTCCGATAAAATTATCCCACTTAGCGAAGGTTAGATTTAAATAAGTTGACCTATCATCCTCAAAGTTCGCCTAATTAGAATCGAATGATTCTTGAAATTTTCTTCCCTTCGACAATTGATGTTATTTACTATGAATACATTTTCGGTTAATCAACGCATAAGTCTCACGTTTGCTAACAAAATTGTTGTACACCAATTGATACTAATTTAACTGTACATTTAGTCTGGTTATGACACAGTTTACATCATTGTATTCCGGATATTCATGGTTAGAACGTTATAGAATTCAAGGATTTTTTATGAATAATTTGTTAATTGTCGTCTAGATTATAGGGAATATTAAATAAACCACGTCGCAATTTACGCTGGAAGTCCACAGAAATCATTTATCCTTAATTAATGAGCATGCTTAAGACAAGAACAAACACGAAAATCATTCTTTCAATAAAAATCTCTCGTATGCCTTCGCGGAAGACAAATTTACACTTTTCATCAACACTGTACGGCCTAACTATCAGATTAGACGTATGTCAGGACTATAGGAGAAATCTGGATTAATAGGCCCTTAACAGGACTTAATCATCACCTTGAATTCTTAACTAATAAGCTCATCTTTGAAGAAGTTAATCACCAAAGTGACAAAACAATCTCATGTAGAGTCAGCCTATCATCCAGTAGCCTTCAATCGCTATCACAAACGATTTCACTACTCCCTACTTCTTAGACCCAAATTTTACTCACATTGGAAACAAGACGAAGCACTTTTACCAACTAAAAACTTGCATATCATACTTAATAATCCGTAGAAAACCACAAACAAATAGAAATTAGTTAAACTAAATTTAGCCGCGAGAACCGTGATAATAAATCTTTAAATCAAGATTGTGAACTGTATGTAAACAGCCGTCCATTTATATACACACGTTTGTCATTATAATCTAAGCATTTTATAATGTAGAAAAGACAATTCATGCAGTTGACCGGTTTCGTTTTATAGTGAATTCACCACGTACTGTTCAGAATTTGCCCCGAACAAGGTTCGGACCTGACCACGTCTGCTTTAGAATCTATTGTTCCAATAACTGAGACACCGTGCCGCAGACTAAATAAAATGATCATTCGTATACCAATTAATGCTAATTGGTTAGTCTTTCCGTTAGGTGGAGCCTATTTTGCAACTAACCACCTCTAATCTGTCACTAATGATTAGACACAACGCAACCTGAATAAGTGGTATTGTATTGAACATTTATGTTTAAATCAAGGTTGCAAACTTGATGTTAACATCAGCCCTATTAAAAACACAAAATTATCAGTATAAATTAGGCATTGCATAATGTGGAAAGGCGTTTTATCTAATAAACCATTTTCGTACATATTAGGAAATTTTCGCGTACATCAACTTTCTATCTGTATTTCTATATATCTTTCTATATACCTTTCTATTAGTATATCTATCCATCCATCCATCCATCCATCCATCCATCCAGCTATCTATCTATCTATCTATATATCTTTCAATAGTACTATCTGCATTTTTGAGTCCTTTCGTCAAACTGTATATAGGAAGATATATTTATAAATATAAACAATTTCAGCAAAACTATTACAATTATTTTGGTTTCCTGGATTACTTTTTAGCATAATTGATCATAGATTTTAGTTTCCGAATTCTCATAAGATTCATGATATTCAAATTTGATTTTCGGTATCAAACCATACCATCGGTGCGCGTGATTAATTTTAAAAGTTGATAGGAGCGGGGATTTAGTTCATTACGTGGTTTTGATATAAGCCCCGCGTCCGAATTCATTGGTCCACGATGTGTTCAATCACGACCATAATGCAGGATGACCAGAGCCACTGGAAAGTCCGCAATTGTTGGATGATAAAGGCAGCCCTTCAAAACTTGAGCAACTAAATAACACCAAACCTGACATTGAAACCATCCCGAGAACACCCACACCAGAAGAGCGTGTGCTTTTGGAATTGTTTAACCAGAGAATTCAACCTTGGTGGTGGAGAGAGTAGGAATCGAAGGATAACTGCAGCTCAGTCAGTCACCCTCTGCAACATGGTTTTATCATATCTGCAATTGACCTTTGATAAAGAGAACAAAATTAGATCATCACTAAGGAGTCTCCAAATCGTAATTGCTGAATTTTTTGAGTTATTAAAACAAAAGTTCTTTGTTTATTCACCAAAATATCTTTTAGGTGTATAAAGGTTTCACCCACCTGCGCATATATTTCTCAATCCATTTGAACCTTAAAAAATAGTGGGCTCGCAGAACAGATAAATTAAGTTTGCTTATAATAGTTTCTCAATGCATTTTCACTTGCCACGCCATCAAGGATATTGTCGGATTAGAGTAGAAAGTGAGGTCGCAAAGTGGAGAAGAATTGCTCTTACTTAAAATTATAATGTACACGATTATCTGAATTAACATTTCTGTTGTATCTAATTATCATAATTTTAAACGTTTAATTGAAGTTTTATTGGGTATATTTTTCCCATGTGAAGAATTTCCTGGTGTATATATTTTAATATATACAGTATATTTAATTGCTAGTTTTTTGTTTGAATCCAGTTAGATAATTTTTATTATATTTCTTATGATCCTGCATTCTAAGTTTACCTGGAACATATATATATATACTTTAATTTCACTCCAGTTGCTCGATAACGGTGACACTGAGAATCTACGTCGTAGATACAAAGCCAACAGATTTATAACCCGACACGGCAACCATAGTGTTAGTACAATGTACCATTTCGGTACATTAATGTTGTATCGTTTACTAACACAATAGCCATACTGTAATTATCCTTTACAGACTCTGTATATATATTACATAGTGTGAGTTAGCGTGGAAGTCGCATTTTCGAGACTTCATGTGATGTTAGCTTCACTACTGCAGGTCTATACATTCGTATAGGAGACTTTACCGTCTATTATCCCACATTTCTCACCAAAATATATAGTGGTTAAAGGGCCTTAATACTGATGAGTCGCCAGTAAGCACGAAACGAATGTGAATAAGATTATAATTTCCGTTCCTGCTGTCTTTGGTTTATCCTTCTGGTCACAAGTGAACTAATTTGTTACTAGTTTCGCAACACCTAATACATGCTTGCATAAATATTCCTTCTCCGCAACGAACATTATTTAACTGTTATAAACAAATTATAATGCAAAATCTAATTCAAATATATATCCTTCTGGTCAATACTGAACTAATTTGTTCCTAGGTTCGCAAAACCTAATACATACTTGCATATATATTAGTTCTACGCAACAAACAGTATTTAACTGTAATATATTGAACTGAATGATGTCATGCTTACCGCGAAATGTGATAACTGGTATCGATGAAGGCCAGAGTGTATGGCTTAACTGGAGTAACAGGTGTTCGGAAATTGTTGTAATTCTCAATTTGGGTGAACTTTAGCATAAATTTATATCCATCAAGTTGGTATCATTTACCGACTCGAAAACCATAGTGTTAGTATCCGGTATTCATCGATTTCAAAAAAGGTATCAGTTACTAACACAATAGCCATAGTGTTAGTATCCTTTACAAACTCGGTATATATATTATATAGTGTGAGTTAGCATTGAAGTCGCATTGTCGTTGACTTTAGATTATGTTAGCTTCACTATTACAGATTTACACATTCGTCTAGGAGATTGTACCGTCCTCTTATTCCACATTCTTCTACCAACTATATAGTGGTTAAAGGGCGTAATACCGGCTCCTACTGATGAGTCGCCAGTAAGCACGAAACGAATGTGCATGAGATTATACTTTCCGTTCATGCTGCCTTTGGTTTATCCTTCTGGTCACTACTGAACTAATTTGTTACTAGGTTCGCAATACCTAATACATATATATATATATATATATATATATATATATATATATATATTCTTATTCCAAATCCACTCAATCAATTGTTGCAAACACAAATTGCAAATAAAACAGCTGATTACACATCAAGATATTCGTACTTCGTCAATTCCTTCAAGAACATTTGTCACCAAATTATTTGAAATATTTACAGAAAATCTTAGATGCCTAAAAAATTCGTTACCGGCCTATCAAATCAATTTTATCCGTCATGTGGGCACCTGAGGAATCGAAAATGCCTTAGTAGGAATTCTACTATTACTAAATTTAATGTATATGGCTTATGCTGGCAGTAATAAGAATTAATTAAATCATGGTTGAGATTTAGACACAAACACCTAGCGAATCATATATATATATATATATATATATATAAATATATATTCACAGACTAAGTGAAATCAAGACAGTCATTCTAAACTGTGCTACAATAATAAACAGTTAGCTATTGTCATACCTTTCAATTAGGCGAAAAGAGTAGCCACGGTGGTAGAGCAGATTGTAAACTTTAATTAGTATATAACCAAGCTGAAAGGACGACTGGAATCGACAGAATTAGTAATGGAAACGGAGGAGAAGTATAGCGTAATTTTATTCCCAACAGGACGTGCGAAATTGGAAGGTGGAACACGCTACCACTTCACAAAGACTGCAGAGACAACTCAGCTGGAATCATCATGTCTAATGTGCTGATTACTCAGTCTAAATGATGAATTGGATTGTAAATTTAGAGACAAGTGACATCATTTCAATAGATTGAGTCAAATCATCTCCTATCATCGAAATTATAATCAAAGTTATTGTTTAAAATGTTAATATTTCACAGACGAAATGAAAATTTAAAGAAAATTGCAACAAAATACGCATGAAAAATGGTGAGACAAAGGGAGTTTAGCTAAAACCAAGCGACTCCATGTATTGCCATGATGTCCAGAGGCGTCAGACTGTTGATCAGCCTGAGTCCATCCAAACAGAGCCAGCTAACACAGCCAGACAACAGGTCACAGGTGACTTCGTTTTCAATCGCGCAAGAGCTGGCAGCAGAACACTTCGTCGGAGTGCCTGTTCTCAAAGTGGACGCGTTTGAGGGCCTGAAAAAGGGAATTGTTCCACTGACGCAATGAATTAGAGAATGGGAATAGTGTCCATATTAATATTGCTGTCTTAAATTACACAACATTAGTCACGTTGTCACATCAACTTACACACACGCACACACACTTACATTGCAATCAATATCTATCGAAACTGTCAATTACACCAGCTCCAGGAAACCGGAGAAAGAATAAATCTTCTCCACTTGCCGACCTTTGGATACAGCAGACAACACGCCCTCCTGGCTAAGGCGTACTCCTGTTACTCAATCCTTGTTTGAATCATGATAAAATTCAGGTATAAAATTATTTCATACTAAGTGGGCGAAGCATAATAAATAAATCTTTATGCTATAGTTTATCGCATTTATGAACACTTGATTGCGTTTCTACTGCCTCTGAATATGAATGTCTCTGTATTTATGTATGTAAACTAAGATGCATGTGTGTGTGCGTTTAACTATGTCAGACACAGTGGACAAGCTTAAGTTGCAGTAAGAACTGTTCGACTCTAGCACCTGAAAATATTATGCTCCGGATGAACGATGTTCGTCAGCTTTGGCTGGGAAACCAGTCCATGTATCTAAATTAGAGCAACATGTTGCGAGACATGGAATAGATTAATTACCTGATACTTGTTCTACCCAACAATGTGTTTGTATCCACTGTCTACAATTTGATTCCAAATGAAGCGACTTCCGGTTTTGCAAACTATTTCAACGGAAATCACACTCCACAACTAATTTGACTTATTGATTGTCAAATTGTTTTTACACTTTCCGTTGAAAGTTTTCCTAAACCGTGAGTCGATATATCCAGAGTCAAATTGTAGACAGTGGAAGCAAATACCCTTGCAGGTAGATCATGGATCAGGTAATTTATCTATTTATGAAAAAGAACGAGCGTCAATAAGCAGCAATAACGTATTGGCACTAAGTGCTCATATATTTTTGACATTGATGACCATGATTATTGTGATCTTGATGATGAAAATGATACATATATAAATGCTAACAAACATCAATTTAACACACGCACAAATGTACACGCTCACGTAAAATAATGCGTATACATGAAAATGACAAGTACAACCACGTAACGTTAAGAGAGCACTTCAGATAATATGTTATAATTTACTTATAGTTAACGTACTGTCGTAATGAATTAGTTTGTTTTCATTTTTCCTAATATAAGCGTTTTATTTCAGATCAAATAAAATTGAACAACGCTAATTTATTCTTCTACCAAAGCAAAATGTTTGATATCTTTTGGAAATAAATGTAAATGTTATATAAAATCTAATAAGTAGCAAGGTATTTAAAATGAAAATAATTTGCCAATAAACTTTGATCTGCGTTTGCTTTTAATGTTTGAATTGTGTTTATACATATCTCAACTCTCACTCTTCACAAAATGTTATTCTTTGATTATTCGTTAAAAAATTAACTTTATTTCACTCTTTTCGTTAACAGTCCTCATTACCGAATTCAAGCCGTCTCAATCACCGTGATGACTGGGTGCTGAATGATCCCGTTACTCCGAGTTCTTCCATGCCATCAGTACTAGCCATTGAAAGTTTTGGATTATCTGCGGTATAACCAGTAATGGTTTTTTGAAGTTTGGACCGGCTGTCCATCGCGCAAATTTCTCCTGATGCTACTTATATTGGTGTCGATATTTCTTTTTTTCAATGTTGCTGGTATACACTAATTCCATCGTTTCCACATAAAACCATTTTGATTCCGGATGTTAGCCGTGATGCAACTTCTATTCAGGTATGCTTAAGATGAGAGGTAGAATATCCCTGATCAATCAATTATATATTTAAGCCAAGTTTGCAAATTGGAGATAAGCACCAATGTGATTTTAATTAACCGGTTATATTACATCAACAACACAAAGGAATACATAAATTTTAGCTTTACCGTATTTATATTTTTGTTAGCACGTGATAAACACAACTTGCATTGAGGAGAACAATTCCGCAAAAACTGAACGCATTGCCTAAAAATCAAATTCCAAATTAAACGTGTTTTCATGTATTCCCCTGGAAAAAATGGAAACAATTACCCGCACACACACACACACACACATATATATATATATATATATATATATATATAGTGTGTGTGGGGGAATGTTTCATCCAGCAGTAAAACGAGTCAGATTTGTACCACTAGCATAATCAATGAAACCAAATGTATAATATATATATATATATATATATATATATATATATATATATATATAAGAACACAAAAACGTACTCCATGGAATGCATTAACGAATCGAGAATAATGGCTGTAGATACTGTTAGAAATAAGATTTATTAATAAATATTATTCCATGGAGTACTTGTTGTGTTCCCATATTTAAAAAAATGACGAAACTTGTATCGACAAATTTATTAAAACATCCTGGTTACCCTATTCCATGAAAGATTATTAATGCGTATATATCCGATTCGTGAAGACATGGTGAATGTGTGGAACGCGTGGTGTATCATAAAAATTGTCTATGTGAAGAAATAATCCTAACATACGTGATTAAGCGTTGGAAAAGTACCAAGCAGAATCAATCAAAGAATATTCATCGCCGCATTTTAGAAAATGTCATCGGAAGAAGAGGAAGTAAAAGCGGATAGCTACAAAATTAAATGTCTATCTATAGAGTCGAAACTACAGATGATAGAAGATTAAATTCGAATTAATCTTTTAAAGGAGGTGACATGGATTACAGAAGGTGCGAGGAAGAGAGTGATAAAAAACTAGCACGTAATGCAGTGCAATGTTCTAAGGTCAAAATATTTCCTGAGAATCCAAGTAAAGTTATTTTTAATTAAACTGACATCAAATTAACGAAACAAAAAAATAAAGTTCTCTCTCTGGAGCCGAAATACTGTATAACAAAAAGTAGAATTTGCGAACGTAATGAAATGCATATGCAGGTATCAATTGAATGCTTTTTTGAAGATGCTACAAAACAAAATTCAACGAAAAACTACGATGTCTCACTCTTTAAATCTGACCTCCGAAGTATATATGGCCAATATTTGCGCACATTCAAAGTAAATAAACTGGTCACTGAAAGGCATCAGGAGAAACTAAATGAGCCACAACGAAACAATCAAATCAGACTCATGAAGCCAGACAAAGGGGCAGGCGTAGTTTAATGAACTCTACGGACTATAGTTACAAATTCTAAGCGAGAAAAACCATATTTAAACGCGAAGAGGTACAACGTCATACTACAACAAAAGTAGAAAATTCGATAACTAAGATTCTAAACAGAATTATTTCGCAGGTCGAAGCTAAAAAAGAAATCAACATAGAGCAAAAACATTCATTTATTTCAGAATGTAAAAATAAAAAGGCAGTATGTCCAACGCAACAGATATTATATGGGTTGACTAAGGTAATCAAAATGACCAACAATGACAGACTTCCTCATTTCAGACCAATTTTATCTATGGTGAATTCTCCGCAGCACGGGGCAGCCAGATTATTATGCCTGATTATAAAACCTACTATGAAAGGAAGAATGGAGCACGTGGTAGAGGATAGCTTTCAATTTGTGGAAAAATCGCGACTTGAATTTAAAAGAAATAAAAATGTTGTCCTTCGATATAAAGTCCCGCTTTACTAGTATTCCAATAAATAAAACTATAAATATCCTATGTGAATATATATATATATATATATCAGCAGCGGAAACACGGATGAAATTGGACGACATAAAATAACTACGTATATTATGTACATCAAAAGTAAAATTTGTATTCCAAGGAGTCTTTTACAGACAATTTGACAGCATAGGTATGGGTAATCCTCTTGGACCAGTATTGGCAGATATATAAATGCATCATTTGGAAACAACTGGATTAAAACCATTTATTAATGGAGCTCAATCTTACGTACGCTACGTTGACGATACTTTCATTGCCGTTGAAAAGGATGAAAATACAAATGCACTGATACATAACATAAACAAGGTAGACCAAGCAATCAAGTTTACAATAGAAGAAGAACAAGACGGATATTTATCTTCTCTAAATGGAAAAATAACTAGAGATGAAGAAGGTACCATCTCAAGGTCATTTCACAACAAATCAAGCTAGACTGGGCAGTATATCAATTATTTCAGTAGTGTGCCAAGGGCCTGTTAATCAATTTGGATACACGAATACGCAGGATTTGTTCACCGAACAACATTGAATTACAGCTAAATTTGCTTCGCGGAGCGTTGAGAAAAAAAGGCTAGCCCGACTGGTTTATCGAATATAATTTGAGGCAACGCAACAAAATCAAGACCAATTTGGAGGAAAAAATACCACAGAGATTAACGCTTAGTGTTCCCTTTGGAGGTGATCTTCCAGCTGAGATATTCAAAGAAAACTAATTCGAGCGACTAAAGCACAGTTTCCATCAATACAAGTGAGAGTTATTTTCAACACAACAAAACTGATGCGCACAAATGACGTCAACACCTTTGTCTGTATACAAATTTAAATGTACCTGGAACGCTCAGTACATCGGCAGATGAAAAAGGGGCTTGAAGCTAGAATAAATCAGCATCTTCCTCAAAAACTATTAAAGAGGGGTGCAATTCCTGCACAAATATCAGCAATTTGCGAACATGTACTACTCACAGGTCATGCTGTTACTAGTAACAATTTTTCAGTTCTGTACAAAGCAAATAGAAAAAATGCTTCTGGCTTCTAAAGATATTACAATTAATAAGCTGAACCCCTACATAAACGTGCAGAAAATAATTCAAGAAGAAATTAAATTGGACTGGAACAAAGACATAACTGACAGGCCTTCAAAATTATCCTACGTTCCGCAAAATATGACACACCCAGCAATTACGTACGCACTTACAATGAAAGCGACGTCACACCACATGACATTACACAAAAGGAGTGGTATAAATTGCGCAAAACAAAGACTGACATAACGAAGAGGTGATTGGTTACGAAAAATGTACAGTTGGGTTTGGATGAACGAATATATTAAGGAATCCAGAATAATGGCTGTAGATACTGGCAGAATTACCATTTATTATTAAGTGTTGTGTTCTCATATTTTTTTAAATGGTGAAACTTGTAACGATATATATATATATATATATATATATATATATATATATATATATATAAACTAAGCATTGCATATAGAAGCAGAAGCAATTGATTCGTCTCTAATAGGTACTTTTCAATTACTATTCATAATTTTGCCACCAACGGAACTCGAATCGTTCAAATTTGCCACCCTGCCACACATTTCACAAATTTTAATTAATATAACAATTTTTAGTTAGGTTGGTCTTTTGTTGAGTCGAAGCTTTCGTGGAATCTCAACCCGAAGTTCCAATTACCTTTTCCAAATATATAATTATAAGACACACGTGAAGCCACCGTGGAAATTGGTGCAGTACTGAATATTGTAAAAATTAAACAATTATTGATAGCGCGCGCACTAATAACATTTGATTAAATGGAGTTTGCGAGGTTGATGTAAGCAACTAACCAGTTATGCGAATATTTGTCAATATACACTAAAATTGTATGACGAGGTGTATGTGCCGCGGTTTAAATAAATCCTGGCCAGGACAGAACTGGTCAACCGGATGAATTGCATTTGCCACCATTTATAGTGTCCATAGTTTGCTTACACATATACATACATTCGGATGTATACATATGATTATGTATATTCATATATATATATATATATATATATATATATATATATATATATATATATATATAATTTGTAAACAAAGTAAGCCACAGGTTAAAACAGAATGTTCAGAATTCAAAAAAATAAAAAATTAAGAAACTTATGTTCCATAAGATTATAAAATACGCTTTTTAAGATTTTACAATAAATAAAACATTATCTGATTGATAATATTAACAAATACAATTTAGTGTTAGACTATTAAGCCCAGATACTATGTGGATCTATTCTACCATCCCGGTGCAAACAGCATTTGGTGGATTAAACGTATTCTATTTTGGATCCCGAATGCAATATAAGAAATTTAAGAAGTATTGTAGAGATATTATATGCATTTGTATCCTTTACACCAGACGGTTAATTACTCGAATGAGGGAACATTGCAACTTGAACGCCTGTTTTAAATCAAATGGTTAATACACGTCTGCTATTGCGCAACACATCATCGAAACATCGCACGTATGTTCTCCAGACGTAGCATTCAAAGTAATTACTAAATGCAAAAGCAAAAGGGAGCTAGCCACATACGAAGCCTTATGGATAAACAAATTGCAGCCGGATTTATGTAAGCAGAAGAAGCACGTACAAGCATTGAGCTTGAACTGGAGGTGACGCACGCAATTTGATTGGTTTCTATTTTCCACACTCTCTCTATGTTCAAATATTTCTATCTTGTTTTGCTTTCCAATTTATATATAAAGATATGTTCATAAGTAGATATTTGAGAAGACCATGAGAAAGAAAATTTTCTTATATCTGATAAAATTTCTTTTTGTTTTTGCACACAAGAAGGGAACAATGAATTTTATTAAAGTTCGCATTTCAAAAGAATTTTTGTTAAATTGTTTGTTAGATTTATGGATGACATTTTCATAATTTAGACTCACGGAGATAGTATGTTCGAGAGATGCTTTGACTTAGATAATTAACAAGGAGAAATACAGTTTTTAATTGAAAAGAACGATAAGATGTACTATCACTCCTGAATGTAAAACTTAAGATCAATTGTCAATTTTAAGAAAAGATACTTACTTTAGTATATCACTAAACTTCTTTTCTAACCACACGCATATAATGAAAATATTGAATTAAACAATCGATGATATAAACAAGTTTATAAATAGTATAATTGTAATACAGAGATATTGTAACGGAGCGACTGAAACGACGAATGGTTATCGGATTAATTTAAAGACTTTAAGAAGTTTTCATTGTAAAATGCATCAGGAAAATCGTGAAACTGAATTACAAAAACAAAGCATTATGGTATTTACATTAACAACTAAATTTAAATCAATGTTATGATCTAGGAATTACAACCAGTCCCGCAAATTACATGTATTTTTAAGTATAAGGAAAGAATTGTATAATTAAAAAAGCAATTCATCCAGTAGAATGGTTTTTTTCATTTCTAGGAACTCTACACATACCATCCAGAATATTCCGTCCGTCTTTGAATCTGTTATTCTAACCACTGAGCCACACTGCCGCACGCTACTCACAATTTTCAGGTAAAACTTACGAATGTCTTTTGGTTAACTTTTCCTTTAGGTGGAGTCTATAAGGCATATTTTTAGACCTAATGCTCCAATTAAACATCCACAATCTTTCATTAGAGAACAGACACCACGTTACCTGGGAATGTAGTTGTGAACTGAACATTTAGATAATTAAACAAACATTGGTTGAGCGAGCAGTGATTAAGATGATTTAAATTAGGGTTGCGATATTGATGCAATCACCATTTGTCCGTATATTCTAAGCATTTTTTAATGTAAAAATGGAAACAGAAAGCAGACGGTTTTCGTTTTTATTTGAAACTCATCACGTATTATCCAACCTAGGGAAATCTGTTATTGAATCAGTTTCTCTAACCACTAAGACACCTCGACGCAAGCTTCAAACACTTAGCACTTATATACTAAATCATTTGTCTTGGTTAGCTTTTTATTTCGGTGGGGCATATGTGGCATCTATTTAGACATAAAGTTCAAATCAATGCTTGTTTAATTATATAATATTTCCATTCAATAACGCTTCCCTAGGTAGTGTGATGTCTGTATTATAATGACAGATTACAGGTGGTTAGTTGGAAATTCAGGTCTAAAGAGAAATCATAAAGGAAAGGCTAACAAAGAAACATAAGTTAGTATACAAGTTAAAATTGTGTGTAGTATGCGGCTGAGTGGCTCAATGATTAGAGCACTAGATACCGAAGAAGACGTGCCCAGGTTCGTGCCCTGTTCACGACAAACTCTGTTTAGTTCGTGATGAGTTCCGAATAAGGACAAACCCGATTTAGTGGATGAATTGCCTTTTCCACACTAAAGAATACTCAGTTCAAACTGAAAAACGTGTATAAATAATGGTTAGGTGTTTATATCAAGATCGTAAATTTGATTAAAAGTAATTGTTATCACGGCCGCACAGCCAAAGTTCGTTTAATAATATAAATTTTCATTTCAATACCACTTGCCCATGTAAAGTTGTATCTGTTCTATAATGACAGATTGGCGATTGTTAATTGGAACTTTAGGGCTAAATGTATGCTAGATAGGCTCTAACTAAACGAAATGCTAACCAAGAAAATTTAGTTAGTATACAACTGAAAATGATGTGCATCAGACATAGCAAGAAAATGAATTTCAAAAATAATTTATCATGGTATGGAAATTATCAGCAATATTTAAATCAAGGTAGCGAATTTTTTTAAAAACTAGTCCAATTATATACATATGTATTTTAAATATAAAATAAGAATTGTAAAATGTAAAAAAGCAATTCGTCCAGTAGACAGTTTGTGTTCTCATTTGAAACTCGTCACGTTCTATCCAGAATGTGCCGTGGACAGTGCTCGAACCTGGACACATTTTTCTTTTAATCTATTACTCTAATCAGTAAGCTACTCCGTCGCAAGCTACAAACAATTAGAATTTATATAATACATAATTTTTCTTGGGCAACCTTTCCTTTAGGTGGAGAATTTGTTACTTCTCTTAAGAAATAAAACTATTATCAATATTCCTTTAATTATATAACATTTCAATTAAATACCGCTTCCCTAGGTATTGTGTTGTCTGTAGTTTAAAGACAGATTGGGGGCAGTTATTTGGAACTTAAAGTCAAAAGAGATGTCATATAGGCACCACCTAAAGGGAAGTCTAACAAAGAGTATGTGAAAATTGTGTGTAATGTGCGTCCGAGTGACTTGGTGGTTAGAGCAAGTTCCCAATACGAACGAAAGCAGTCTACTGGATGCATTGCCGTTTCTACATTATACAATTCTAAGATTATACTTTAAAATTTTTACATATAATTCGAATAGTAATTATATGAAGATCTTAACCTTGATTTAAACAATGTTTGTTTAATTACAAGCTATAAACAAAATCAAAACGATAGCGAAAAAAGTCATAGCTGGAATACATCTGGAATATATGAGATATCTGTTTAAGATTCAAAGTTTTTTTATAATGTGGAATGCGTGTATCCAATCAAGATACGTTGACTAAGCTATATAAGTAAAATATGGCATCACGTAGCCTTGGAAGGCTGCACGCTTATTTCGAAATGCAATCGCAAAAGATTAACTAGACTAATTAGAGTATCAATTGAAATAAAATCTGGAAGGAATTTCATTATTGTAACATCCGTAGAGAAATTCGTATGCCCAATGTTTAATAAAACGAACTTGAAAACCACCAGTCCAATTTTCCCTAATTAGTCGCACAATATTTTAAAATTGTCGTCAGTTATACGTACTGACGCGTTTCGGCATTCCAGATAAAGAAACATTATGCAAGTATGTATTAGGTGTTGCGAACCTAGTAACAAATTAGTTCAGATGTGACCAGAAGGATAAACCAAAGGCAGCATGAACGGAAAGTATAATCTCATGCACATTCGTTTCGTGCTTACTGGCGACTCATCAGTAGGAGCCGGTATTACGCCCCTTTAACCACTATATATTTGGTAGAAGAATGTGGAATAATAGGACGGTACAATCTCCCAGACGAATGTGTAAACCTGTAATAGTGAAGCTAACATAATCTGAAGTCAACGACAATATGACTTCAATGCTAACTTACACTATATAATATATATACCGAGTCTGTAAAGGATACTAACACTATGGCTATTGTGTTAGTAACTGATACCTTTTTAAATCGATGAGTACCGGATACTAACACTATGGTTTCCGAGTCGGTACATGATACCAACCTGATGGATATAAATTTATGCTAACGTTCACCCAAAATGAAGTCGCATTTTCATTGACTTTAAATGATGTTAGCCTCACTATTACAGGTTTACACATTCGTCTAGGAGATTGTACTGTCCTATTATTCCACATTCTTCTACCAAATATATAGTGGTTAAAGGGCGTAATACCGGCTCCTACTGATGAGTCGCCAGTAAGCACGAAACGAATGTGCATGAGATTATACTTTCCGTTCATGCTGCCTTTGTTTTATCCTTCTAGTCACAACTGATCTAATTTGTTACTAGGTTCGCAAAACCTAATACATTCTTGCATATATATTAGTTCTTCGCAACAAACAGTATTTAACTGTAATATATTGAATTGAATGATGTCATGCTTACCGCGAAATGTGATAACTGATATCGATGAAGGCCAGAGTGTATGGTTTAACTGGAGTAGCAGGTGTTTGGAAATTGTTGTAATTCTCAATTTGGGTGAACTTTAGCATAAATTTATATCTATCAGGTTGGTATCATGTACCGACTGGGAAACCATAGTGTTAGTATCCGGTACTCATCGATTTCAAAAAGCTATCAGTTACTAACACAATAGTCATAGTGTTAGTGTCCTTTACAAACTCGGTATATATATTATATAGTGTGAGTTAGCATTGAAGTCGTATTGTCGTTGACTTTAGATTATGTTAGCTTCACTATTACAGGTTTACACATTCGTCTAGGAGATTGTACCGTCCCATTATTCCACATTCTTCTACCAAATATATAGTGGTTAAAGGGCGTAATACCGGCTCCTACTGATGAGTCGCCAGTAAGCACAAAATGAATGTGCATGAGATTATACTTTCCGTTCATGCTGCCTTTGGTTTATCCTTCTGGTCACAACGGTACCAACATTATTGTACCGAAAAGGTACATGGTACTAACATGGTACTATGAACTAATTTGTTACTAGGTTCGCAACACCTAATACATACTTGCATATATATTAGCTCTTCGCAAAAAACAGTATTTAATAGAAACATTTTGTAAGTTTGATACTGAAAGTATTGACTAGGGTTACATATTACTGGTGGCGGAGAATAAATTTTGTATTAGGTACTGTGCAACTAGTAACAGATTAGTACAAATGGGACAGAAATGATATAACAAATTCAGCATGAAGGAAAGGTTCAATCTTATATACACATGTGACTGGTATTTAACAGCAACTCCTGAGTAGGAACCGACACTTCGCCTCATATACTTATATTTTGTGGAACAGTTAGACGTTACAATCTTATATACACGAGCCTATTTAAGTAGTAATTGAGTTAACTTTATATTACGCATTCAACATGAGGTTATACATTTCCTGACTAGTTTCGTAATAAAAAATTTTAAAAATTGATTATTAACCGTGTCTTGTTTAAATAAATATTCATTGTTTATAGAAAGTTTTGTTGATTTAAAGAATTGTTACCACCACCCGTGTAATCAATTATTGTTAAATTGTATTGCCTATATATGTATACGTGGCGAAAGCTACAAACAAGACTGCATAGAAATTGTGCAGCCGAAATTTCCAGTCAAGTTCAATGTATGCAAGACTGCTAGAGGTGAGAGCCGCATATCTAAATTTGATTTCCATATATATTCAATGCGGTTTGATCCTCGATAGTCAGTTTGCTGTCGTACTCTGATGATGATCATGGAAGGTCGAAACGCGTCAGTGCGTTGCGGCTGGCAGTGGATTTTGTTATGTTGTTCGAAGACTGGTTAAATACAATGGGAGTTTGGTGTTTACTTAAGCTCGCAAACTTGATTTAAAGAATTGTTACCACCACCCGCGTAATCAATTATTGTTAAATTGTATTGCCTATATATGTATACGTGGCGAAAGCTACAAACATGACTGCATAGAAATTGTGCAGCCGAAATTTCCAGTCAAGTTCAATGTATGCAAGACTGCTAGAGGTGAGAGCCGCATATCTAAATTTGATTTCCATATATATTCAATGCGGTTTGATCCTCGATAGTCAGTTTGCTGTCGTACTCTGATGATGATCATGGAAGGTCGAAACGCGTCAGTGCGTTGCGGCTGGCGGTAGTTTTGTTATGTTGTTCGACGACTGGTTATATAAAAACGGATTGCTTTTTACTTCAAACTCGTAAACTTGATTTAAAGAATTGTGTAAATATTATGTTTATTTTAAGTGATGACTGTAACGCTTCAAGAGGGATATTCTTTCAAAATTTACAACAGAAGCCAGGTCAACTATTTAAATGTTTTGGCTCTGAAGATGGTCATGAAAAGCATTCATCGCTAAATGCCGTGTTTGGATGAAGTGCCAGAGCAGAATCGAATGTCTTCAAAAACTGACAGCCTTTCTGTGTGTGTGTATGATTGTTCAAACCGTGGCGGAGGCGGTTGTAGAAAATATTCCATGTGAATGATGTGCAAATTATTATCAACAAGCAGAATAGCATGAAAGGCAAGATGGGTCAACGTTGTGTTGAGTGACAGAATAATTATTGTTGATGTCCCAGCCAAATTTGTTGATTGAAACAAGCCTTTCACAATTAACAATCGGCATTTAGTCGAACCATTAAGAATTTTCTGAAAATTTTAAAAATTGCTTTGAAATTCGACAAGAATGCGTCAATGCTCCCACCATTTTAATTTTGTTCTAGATGATGAGATCTCCGCACCTCACTCCGGAGTGGAAAATGATGGTTGTGACTGACATGCTGATATCGAAAACGCTGACTACGTTAACCAGATGATGTTAAATAGTAAACCAGCCCAAGAGGGTTTATTATTTGTGCTCAAGAAGTATCCACCCAGTATCACCTGAAACGCAACGCCAATGTGAATCCATATCTCAGATCATGTTAAATGGTGCCCTAATGAAATTCGTACATTCTTTCGATTAACACGGACCTCTGGTGGCGTATGACGAATCGGCTTCTGGCCAGATTTCCAAACGTATTATTCTTGCAATACCTGTTTTTGGCAAGTTATGAAAACCATTCTGGCATCGCACAAGGTTTTCACATCAAGTATAACGTCGATCCACCTTTATGTTGTAGAAACTTGGAATTTTGTTTGGCTCCCTGCCAACTGGGCATCGGAAACCAATAAGTAAGAGCAAAATTTACGAGCTGTCTAGTTCTATACAGCCGCTATTTTATTTTCAATCACCATAAAACCTTGTTAAGTAACGTTGATAGTGTTAGTTTGGGCCTTGTTTCATTTGGCTAGTTTCAACTCTTTCTGGCCAGGCTACCGAGGCAACTCAGATGGATGGCTCGAAATGCAGGATGGATAGGCAAGCTTCTCTTTTTGATACCATTAATCGCTTTCTTGTTAACGTAATAACGCCGCATTCTTCTTTAATATCTATAAAATAATTGAATAGAAGAAAATTCCAGAAAGTCTAGGGGAAAAGTGGATGTGGTTAATTTTTCCAGTTAGGCATATATTTCTTTGGAAACCAGCGGACTGGAGATCTAACTTCCCAATTATGACTGTATAAAAGAAACGCGTATATCATTCACTTTAACTTCATTAAAGATATACGATGTGATCATTGCTTATCAAATCACGAGAAGAACATTTTCTGAAAGATAAGGAAGAGCATATAATGAGAATCATGACTTTCTTCCTAACTATCGTAAAATACCCAAAGAAGCATCTAATTCTTCCACATTAATGAATCAAATCATTTTAGTACCAAATCACCCTTCTGTTATATCCTAGTTAGTTTCAAAACAATTACTGCAGTCCCCGATTCAACTTATAAAATTGTTGAAATAGTAAATAAAACGCACATCTCAAACAGAGAAAGAGACTACGTCGTTCTACTTGAAAACTCGTTAGACAATTTAAGAACCAGTAATAAAACAATTAAAATGTTGGAGTGTAAGTAAAAATTAACACAATACATTCTCATATGTCTACCGCAGTTTTTCTTTCTTTCTCCGAAATCCTATATCAACAACCAATAGAGAAATCAATTATTAAAAGTACACAAACACACAAACACACCCAAACACAAACACACACCATATAGCCATAGAACAAAGTTGAAATATTAAAATCAAGCTACTATTTTTATCGCTTATATCATATATAAAGTACAAATTTGCATTAACACATTAGCTATCAAATATGTAACGATATCCTTTCTTTGTTTGATCACTTAGCAAGTGCAAAAATGATACACATTCAAAAGTTAAGCAGTAATTAATTTAATGGTGGGTGTTTAAATACAACACATATTTTGCATGAATTTAATCGAACAGTCTGTCACAGGCTCAGCTAAGCATCCGAACTATTATAGGTCGATTTATCGAGACAGTCAATCTGTCTATATTCACTACTGCGCCTTTTTCGTTAATATTCTAAAAACATCCTATTACAGTCATAACAACTTACTTATTCTAACAAATTGAACACAAATTATACTGAGAAATATTCTTAGACAAGCCAAAAATTAACGGCTTATAATTTTAAAAACTTGTTCGACCCGTCAGGCAATGTTTGGTTTCAGCATACGACTTATTAAATTCTGAAGTCAGATAAAACTGAAAAAGCGCAAGCTTCCATCGACAGACGCGCATCTTCAAGTTAAATATACAACGACAACTGAAAACAAGCAAATTTCTATCCTCTATTAATTAAACTCGTGGCTTTATCTCTTATTCATCTACACAAAACAATAGTCTTTTGATTCTGATATTATTTGTGGCGGAGAACTAATATATATGAATGATTTTATCAGTTATTGCGCAACGAGTAACAAATTAATTAAAACATGACCAGACGAATAAATTCAAGACAGAATGAACAGATCGTATAATCCATTGCACATTCGTTTCGTGCTTACAGACGACTCATTAGTAGGAGTCGGTTATACGCACTTTAATCAACATATATTTGGCTGAGGAATATGGGAAAATAGGACGGTACAATCTTCTATACGAATGTCTAAACCTACAGAAGTGAAGCTAACTTCATATGATTGAACGTGATACCAAATCAATGGATTTCAAAGTACGTTCGAACCTGAGCATATCTGCTTCGGAATCTGGTGATCTAATCACTGAGCCACCCTGCCGTACACTACACACAAATTTTAGTCAAATAATAACTAATGTAACACGGTTAGCTTCTTTAGATGGAACTCATATGGCATATATATAGAGCCAAATTTCAAACTAACCATCCACATCTCAGAACAGAAACCACACTAGATGGGAAAGTGGTATTGAAATGAACATTTATATAATTCAACGAACATTGGTTGCGCGGGCGGTGATAACATTTATAACCAGGGTTGCGAACATACATTTGTCAGAATAGACTAAGAATTGTATAGTGTAGAAAAAGAAATTCATCCAGTAGATCGGATTCATTTTCAATGGGAATTCACCACGTACCGTTCAGAATTTGCCGCGGACAGGGCTCGGACATGGGCATATCTGCTTTAGAATCTGTTGTTCTAAGCACTGAGCCACCATACCGCATGCTAAATTCAATTACCATTTATATACCAATTAATTTTTCTTGGTTAGTCTTTTCATTACTTGGAGTCCATTTTTCAACAAACACCTCTATTCTGTCACTAAATAACAGACACCATGTTACCTGATGAGCGTTGTTGTATTGAACATTTATATTTAAATCATGGTTACGAATTTGATGTTAACATCAGCCCTAATAAATTAACACAATTGTTTGTATAAATAAAGCATTTGTAAAGGCCCCGGCTTCAAGTAAATGCCGTACGACGTTACAAACTCGGTTAAGGTGCTCTGAATAGAGATTAGTTACTGATATGGGGGCCCTTAAGAGGGCCGGGTAATGCGTTCTCTTGAAGTCTTCAGCGTTGAAGATGTCCTAGAGCCTTGGGTGGACTCTAGTTGATTTGTTGCTCCCGTGGTTGAGCTGTGATCGCGTTGTGGATGGTGTCCTGCAGGTCCTGCACTCAATTGGCTCGTCTCTCCGGTATCCCGCAACAGGATGAGTAGGTACTGACAGCCGACAGAGCGCACACGTATTGACAACCGACAGAACGCACACGCGTGAAGCAGGTAGAAGGCAAATGCCACAACTGACTTGCATGGTAAATTACCGTGCTTAAATAGCATGCAATATGTGTACTTGCATACTATTGGTTAAACGTGGTTAGACGTGGTTAAACGGCAATTTGCTTTTTTCTCATTGGTGCAACGTAAATAAATTTGAATTTAATTTACGCAATATGTCGGCGATTGATTTGTGTCGTTACAACACTTTCCTCTCTGAAAAAAAGGAAAAAAATTCCTCTCTGCGAGGCTAGATAAGAAATGCATGACAGAGTTCGAACCAAGTTAAGCAAAAATATGATGAACCATAAGTGCTGGGCTTAAATATGCTTGTTGGTTGCTTCAACAATGATATGATGCCAGGTAACCACTAGGAATTGCTACACAAATTGTTAGCTCTAGTGGACGGTCATAGCACGTGAGGCAAAATAGAGCAGTGTAAGTTTTGGAGCCGCAGCGTGAAGATTTCGAGGTAAATCGCCTCTGAATTTGCCAGGTTTAAGTTAAAACCTAAGCAGGTTGGATCGTTGTCAATGTGTTTGTATACGACCAAAGGAGCTAGAGTGCTCGACGTTGTGGTCATGACATTTGTAGAGTGGTCTTTGTGAAATAGATAAAGTTGAGATATGCATTGAAAGTGGCCTGTACCATGATATGAAGCTGATCACTACTTAGTGTTGCTACACGAAAGCGTTAGCTCTAAGTAGCTGGTCATACCAAAATAGGCAGTGTGATGTCATGTGTGAGAAATACATTATAATGTAAAAATATATACATTAAAATCAAAGGTAATTGCATAAAAATATGTACACGAACATTGCCTCAGAGATGGCATAATACCAAAGAACTGTTCAAAAATGCTACACAATTGTTAGCTAAGAACAGGTGGTTATGCCACGTGAGACAATTACTAAAAATTAACGTAAGGTTAAAAAAAATTTTATAGTTAAATGTTAATGTTTAAAAAAAATTAATTACGCGTTATACAAAGCAGGTTGAGATTGTGGGCAGACGGAGCCTGAGACGTGTGTAGAAGGTTGAACGCTCTCAGGATCAGGTGGTTCGATAAACGGTTTAACCTGTCTATGCTTACTGATGTCGGTGTAGCGCCTTGCATAATGATGAAGTATTTTGGCTGTTTTAGTAAAATCGGGTAAGGACCGCGATACTTGGGTTGTAGTGGTGCAACAGCAGTATTGTTGCGAACGAGTACTCTCTTGCAGCTGTGGAGCTGTGGGTGAGCGAAGACTGGACGAGGCGTGTGTCTCGGCTGCTGTTCAGACATGTTACCGAAATGAAGTCGAAGACGGGTAGCTTCGTCTTGTGGGTCATCATGTGCCGGTATAGACGTGGGAGCTGACTAGGCAGGCGTAGATCCATGACATACAAGAGTTGTGACGCAGACGTTTTAATGGATTCTCGAGTACGAGAACGCATGGCCAGCAGAACTAAAGGTAGTGCATCGACCCAGTTGCCATTAATGGTCGAGGATGCTAAAGCTGCTTTGAGTTCCCTATGCATTCTCTCTACCATGCCATTAGCTTGGGGATGGTAGGCAGTCGTCTGGCGTAAGATGCATCCCATGTACCTGCAAGGTGGTTTGAAACGATCAGATGAGAGCTTAAGTGCCTCTGTCCGTGATGACCTCTTTGGGAACACCATAATTGGATATCCATGCAGAGATAAAACCGTTAGTTACTTCGTCTGCAGAAATGGTGCCAGAGGTAATGCCGCAGGCCACCGTGTAAATCTATCGATCATAGTTAGAAGGTAGCTGAAACCTTGAACCGTTGTCAGATGAACTATGTCGATGTGGACGATGGCTGGGCGAGAAGTAGACCGAAAATGTTGCAACTTAGAACGAGTGTGTCGTGTGATCTTGTTTTTCTGACAAATAGCACACTCTGAGACCCATCGTTTAACATTCGGCCTAAGTCTGTGACCCCAGAAACGATCTGTAAGAAGTCGGACAGTCGCTTGGCTTCCTGGGTAAGAAATTCAGTGAATTGAGTCGAAAACTTTTCTCTGAAGGCTGGTCGGCAGAACTGGCTTGTTGGGCTGCAATACCCGTGAAGTAAACAATTGGTAAAGCCTTCCCTGACGGCATATGAGACTTGAAAGTTTGGGTGACGGGCTATTGATCTTTGAATGTGAATGTCACCGCGTTGTTCAGCTACGCAGGAGAGTTGGCGTTAGTGTAGGTTCACTGAGTGCCACGGAGTTGACAGTGAATAGTGAGCGGTGAAGGTGGTTGTAGAGACGTCTAGCCTAGACAGGGCATCTGCAATGAAGTTCTGTTTGCCCTTGACGTGAAAGACGTCAAATTGCCATTCGCTTAGACGAGAAAGCTGTTTTTCCACTCTGGCGGGGTACTTGGCGATAGATGAAGTTGCGTTTCGAAGTGCGCTAACTAGTGGTGCATGATCTGTGAAAACAACAAAACTGCTACTGCCAATGATGCTGATAAAATGGCGCACTGCGTCGTGGATGGCGAGAAGTTCTCGGCCGAAAGTGTCGTACCTCGTTTCTACTGGTTGGAGAGTACGCGAGTAGAAACTGATAGGCTTCCGAACTCCGTCGATCTCTTGTTCTAAAGTGGCTCCAATATCGAATTCAGAAGCATCTGTCGTGAGTAGAAATGGCTTTCGAAATCTGGATGCGTTAGCATTGTGGCATTTGCTAAAGAGTTGATGGCAAGTCGAAGTAATTCCTTGTCTTCGGATGACCAAGCAATGATGGAATTCTTGCTAAGTCCTTTTCGGTTCCGCAGGTGCCTGCACAAAGGATAAAGTTGTTTTGAAAGGCCTGGAAAGAACTTGCGATAATAGTTTAGTACTCCCAGGATTTTCTGCAAATCGCTCAAAGTCCTTGGTGACTTGATATTCTTGATTAATTCGTCTTTGACGGCAACGGTTGAATACCTTGGGCCGTGATACGATGCCCTAAGAAGTCGACGGATGAAGTTGCAATCTACGTCTTGTCACAGTTGATCTTGAGTCCGTGGTTGGATAAGCGTGAGAGGACATTTCGTAGATGTTTCGCATGAGATTCTAGATCTGGACTGAATACCATAATGTCATCGAGATATGACATACAATAAGCAGAGTCGTCGCGAAGTATGTTGTCTATGAATCTTTGAAATGTCTGAGTAGCACACTTAAGTCCAAAAGGCATGTAAAGGTATTCGAAAAGGCCAAATGGAGTGATGACTGCAGTTTTCTCGATATCCTCTGGTGCTACCGGGATGTGATGGTAGGCTTGTCTAAGGTCAATTACTGAGAAGAAATTGCTGCCGTTGAGTTTTTCAAGTAAAATTACTGTTCTATGCAGTCACGAACATTAACTGTTTGAGCTTTCGCCACATATACATATATAGATAATACAATTTTAACAATAATTGATTGCGCAGGGTGGTGGTAACAATGCTTTAAATCAAGTTTGCGAGCTTAGAGTAAACACCAACCCATTGTATTTAACCAGTCTTCGAACAACATAACAAAACTACCGCCAGCCGCAGCGCACTGACGCGTTTCGACCTTCCATGATCATCATCAGAGTACGACAGCAAACTGACTATCGAGGATCAAACCACATTGAATATATATGGAAATCAAATTTAGATATGCGGCTCTCACCTCTAGCAGTCTTGCATACATTGAACTTGACTGGAAATTTCGGCTGCACAATTTCTATGCAGTCTCGATTGTAGCTTTCGCCACGTATACATATATAGGCAATACAATTTAACAATAATTGATTGCACGGGTGGTGGTAACAATTCTTTAAATCAACAAAACTTTCTATCAACAATGAATATTTATTTAAACAAGACACGGTTAATAATCAATTTAAAAAATTTTTTATTACGAAACTAGTCAGGAAATGTATAACCTCATGTTGAATGCGTAATATAAAGTTAACTCAATTACTACTTAAATAGGCTCGTGTATATAAGATATTAACGTCTAACTGTTCCACAAAATATAAGTATATGAGGCGAAGTGTCGGTTCCTACTCAGGAGTTGCTGTTAAATACCAGTCACATGTGTATATAAGATTGAACATTTCCTTCATGCTGAATTTGTTATATTATTTCTGTCCCATTTGTACTAATCTGTTACTAGTTGCACAGTACCTAATACAAAATTTATTCTCCGCCACCAGTAATATGTAACCCTAGTCAATACTTTCAGTATCAAACTTACAAAATGTTTCTATTAAATACTGTTTGTTGCGAAGAGCTAATATATATGCAAGTATGTATTAGGTGTTGCGAACCTAGTAACAAATTAGTTCATAGTACCATGTTAGTACCATGTAATTTTTCGGTACAATAATGGTGGTACCGTTGTGACCAGAAGGATAAACCAAAGGCAGCATGAACGGAAAGTATAATCTCATGCACATTCGTTTCGTGCTTACTGGCGACTCATCAGTAGGAGCCGGTATTACGCCCTTTAACCACTATATATTTGGTAGAAGAATGTGGAATAATGGGACGGTACAATCTCCTAGACGAATGTGTAAACCTGTAATAGTGAAGCTAACATAATCTAAAGTCAACGACAATGCGACTTCAATGCTAACTCACACTATATAATATATATACCGAGTCTGTAAAGGATACTAACACTATGGCTATTGTGTTAGTAACTGATACCTTTTTTGAAATCGATGTGTACCGGATACTAACACTATGGTTTCCGAGTCGGTACATGATACCAACCTGATGGTTATAAATTTATGCTAAAGTTCACCCAAATTGAGAATTACAACAATTTCCGAACACCTGTTACTCCAGTTAAACCATACACTCTGGCCTTCATCGATATCAGTTATCACATTTCGCGGTAAGCATGACATCATTCAATTCAATATATTACAGTTAAATACTGTTTGTTGCGAAGAACTAATATATATGCAAGTATGTATTAGGTTTTGCGAACCTAGTAACAAATTAGATCAGTTGTGACTAGAAGGATAAACGAAAGGCAGCATGAACGGAAAGTATAATCTCATGCACATTCGTTTCGTGCTTACTGGCGACTCATCAGTAGGAGCCGGTATTACGCCCTTTAACCGCTATATATTTGGTAGAAGAATGTGGAATAATAGGACGGTACAATCTCCTAGACGAATGTGTAAACCTGTAATAGTGAAGCTAACATAATCTAAAGTCAACGACAATGCGACTTCAATGCTAACTCACACTATATAATGTATATATCATGTACTGACTCGGAAACCATAGTGTTAGTATCCGGTACTCATCGATTTAAAAAGGTATCAGTTACTAACACAATAGCCATAGTGTTAGTATCCTTTACAGACTCGGTATATATATTATATAGTGTGAGTTAGCATTGAAGTCGTATTGTCGTTGACTTCAGATTATGTTGGCTTCACTATTACAGGTTTACACATTCGTCTAGGAGATTGTACCGTCCTATTATTCCACATTCTTCTACCAAATATATAGTGGTTAAAGGGCGTAATACCGGCTCCTACTGATGAGTCGCCAGTAAGCACGAAACGAATGTGCATGAGATTATACTTTCCGTTCATGCTGCCTTTGGTTTATCCTTCTGGTCACATCTGAACTAATTTGTTACTAGGTTCGCAACACCGAATACATACTTGCATAATGTTTCTTTATCTGGAATGCCGAAACGCGTCAGTACGTATAACTGACGACAATTTTAAAATATTGTGCGACTAATTAGGGAAAATTGGACTGGTGGTTTTCAAGTTCGTTTTATTAAACATTGGGCATACGAATTTCTCTACGGATGTTACAATAATGAAATTCCTTTCAGATTTTATTTCAATTGATACTCTAATTAGTCTAGTTAATCTTTTGCGATTGCATTTCGAAATAAGCGTGCAGCCTTCCAAGGCTACGTGATGCCATATTTTACTTATATAGCTTAGTCAACGTATCTTGATTGGATACACGCATTCCACATTATAAAAAAACTTTGAATCTTAAACAGATATCTCATATATTCCAGATGTATTCCAGACATGACTTTTTTCGCTATCGTTTTGATTTTGTTTATAGCTTGTAATTAAACAAACATTGTTTAAATCAAGGTTAAGATCTTCATATAAACACTATTCGAATTATATGTAAAAATTTTAAAGTATAATCTTAGAATTGTATAATGTATAAACGGCAATGCATCCAGTAGACTGCTTTCGTTCGTATTGGGAACTTGCTCTAACCACCAAGTCACTCGGACGCACATTACACACAATTTTCACATACTCTTTGTTAGACTTCCCTTTAGGTGGTGCCTATATGACATCTCTTTTGACTTTAAGTTCCAAATAACTGCCCCCAATCTGTCTTTAAACTACAGACAACACAATACCTAGGGAAGCGGTATTTAATTGAAATGTTATATAATTAAAGGAATATTGATAATAGTTTTATTTCTTAAGAGAAGTAACAAATTCTCCACCTAAAGGAAAGGTTGCCCAAGAAAAATTATGTATTATATAAATTCTAATTGTTTGTAGCTTGCGACGGAGTAGCTTACTGATTAGAGTAATAGATTAAAAGAAAAATGTGTCCAGGTTCGAGCACTGTCCACGGCACATTCTGGATAGAACGTGACGAGTTTCAAATGAGAACACAAACTGTCTACTGGACGAATTGCTTTTTTACATTTTACAATTCTTATTTTATATTTAAAATACATATGTATATAATTGGACTAGTTTTTAAAAAAATTCGCTACCTTGATTTAAATATTGCTGATAATTTCCATACCATGATAAATTATTTTTGAAATTCATTTTCTTGCTATGTCTGATGCACATCATTTTCAGTTGTATACTAACTAAATTTTCTTGGTTAGCATTTCGTTTAGTTAGAGCCTATCTAGCATACATTTAGCCCTAAAGTTCCAATTAACAATCGCCAATCTGTCATTATAGAACAGATACAACTTTACATGGGCAAGTGGTATTGAAATGAAAATTTATATTATTAAACGAACTTTGGCTGTGCGGCCGTGATAACAATTACTTTTAATCAAATTTACGATCTTGATATAAACACCTAACAATTATTTATACATGTTTTTCAGTTTGAACTGAGTATTCTTTAGTGTGGAAAAGGCAATTCATCCACTAGATCGGGTTTGTCCTTATTCGGAACTCATCACGAACTAAACAGAGTTTGTCGTGAACAGGGCACGAACCTGGGCACGTCTTCTTCGGAATC
This sequence comes from Eudiplozoon nipponicum, assembly GCA_029291075.1. Lineage (NCBI taxonomy): Eukaryota > Metazoa > Platyhelminthes > Monogenea > Mazocraeidea > Diplozoidae > Eudiplozoon > Eudiplozoon nipponicum. The sequence continues at coordinate 214,469 of JAQBSW010000294.1, forward strand.
TCGTGCTCTAACCGCTGAGCCACTCAGCCGCATACTACACACAATTTTAACTTGTATACTAACTTATGTTTCTTTGTTAGCCTTTCCTTTATGATTTCTCTTTAGACCTGAATTTCCAACTAACCACCTGTAATCTGTCATTATAATACAGACATCACACTACCTAGGGAAGCGTTATTGAATGGAAATATTATATAATTAAACAAGCATTGATTTGAACTTTATGTCTAAATAGATGCCACATATGCCCCACCGAAATAAAAAGCTAACCAAGACAAATGATTTAGTATATAAGTGCTAAGTGTTTGAAGCTTGCGTCGAGGTGTCTTAGTGGTTAGAGAAACTGATTCAATAACAGATTTCCCTAGGTTGGATAATACGTGATGAGTTTCAAATAAAAACGAAAACCGTCTGCTTTCTGTTTCCATTTTTACATTAAAAAATGCTTAGAATATACGGACAAATGGTGATTGCATCAATATCGCAACCCTAATTTAAATCATCTTAATCACTGCTCGCTCAACCAATGTTTGTTTAATTATCTAAATGTTCAGTTCACAACTACATTCCCAGGTAACGTGGTGTCTGTTCTCTAATGAAAGATTGTGGATGTTTAATTGGAGCATTAGGTCTAAAAATATGCCTTATAGACTCCACCTAAAGGAAAAGTTAACCAAAAGACATTCGTAAGTTTTACCTGAAAATTGTGAGTAGCGTGCGGCAGTGTGGCTCAGTGGTTAGAATAACAGATTCAAAGACGGACGGAATATTCTGGATGGTATGTGTAGAGTTCCTAGAAATGAAAAAAACCATTCTACTGGATGAATTGCTTTTTTAATTATACAATTCTTTCCTTATACTTAAAAATACATGTATATTGCGGGACTGGTTGTAATTCCTAGATCATAACATTGATTTAAATTTAGTTGTTAATGTAAATACCATAATGCTTTGTTTTTGTAATTCAGTTTCACGATTTTCCTGATGCATTTTACAATGAAAACTTCTTAAAGTCTTTAAATTAATCCGATAACCATTCGTCGTTTCAGTCGCTCCGTTACAATAACTCTGTATTACAATTATACTATTTATAAACTTGTTTATATCATCGATTGTTTAATTCAATATTTTCATTATATGCGTGTGGTTAGAAAAGAAGTTTAGTGATATACTAAAGTAAGTATCTTTTCTTAAAATTGACAATTGATCTTAAGTTTTACATTCAGGAGTGATAGTACATCTTATCGTTCTTTTCAATTAAAAACTGTATTTCTCCTTGTTAATTATCTAAGTCAAAGCATCTCTCGAACATACTATCTCCGTGAGTCTAAATTATGAAAATGTCATCCATAAATCTAACAAACAATTTAACAAAAATTCTTTTGAAATGCGAGCTTTAATAAAATTCATTGTTCCCTTCTTGTGTGCAAAAACAAAAAGAAATTTTATCAGATATAAGAAAATTTTCTTTCTCATGGTCTTCTCAAATATCTACTTATGAACATATCTTTATATATAAATTGGAAAGCAAAACAAGATAGAAATATTTGAACATAGAGAGAGTGTGGAAAATAGAAACCAATCAAATTGCGTGCGTCACATCCAGTTCAAGCTCAATGCTTGTACGTGCTTCTTCTGCTTACATAAATCCGGCTGCAATTTGTTTATCCATAAGGCTTCGTATGTGGCTAGCTCCCTTTTGCTTTTGCATTTAGTAATTACTTTGAATGCTACGTCTGGAGAACATACGTGCGATGTTTCGATGATGTGTTGCGCAATAGCAGACGTGTATTAACCATTTGATTTAAAACAGGCGTTCAAGTTGCAATGTTCCCTCATTCGAGTAATTAACCGTCTGGTGTAAAGGATACAAATGCATATAATATCTCTACAATACTTCTTAAATTTCTTATATTGCATTCGGGATCCAAAATAGAATACGTTTAATCCACCAAATGCTGTTTGCACCGGGATGGTAGAATAGATCCACATAGTATCTGGGCTTAATAGTCTAACACTAAATTGTATTTGTTAATATTATCAATCAGATAATGTTTTATTTATTGTAAAATCTTAAAAAGCGTATTTTATAATCTTATGGAACATAAGTTTCTTAATTTTTTATTTTTTTGAATTCTGAACATTCTGTTTTAACCTGTGGCTTACTTTGTTTACAAATTATATATATATATATATATATATATATATATATATATATATATATATATATATGAATATACATAATCATATGTATACATCCGAATGTATGTATATGTGTAAGCAAACTATGGACACTATAAATGGTGGCAAATGCAATTCATCCGGTTGACCAGTTCTGTCCTGGCCAGGATTTATTTAAACCGCGGCACATACACCTCGTCATACAATTTTAGTGTATATTGACAAATATTCGCATAACTGGTTAGTTGCTTACATCAACCTCGCAAACTCCATTTAATCAAATGTTATCAGCGCCCGCGCAATCAGTAATTGTTTAATTTTTACAATATTCAGTACTGCACCAATTTCCACGGTGGCTTCACGTGTGTCTTATAATTATATATTTGGAAAAGGTAATTGGAACTTCGGGTTGAGATTCCACGAAAGCTTCGACTCAACAAAAGACCAACCTAACTAAAAATTGTTATATTAATTAAAATTTGTGAAATGTGTGGCAGGGTGGCAAATTTGAACGATTCGAGTTCCGTTGGTGGCAAAATTATGAATAGTAATTGAAAAGTACCTATTAGAGACGAATGAATTGCTTCTGCTTCTATATGCAATGCTTAGTTTATATATATATATATATATATATATATATATATATATATATATATATCGTTACAAGTTTCACCATTTAAAAAAATATGAGAACACAACACTTAATAATAAATGATAATTCTGCCAGTATCTACAGCCATTATTCTGGATTCCTTAATATATTCGTTCATCCAAACCCAACTGTACATTTTTCGTAACCAATCACCTCTTCGTTATGTCAGTCTTTGTTTTGCGCAATTTATACCACTCCTTTTGTGTAATGTCATGTGGTGTGACGTCGCTTTCATTGTACGTAATTGCTGGGTGTGTCATATTTTGCGGAACGTAGGATAATTTTGAAGGCCTGTCAGTTATGTCTTTGTTCCAGTCCAATTTAATTTCTTCTTGAATTATTTTCTGCACGTTTATGTAGGGGTTCAGCTTATTAATTGTAATATCTTTAGAAGCCAGAAGCATTTTTTCTATTTGCTTTGTACAGAACTGAAAAATTGTTACTAGTAACAGCATGACCTGTGAGTAGTACATGTTCGCAAATTGCTGATATTTGTGCAGGAATTGCACCCCTCTTTAATAGTTTTTGAGGAAGATGCTGATTTATTCTAGCTTCAAGCCCCTTTTTCATCTGCCGATGTACTGAGCGTTGCAGGTACATTTAAATTTGTATACAGACAAAGGTGTTGACGTCATTTGTGCGCATCAGTTTTGTTGTGTTGAACACCACTCTCACTTGTATTGATGGAAACTGTGCTTTAGTCGCTCGAATTAGTTTTCTTTGAATATCTCAGCTGGAAGATCACCTCCAAAGGGAACACTAAGCGTTAATCTCTGTGGTATTTTTTCCTCCAAATTGGTCTTGATTTTGTTGCGTTGCCTCAAATTATATTCGATAAACCAGTCGGGCTAGCCTTTTTTTCTCAACGCTCCGCGAAGCAAATTTAGCTGTAATTCAATGTTGTTCGGTGAACAAATCCTGCGTATTCGTGTATCCAAATTGATTAACAGGCCCTTGGCACACTACTGAAATAATTGATATACTGCCCAGTCTAGCTTGATTTGTTGTGAAATGACCTTGAGATGGTACCTTCTTCATCTCTAGTTATTTTTCCATTTAGAGAAGATAAATATCCGTCTTGTTCTTCTTCTATTGTAAACTTGATTGCTTGGTCTACCTTGTTTATGTTATGTATCAGTGCATTTGTATTTTCATCCTTTTCAACGGCAATGAAAGTATCGTCAACGTAGCGTACGTAAGATTGAGCTCCATTAATAAATGGTTTTAATCCAGTTGTTTCCAAATGATGCATTTATATATCTGCCAATACTGGTCCAAGAGGATTACCCATACCTATGCTGTCAAATTGTCTGTAAAAGACTCCTTGGAATACAAATTTTACTTTTGATGTACATAATATACGTAGTTATTTTATGTCGTCCAATTTCATCCGTGTTTCCGCTGCTGATATATATATATATATTCACACAGGATATTTATAATTTTATTTATTGGAATACTAGTAAAGCGGGACTTTATATCGAAGGACAACATTTTTATTTCTTTTAAATTCAAGTCGCGATTTTTCCACAAATTGAAAGCTATCCTCTACCACGTGCTCCATTCTTCCTTTCATAGTAGGTTTTATAATCAGGCATAATAATCTGGCTGCCCCGTGCTGCGGAGAATTCACCATAGATAAAATTGGTCTGAAATGAGGAAGTCTGTCATTGTTGGTCATTTTGATTACCTTAGTCAACCCATATAATATCTGTTGCGTTGGACATACTGCCTTTTTATTTTTACATTCTGAAATAAATGAATGTTTTTGCTCTATGTTGATTTCTTTTTTAGCTTCGACCTGCGAAATAATTCTGTTTAGAATCTTAGTTATCGAATTTTCTACTTTTGTTGTAGTATGACGTTGTACCTCTTCGCGTTTAAATATGGTTTTTCTCGCTTAGAATTTGTAACTATAGTCCGTAGAGTTCATTAAACTACGCCTGCCCCTTTGTCTGGCTTCATGAGTCTGATTTGATTGTTTCGTTGTGGCTCATTTAGTTTCTCCTGATGCCTTTCAGTGACCAGTTTATTTACTTTGAATGTGCGCAAATATTGGCCATATGTACTTCGGAGGTCAGATTTAAAGAGTGAGACATCGTAGTTTTTCGTTGAATTTTGTTTTGTAGCATCTTCAAAAAAGCATTCAATTGATACCTGCATATGCATTTCATTACGTTCGCAAATTCTACTTTTTGTTATACAGTATTTCGGCTCCAGAGAGAGAACTTTATTTTTTTGTTTCGTTAATTTGACGTCAGTTTAATTAAAAATAACTTTACTTGGATTCTCAGGAAATATTTTGACCTTAGAACATTGCACTGCATTACGTGCTAGTTTTTTATCACTCTCTTCCTCGCACCTTCTGTAATCCATGCCATCTCATTTAAAAGATTAATTCGAATTTAATCTTCTATCATCTGTAGTTTCGACTCTATAGATAGACATTTAATTTTGTAGCTATCCGCTTTTACTTCCTCTTCTTCCGATGACATTTTCTAAAATGCGGCGATGAATATTCTTTGATTGATTCTGCTTGGTACTTTTCCAACGCTTAATCACGTATGTTAGGATTATTACTTCACATAGACAATTTTTATGATACACCACGCGTTCCACACATTCACCATGTCTTCACGAATCGGATATATACGCATTAATAATCTTTCATGGAATAGGGTAACCAGGATGTTTTAATA
>JAQBSW010000294.1:225000-228383 GCA_029291075.1 Eudiplozoon nipponicum
GAAAACTTTTGGAATAGAAAGGCTGAAGAAATTGAAGTAGCTTTCGCATCAGGTAATAGTCGCTGCTTGTTCCAACTTATCCGCGCAACTGGTCCGAGAAAATTAAACGTTAGCGAAACTATAAATGATAGTAACAACGAATTAATAACCGATAAAATAAGTCGTCTTGACAGGTGGGCTGAACACTTTAGAGATCAATTTTCTTGACCACCCGCGTCAGTTCCGATTCTCGAAGGCATGTCTGCATCAACAGTTTGGAATGTTAGTCGCGAAGAGCTATCCGAGTTAGAAGTACGCGATGTAATCCTATCTCTTAAACGCCGCAAAGATCGCAGGCCCCGATGATTTACTTCCGGGATTGTTTAAGGATGGTGGCGATATAATTTAAGGAGCGTTGACAAAACTTGTTCATACAATATGGAATAAGAAAACCGTACCACTTGACTGGAATGAGTCGACCATCATTCCCATCTTCAAAGCGGCAATCATAATTCGTGCGATAACCATCGTGATGTAGGTTTGACTCCGGTCGTATCATGTTTATTTGCTTCGATGATCCTACGTCTTCTTAGCGCTTCACGTGAATCACATACAAGAGAAGAACAGGCCGGATTCCGCGCAGGACGAGGTTGTATAGATAACATTTTTACGTTAAGGCAAGTTCTCGAACAGAGACATTTATATCACCGTCCCACAATAGTCGTCTTTCTAGACTTCAAGAGTGCATTTGATTCGGTGGATCGCAATGTTTTATTCCATATCCTGTCGAAAACCGGTGTGCTCACAAAATTTGTTAATATTATACGAGCTCTCTACACAAATACTTCTGGTCGCGTTAAGGTCTACAAAGAATTAACGCATAACTTTACAACCAGCAGTGGTGTTCATCAAGGTTGTCCACTTTCCACGATTTTTGTTTAGTTTTGTAATCGATGCTATTATGAACAACACTCTCCCACACATTCAGGATGCTGGAGTTGAAGTTCTCCCGGGCGATAAACTAGTCGATCTTGACTATGCGGATGATATCGTACTATTTATCGACAATCAGGATGCTGCCCAGGCCACCTTGAATAGATTAACAGACGTTGTTCCGTCTTTCGGTATGAAATTCGCACCCTCTAAATGTAAGATACTGTTCCAGGATCACTCACCACTCACTCCAACGATGCGACAGGTTTAAATATCTTGGGAGCTCTATCAATAACGTAGACAATATGTCCTACGAGGTGAGAATACGGATCGCGAAAGCTAGAGTAGCTTTCTCGTACCTTCGTCATTTATGGAGAAACGCCAATATTTCACTTTGCCGTAAAGGTCCTGTTTACAATTCATCTATACGAGCAGTCTTACTATAAGCTAGTGAAACTTGGCCTCTTAGAGTTGATGATTTGAGACGCTTACAGGCATTCGATCATCGTTGTTTGAGAAGTATAGCACATGTTGGTTACCAACAACGAATAACTAACGTTGACATCCGTAGACGTATTTTTGGATCTGACAGTAAGTGCTCGTCGTTAGAAAAACAAATAAGGCTCCATCAACTTCGTTGGCTCGGTCACGTTTTGCGTATGCCCTCATTTCGATTGCCCAATAGAGCTCTGTTCTCTCATCCGGCACCAGATTGGCGTAGGAAACAAGGTGGGTAGATTTTGACATGGCAGAAACAATTGAAGTCACTTACATCCAAATTGGGTAGTATAGGACCCACCAGTCTGCCGAGATGGGGTCCTCGTGCGCATCACAGTTCTTGGTAAGAAACCCTTAGCGATATGACATCGAATCGAGCTCAGTGGCGATCTTGTTGCAGATGTCTAGTAGAATCATCTTCGTAACTTTCTTTTCTTAGTAGGGCAAAGTTAGCTGTGAGGTTTGGTTTGTTTATGACGTGATACAGTGAAATCCGTAAGGAAGCTGTATTGTTGATGTCGCCTTGCCCGAATGCTGACTTGGCCATAATGGTGTTGTGGAGAGGTTTAGTTTGCCTCAGTTCTGTGAGTTATCCTGATAAATTTACTCATAGTAGCAAGGTATTCCTTCTCTCTCTCTCTCTCTCGTAAATCTCACTAATAATTTGTCTAAATTCACTTATATACTTTTTTTCACTCATGGTTATATGGCAGTAAAACATTAGTCACCTGACTTTTGTGTGGCTGGACATGATGATGATGTAAGTTAATCGAGGAAACTAACATAGATACAAGTTAAGCTTGTGACATGTTGGATATCGCACAGATTATGATTGGACTGATTATCGACTCGCTTTAAGGACTTAGCACGCTTTCCTGTTTCCATATAGCATGATATCTATTAATCAACGGAACCTTGATTATAATAATTGTTATCACCACCCGCGCAACCAAAGTTCGTTTAATTATATAAATGTTCATTTCAATACCACTTCCCCATGTAGCGTGGTGTCTGTTCAGCAATGACAGATTCGAGATGGTTAGTTGGAATTCTGGGTCTAAATGGATTTTTATAAGCTTCACCTATAGGACAAATAGAGTAACCAAGTTGCATTAGCTAGTATATAACTGAATACTGTGTGCAGTGTAGTGTGCGGAAAGATGGCTCAGTGATTAGAGCATCGGATTCCGAAGCAGAAGATCATCAGTTTCGAGACATTTTTGCGGCAAATTCTTCTCATTACTTGATGAGTTCCCAATAACGATGAAACCAGTCTACTGGATGAAATAGCTTTTCTACACTATAAAATTCTTATTTTATAGTGACATATGTAAGTAAATAATGGATCAGGTGTTTATATCATGACCGCAAACTTGATTATAATAATTGTTATCACCACCCGCGCAACCAAAGTTCGTTTAATTATATAAATGTTCATTTCAATACCACTTCCCCATGTAATGTGGTGTCTGTTCAGTAATGACAGATTGGGCATGGTTAGTTGGAACTTTGGGTCTAAATGGACGTCATATGAGCTCCACCTAAAGGAAAAATTGACTAACCAAGTTACATTAGTTAGTATATAACTGAAAATTGTGTGTAGTGTAGTGTGCGGCAGGATGGCTCAGTGGTTAGAGCATCAGATTCCGAAGCAGACGTGCCCAGGTTCGAGTCGTATCCGTAGACTGAGGAAGCGACCCAAAATGTTGTACGAAGAAAAGAGGATTCGGTAATCTCACTCGGTTTTAAAAACAGATTTCACGTAATGATAAAAGTAAAGTTGAACACCGTTATATCTTTTATACAATGTACCAATAGAGAAAGGAACGCCTGTTGGCAACAGTATTTTGCACAAAAGTGAATAAATTCTTTTTAGTACGTTAACTTAAAAATGCTTATTCATTATGACTCAGCAGAGAAAATGCTGAGGTCTCTTCGCAATGCCAATTTTTGCAGTAAATGTCGCTCGGAAG
>JAQBSW010000295.1:0-228280 GCA_029291075.1 Eudiplozoon nipponicum
TTACTGCGGCTGGCTCCTTTTGGAGGATAAGCCAGCTCCACATTTCATGGAGTTTCTTGGGAATTTGGTACAAGTGGTGTCCCCTCACCACTCGGCTTTTTGATCGAGGACGCACCTCTAGCCTTTGCACATCCAAGCGCAGACTGCAAGGCAGCAGTAAGTTGCATGGTTACCGGTGGCTGTTGAGAGCTCATTCGCCATTCGGAAGTACGGGGTACTGTCCAGGAGTCCATGTAATCCTGTGGCTGTTGAACCCTTTTTGCGGGGAACACACGTCGAGTCATGGTGCCGTCGTCGGGCTCATGTGGTATTTTATAGGAGATCCGATTGCCGGTAGGAAATCCACCGCGCCCTGGTGACACCACCGCCATAGCCCCGTTAGCCCATATACGATCGGCCATCGAGACATGGTTGACACCGTCGTACCACGTTGAGGAGGGGATGGACTTTACGACGGGTATATTTAATAAACAACCCTATTAATTACAAATAAAATTGCAGTTCAAGAAATCTCAATTAAAACTGCTTGAAACTAACAGAGGTTGTTTCTAAAATCACAGTTAAGAGAAATATTGTGTAAGAACCGAGTTAGATTATTTGACCTTAAAGAGCACCATATTTGTCAAAATCGAACATCGTTGGGTTGTAACGCGGAGCCGCGTGTTACATCCTATCTATTCGCTTCAGAATAATATCCATAAACGTAGATAATAACGTAAAAACAGAAGAAAGAAATTCATCGGTGTTCATAATGTAAAAACTTTAATAGTCAATCGTTACACTTTAATCTCTGAAAAGATGCAAGTCTATTCTGAAACATTGCCGGTGTGCATTCTCAAAATTAAGTTTCGGTGTTTTGCTACTCATGTTGTTCCATTGTAAAATAATTTGTTTTTGATCTAACTCTTTGAAATGGTTTACAACATCATAATTGTGTGATTCCACCGTTTCAATTTCTACATTTACATGATCTAAGCCTTCCTAACCTGTAGTTGATACCTTTATAATCTGCTTGAGATCATGATTAGAAAAAATTGATTATTTCACAGTCATGTAACTTATTAAAATCACCTACCACCACATTATAGCCATGACAGTCCAAAATAGATTGAATAGAATTGGTAAATGTTTGATCAACATATAAACTAGCATACGGCAGTCTGTAAACCGCGGTTAAGATCAGATTATCGATTTGTATTAATAAAAATAAATGATAGCATTATATTCACTAGTATGTAAAATTTTCGCGTTTAATACAGATTTACTATAAATAAGTACTCCTCCACCTCTTCTATCTAACGATCTGAATTTTTTAAATAAAGAATAATGAGGCATGCCAAATTCGTGATTTTCATTGTCCTTGTTGAGCCAAGTTTCATAAAAAATTATAAAATCAAAATCGTTACTTATTACAAAATTACACAGCAAACATTTTTTTACTTAACACTTCTACAGTTGGCATAAAATAAAGTATATGTAAAATATGACTTATCTTTACTGTTTTCGATATTTACTGATTTAATTTTTTTACTCTTCTGTCCGCTGTCCAAGATATTCATTAGTGATGCACCGTTTTTTGTGATTTTAGAATCAATTGACACACTCTTTATGGTAGCATGTTCCAGATTAGATGATCCTTGATCTTTATTTTTCTTCAACTTTTTTGTTGTAAACAATTTCATTTGGAGAAACGTCTTGTCTCTGCGAATGAAGATATTGTGGAAATCAGGAAACTCTCCTTTCTTCATATTAATATCTTCAAATTGCATGTTCGTCGGCCTCTTTGACAGTTTCACCACAACCGGCCATGGTTGTTCAGATCGCTTGCCCACTATGTAATATTTCATTATATCGGCCTCTGTCGTGTCTCTGATTAAATCATTTTATTTCTCTACATCATTCCCGTTGGCTTTTTCATTAAGATTAAATAATATTATCTGATCCTGTATGCCAATTCTTGCCGAAACTTCATTGGCTAATATATTCAATATTTCTTCTCCTAAAGTATTGTTTTTCGTTTATGTATTGTCTTCTATTATTATATCCGCTAGCTCAATCCACAGCTGAACATCATCCCTTAATTTATCAACCTTCTCATTTAACTCCTCGGTCAATTCTTCAATTTTTGCGCATAAATTTTCATTTCTCTTTTCTGCTAAATCCAATTTTGAGGCATATACACTAACTTCCGATTCTAGTTTATACATCTTATTTTTAATTGTACTGTTATCCTCCTTCAGCTCTTTCATGGAATTCTGAAGGTCCGTAACAATTTTCTCAAATTCAATATGCAACAAAGTCGGAGCCATTTCAAACCGCGTGTGTCACACAAGACTTTAAAATTTATTTAAAAACAAATATACTCACACTCGCATTTCAAAACCACATTTCGGTTTACAAATTCGATTTGTTGAAGCACTAAAAACAAACGCATTTGACTGAGTTATCCGAAAGTCTATTTTACCAGGAGCAGCCATTCTAGCTCAACTGTGATACAATAGTAAAAGTAATAATGAAAGTCAAATCTAAAGAATAAAGTGACCATTTAGGAATAGCGATTGACAATATACTTCATTTAACTTTTGTGTTCCTAAATGCTTTTTTGCTTAATTTAGACTAAAATTTTTATAGATAAAACAATAAAATCTCGTATTCTGACAATCATAATACGACCGATTCCAAGATTTAGTAGAAGATTTTATGCTAATGGTTTTAGATTAATCTCAATGATTCCTTCATTTTTGCATATAACGGAACGACAAATACTAAGACATTTTGACTCCATCCTCTCATTAGTCTTTGATAGTAGTCAGCACGTTTTATCGAATGAGAAATGACCATTACGAATATTTTGTATATGTGGAATTATATCATAGCTCTTGTACACAGTGATGGACTTCATCCATATCACAAAAGCGTGTGCCTCTATCTCTATTGAGTATTTTATGGAAGCGACTTGTGCGTTAGAGATTAATTCTGTTTTTTATTAAATACAAAAATTTACTTATATAATAGAAGTATAGTTATTCAAGATAATAATCTGAAATCTAGACTTTTAAGCGTCAAAATCGAAGTTTCTCAATTTTTCAGATTGGCTCCTATATTATTTGAAATTTTATTTACAAAATCGCAGAATGTTTACCTAAACAGCAAGTCTGCAAATTTTCTGATGATATAAATACGATATATCCAATCGATCTAAGAACAATTATTTGTTGAAGACTACTATAACATTATATATTAACGTTCGGAGTAGATATTTCTTAATGCAATGTCTGAAGATCAATTGAAATATTTCGCAAGCTTTAGAAATTAGCAATAACAGTGGATTTCATTATATTTATTACCATAATGTTCTAGGTAACGATGTATTTGATATCCATATTCAACGTAAATCTAAGTATTTATACTCAAATATTCAGTTTAAATCCTCTTCTTTAGGACTTAGTGAAGGAGTTGTTGGCTGCACTAAGAAATGTAGGACGTTAAATATATTATCGAAAGGCATACAACTACAAATGTTTCCTTTTGGGATTAGGCCAATCTTAGAATACGAATCTGCAACACGAACACCAAATTTAAAAAATATTTTTTAACGTGGTAATATATGTATCAGGAAAGATGATAAGTGGTATCAGCCTGGCCTCCTACAGTATATAACGATCTGTTGCTTACGCTGCGCTAACGGTTGAATCTAATTGAAGCAGGAAAATGGTGCCAACAACTCCATTTGGAGGCTTATTTCTGCCTTCAGCCCATTCTGCTTAGAATTGAATGGTAGAAACACTACCAAGTGTTTCTCGTTAATTTTCACTAAGGCGTCGACGACGACGGGTCTTGGTAATCGAACTGAACTAAACTCTGTGGTCCCAGTCGCCATATATGTCATTGTCCCCGTGCTTTGTTAAATAACCCGAATCTTTGGATTTAACGCCAGGTTGAAATGGATAAAAATTTAAATTTTATAATTAAAAAATACGTGCCCTTTATTTATTAAGCGAACATTGGTTGCGTGGGCGGTGATAACAATTATAATAATCAAGGTTTCGATCTTGATATAAGCACCTGATCCAATATTTGCTTACGTAGGTCACGATAAACTAGGAATTTTATAGTGTATAAAAGGCAAATCATCCAGTGGACCGGTTTCGTCCTTATTGGGAACTCATCAAATACTGGCCAGAATTTGCTGTGGACATCTCTCAAACCATATTCAAAAGCAGACGTGCACAGGTTCGAGCCCTGTCCGCGGCAAATTCTGGCCAGTACGTGATGAGTTCCCAATAATGACTAAACCGGTCTACTGGATGAATTGTTTTTTCTACACTATACAATTCTTAGTTTATACTGACATATGTAAGTAATAAATGGGTCCGGTGCCCTGTATTTTTTTATGCTAATAACAAAGCGATTACCAAAACTGTGTCCAACGATTAAACTGACAGAATTTTGATCCAATTAATGGCTGATAAAAAAATTTGTCTACATGGCTATTGAACTGTATTAAATATCAATAACTGCAAATTGAGAAGATGGAATATGGCACAGAAGCAGCCGTCATCAAATAAATTTGTAGATTGGAACTGTGGCTTAACAAAATTTTAAAATATTATACGGATTGAACTTTCGAATTTGTTTAAGTGACTTAGAAGAATAATTTGAAAACTTCCAAATTTGTGTCACACACTAAGTGTGATTGCAAAGATGAGATGATCCACAATTTAGAGAAACTGATAATTAATTAGGAACAATGACGACAGAAATTTGCGCTTCAACAGTAATGCCCGTCCTAACTAATTTCCAAGTAGCACACGAATGCAGAATAATAAAAATAAATTGCTCAATAAATTTTTATTAAGGTAACAAATTTAGTTAGCAATACACAATAGATTCAATACTGTCTGATCCTGGTGCGGTTACGACTGTAACATGCAATTTTACTAATAAGACAAAAGGATCCGTAAAGCAGATCTGTCGGTAGCCCTTAGTAAGACCATGGAGATGTTCACGGGTAAATGCCGTATCAGTTTTTGAATTTTATTGAATATGGAGTTCCAGAAGTCCTTCTAGACACTGGCCCTTTGTCTATTGCTCGTGAGTTAGTGATCCTTTGATCAGATTCAAGTGAACATGTAGAATTGATGAAGCAGGCTATGTTTATTGTTGATCGAGGGGACTGACTAATATTGCTGAAGGACAGCGACAACACGTACATATACAATTAACAAAGGATTGATAACGTCCGATTGGATGCGCAGCAGCAAGAATATTGACGAGAATTACAACTAGCCAAGTTAGTTACACAGCGTGGTAAACGCAAATAAGACTGCGTAGATAGTCAGTACAGCAGAGAAGGCGAAAGCAATTGCAGGTAGCGAGTAGAGCAAAGTGTATTGCGTGGTAATTGCATCGCGCTTATATTGACAGGAGTTGCACTGTAAAAAGTAAGTAAAAATGTGTAACCTCCCTGACTAAAAATAAGTTCCGTATGACATTACAAGAATAAGACAAAACAAGTTCTGTTAAAGCAGTTGCTCTGGGTACACTTAACAGGGCCTGAAAGTATTCACCGGAAAATGCCGTGAATGTTTATATATGTTGCAGTGAAGGTAGTGTCTAGAAGTCCTTTTAGACACTTGCTCTGTTATTCGGTTGGTTTCCTGGTGTTCTTTTCGAGGGGATGCACCGTAGTAAATAGAGTTCTCAAAACCGGATATGTGAGTTGCTGTTCCAAGGCTTCGAATTGTCTGGTTAAAGATCTGCGGCAACACCGTGGTGGCTGGCACACTTAGATATCTGATTAATTGATTATTGATTACATATGACTAGTTGCGTAGCAACAATAAGAATGGCGTGACTGAAGACTAGGTATCGAGATGACACAGCGAGGTAAATTCAAGTCCAGAAGTCGGCGTAGGTTAATAGGCAAGTGATAAAGCAACAGCAATCACATGTTGCGAGCAGACCAGAAGTGTTTGGCGTGGTCATTTCATCGTGCTTATATATGTGCAGTCGCACACAATGGATCAACGGCAAATTCACGCATTATAATTTATACAGCGTATTGAAATTTGATTTTTATTTTGGCAATAAATCGGTAAATTAATCTGAGACGTTACAAATTATTCATAAAGTGAAACCACCGTGGCTGGTTAAAAAGAATATCATTAAAAAATATTCGTTAAATTTCTAGAACTTTCTTTGTTTAAATACTTTTGAGAAAATAAAATTTTTAACTGTGAATAATTTGAGTTTCTGAATACTGTACCAGACGGGCTTGATTTTCTCTGCCAATTTGCAGTTTCCAACATATTACTTGGTTAAATTTTACAAATTTTGTTCATCGCCTTATATTCCTGTTTAATTGTGTTTCCGTTTTGATTTTTGCTTATTGGATCTTTCAGGAATATGTAATTTATTTATTCTGATTTTCGTGACTAACCTGTTTCCGGGATATGCATTCAGGATGCATTGTTATGTACGAATTTAATTTATTAATTATATTGTGAACGCCCCGGCTGCAAGTAAATGCCGTGCGACGTTACAAAAAGTTAAGAGCCGTAGATAAGAAGAGACAGTACTGTTGGTGGCCCTAGTTAGGACCGGAATTGCGTTCTCCCACAAATGCCGAGAAAGTTTGTTTGTGTTGCGGTGTCTAGATGTACTCCTGTAGAGGCTCTTTGGTCACTACCATAAGAGAGGCTTTGAGATGCTAGGCTCGAATAATCCATATATGCGGTAAAATCATCTAATATAGCACAACTAAATACCTTAGAATCTTTCTTTTAACTACATTTATCAAGCCCAACCGCCAATTGCTCTGTATCTTCAATATTTTCTAAACCAGCCATAATATTAGAATAAGATTTCTTGCAATATAGATATTATAACAATAACTGTGCTCACCAAAATACGCTGATATCCGCAGATGACAGAACGATACGGTGTTGGTCTGAAGAAAATTCGTGGTCCTTACCAATAATATTGTAGGAAGTTTTTTAATTGTTTTTGCAGGGCAGCTGTCTATTTAGTAATATTACCCCATTCATACATGTCCCTGGTGGCTATTGTTACTATCCTTACTCATGATTATTCCCTTTATTTTTTCCGAAGTTTGATGTGAGGAGTGTAAGCCGGATCATCAGACGTTTATTGAATGTAATGTTGCTTGCATGAATCAATACACCGTTAATCCAAATAGACCGTGCTCTAGACGGCAACAAAATAATATTTTTTCAACTCAATAAAATGTCTTATACAAAAGTAGTCACAATAAACACAATAAATGATTGAAAATGTAAGAGGATATAAATCCAGAATGATTAGCAGTTTAGTTTAAAGTCACTGATAATTGATGAAAAGAACCACAAAAGTAAATCCGAAAAGTCTTAGGAGTATGGTTTATAGTCACTGATAATTGATGAAAAGAAACACAATAGTAAATCCGAGTTTTGATCGTCATGTCACATAAATCCACTGCATGTTACCTGCGTATTGCGCGCTTGTGAATATTATTATTAAAAAACCCCTGTTAATTACAATTAAATTTGCAGTTCAAGAAATCTCAATTAAAATTGCTTGAAACTAACAGATATTGTTGCTAAAATCACAGTTTTTTTAATAGAATAGAATATCTTTATTTGGATTCAAACCACACATATTCCATCAAATAATAAAATTGGAAATTGTACAATATATATTTTAAAAAATTATCACATCACAATAATTGTGCAATTAATCTCATGTAGATAAGTATATCTCACTAGTTGTACTATACAATATATCAATATCAGAAAGTTCGACTGAAAAGAATAATATATACATCATCAAATTACGAACAATTAAGGTATAATTCGAGTGTAACATTATGCAAAAATTGAGAACCATGACTAGCAGTTGATTGTATGTAATGTTAACTAATATGAAGATATAGTGCATAACATTTCAATTATAATAGTACGAAACTTGGAAATAAAAATCTCAAGAAAATCTGTTTCCGATAACAATTATCCTTGTCTTTTATTCAACCATGAGAAAGTATTATCATAATCAAAATAAAAAATAACAGCAGGATTGCAGACTTTTTCAAGTTCAGTAGATAATATTTTAAAAGACATCTTAGATGGAGGCATTTCTCTAAGCCCCTTCGGCAATTGGTTATAAATTTTGTAGATTTTCGAGAAAGAGAATAACTTGCTCACTACATTCCCCACAAAAGGAGGAGATATTGCCATATGTCCAGATCTAGTTCCAATTTCTTGACTCTTTCTTATCGGAGTCATATAGGCACCAGTCCACTGGTTCAGATGGAAAACTTTTATACAATAACACATCCTCCGAAACCACAGAGATTGCAATGACACAAACTGTAATCTAGAGGCATATATAGTGCAAGAAATAGGACTAATATGTTTCACAACTTTTCTTTGTACAGTTAAGAGAAATATTGTGTAAAACCAGAGTCAGATCATTTGATCTTAAAGAGAACTATATTTGTCAAAATTGAACTTCGTTTGGTTGTAACGCGGAGCCGCGTCTTACAATATGTATTAAGAACAATAAATGGAAAATGCTTCAATATTTTATTAAAAAAGAGTATTCAGATAGAACCAGATAGCAAAGCATGCACGCAACTCAATAACTCAGAAAAACTCGCTTATAATCATTCACTAAGACAAGTCAAAAACTTCGACGATATGTAAAAAAATAACTTCCAAAAATTTTTCAATATTTTAAAAATACCCAATATTGTTTTATGAAGCCTGCGATAACATCAAATGTTCAAAAATAAAATTTACCATCGAACAGATATCCTCCAGATTTCCAAAGCGAGTCTTCCCCAATGCCAAAATTTTCGGGAACGCCTATTCCTAGCAAATCTTCTACCGCTTTGGTTTACCCGTCACCTTCGAGTCATTTCTTTTATCCATAAGATCATAACTTCCTTAACACTCTCCAACTTTGCTCACCCAAGTTACCACTACGCCACACGTTCTAGTAACTCTTCTATCCAAACTAACCATAACCCAACCATATTTTTAAAAAATCTATCTCTTCTCCAAAGCCACTAGTGTCTTCAATGTTCTTCCCACGAACATAAAGCTCCTACCCCATCACGAATTCAAAAAGGCGGCCCATAAGTACTTCTTCAACAAACTTATTCGTGATACGACCTATTGGAAACGAAACTGGTTCCATCTCAATCCATAACATTTACTTCACCGCAGGCTATTCTCTTTACTGACTTCGAAGGGCGAAATCCCTCATGCAGTCATCTAATTTTCCACTTTATCCCTCTGGTTTTAAATCTTCCCTTTCTCGACAAACTGATACCAGTTTCAGCTCATTTTCACCCCATCATGTCCATATAGTGGACACTTTACCCCAGTTTGCTAATCCTAATTCTTTTCTTTCTTGTTTCCGCGGAGACCGGAAACTCAACAGCCCTACCGATTCACGAACAGTTTGCTTTGGACATCGACTCTCCCTCGTCTTCCTTCAATCACAACCTCATCAACGGACACCATCGACCCCTGCAAGACTCACTTGCTTCAATCTTGTAGACTCCATCCAGGTCTATACTTTGTTAGTCACAATTCCATTTACCTCCACATATCCTACGCCTGATTTGTTATTTCAATGGTTGGGCCAGTTGGCCTTTGATGCCAAATAAATGATTATTATCATTTATTTTTATATGAGTTAATTGATGTCTAAGAAAGATGTCACAAAGAAAAGTTGTGAAACAAATTAGTCCTATCTCCTGCACTATATACGCCACTAGATTACAGTTTTTATCACTGCATCCTTTATGGTTTCAGAGGATGTGCTATTTCATAAAAGCTTTCCATTTGAACCAGTGGACTGGTGCCTATATGAATCCAATAAGAAAGAGTCATGAAATTGGAACTAGATCTTGTCATTTTGCAATATCTCCACCATTGGTGGGGAATGTTGCAAGCAAGCTATTCTCTTTTTCAAAAATTTATAAAATTTACAATAAATTGCCCAAGGGGCTTAGATAAACGCCACTATCTAACATGTCTTTTAAATTTTTATATACCGAACTAGAAAAAGTGTTCAATCCTGCTGATATCTTTAATTTTGATTATGATAATACTTTTTCATGGTTAAATAAAAGACAGGATTAATTATTTTTCAGCAGCATAATTTCTCGAAATTCTATCTTCAAATTTTGTATTATTCAAACTGAAATGTTATGCATTATATCATCTTGTTAATCAACAATGCATACAATCAATTATTAGTCATGGTTCCCTTTTTTTCTTGCAAAATGTTACACTCGAATTATACCTTAAAGTTTCCTATTTTTGATGAAGAATCTATCACTCTTTACAGCCGAACTTTCTGATGCTGATAAATTGTACAGTACAACTAATTACACATATTTATGTGATGTGATATCTTTTTATATTGTACATTTTCTAATTTTATTATTTGATGGAACATTGTGGTTTGAATCCAAATAAAGATATTCTATTCTATTCTAAGAAATTAATTAACCAACACACTCCTAGACACTTGAGGTTGTAGAAGTGACCAAAGGCCTCTACATGACCGTCATAAGTATATTCACAACTTTAGACCTTGTAAGAGGTTGTACAACACTCTGCTTAGAACGTCTCCCGATGTTGCATATGCAAAACAGTTTGATTTACTCGTATTGGTTTGTGCTATTGTTGAATTTTTACGTGTTATATGGTGTAATTATATTATTATTTTCACGAAAATCACTGATAACGTGAGTAAACAATTATGTTTCTTTTATAGTGTTTTATCAATTTTTATTTATATTTGAAGTTTGAAAGGCATTAAATTAATAATTTAAGTTTTTGTGTAATTGGATTTTATGTATTAATTCTATTTTTTAATATAAACCATTATTATTCTATTACTTGGTTATATTTATTTCGTTTATGTCCTTTTAACAATGGTTGCTAAAAATACCAATATAGATGTAGCCACAAAGTTTATCTCTATGTGCAAACAGAATCCAGAGAAATCTGAGGCGTCAGTTGCAATTGAACTCTTAGCAACTTTAATTGAATCGAGTGATGTCTCTGCTGTTCGAGGTCTCAATGATCTAATGGTTTCAGCAATAGAGCAAATGTGCAAAACGAAATGTAGTAATATATCTGTGCACTCAGCATGTGAATTATTCCAAAGATTTATAACATTGGCGATTCTTGATATTGGTGATTTTAACGAATGCAAGCGTGTGCTGCTAACTAGAGCTAATATTTTTATTCAGAAAGTGAGTTTTGTTGACTTAAATCATATGATCTTGATCAAAATTAATGCACATTATCATTTTTGGTAATATCAATGATTTCACCTTGAAACGATTTATTATCATTACGATCTCCCGAATTGCTTATTGGAAATGACTGGTTTTCGCCTATTTTACTTTCAGAAGTTGATACGCGGCACGTTCTCTATGAAAAAATATAATAAACGTGATTGAAATGGCCTTTGTGTATTATCAAACTTCAAAACATCTAAAATTTAAATGTACCCTTTGTTGCGAAAACAATAGAAACTACATAAAACGAAGGCAAATGTTTAACTCATGTTAATCAAACATTTGAAGCGATAAATTTATGGGCAAGGTAATTGAACGGATTGAAAATGTCCATCAGAATAAGAGTAAGCATTCCTTTATTTGACTGTACATAATAATAATAGTAATACATTTATTTGGCATCAAAGGCCAACTGGCCCAACCATTGAGGTAACCATTTCAAGGGTAGGCTATGTAGAGGTGAATGGAATTGTGACTATCAAAGTATTTAATAGCAGAGGTAGGAGTTGATGAAGGGAAAAGTTATCATAAACATCCAGATAGTTCAATCTGGTGAAAAAAATACAAACGAAATTCCATCTGACTAGACAAGATCAATTGGAGTTCAGTCCATGAAGTGTCCGAGCATCAAAGCGGGGTAGGTTGGGTCCGGACAGATGAGTTCAAGTGTGAGATCGAAAATTATGACGGACCGGAGGCAAACGTCGACCGGCGGAGTACTTTTTCGTAGACCTGGATGCAGACTACTAGATTGAAGATAGTGAGTCATGCAGGGATCGCTGGCGTCCGTTGAACGAGGTTATGATTGATGGAAGACGAGAGGAGTCGATATCCGGAGCAAACCGTTCGTGGATCGGCAGGGCTTTTGAGTTTCCGGTCTTCCGCTGAAACAAGAAAGTAAAAGATTGGATGAGTAAAACCTAGTAAAGTGTCCACTATATGGATATGATGGGGTGAAAATTGAGCTGAGAAGTGGTATCAGTGAGTCGACAATGGAAGATTTAAAACCAGAGGGGTAAAGTGGAAAATTAGATGACTGCCTGAGGGATTTCGCCCTCCGAAGTCAGTAAAGAGAATAGCCTGGGGTGAAGGAAATGTTATGTATTGAGAAGGAACCAGTTTCGTTTCCAATCTGTCGTATCACAAGGAAGTTTGTTGAAGAAGTACTTATGGGCCGCCTTTTTAAATTCGTGCTGGGGTAGGAGCTTTATGTCCGTGGGAAGAGCGTTGAAGACACTGGCTTTGGAGAAGAAATATATCGTCTGTATTATAGATGCATATTACACTCAACTTCACGATTATGTGTAATGTTTTGTTTGAACGGAATTTATTGTGCATTTTATGTCAGAAAAAATAATTCTCCATTTATTCATACTTGTAAAATCGTTAATGTTTATGCTGGAGTTATAAATAGTATATCATTTATAGTTTGTTAGCTTTTGAATTACTGATTCTCGTAAAGTTTTATCTTTGAAGTTGACTAGATTAAAGTAATAGCAAATAAATGTTTATTTCTAGACTGGGTTTGCTTCGGAAGAAGAAGCTAGCCTTACCATACATTTTTGTTGATTTGTAAAATGTAACATCAATATTCGAATTTTATTCAATCGTGATGCTTTCCCGAAGGCGTCTGCATCAGCCATCAGAGCTAGAAATACGGGATGCAATCCTATCTCTTAAACGTCAGATGAACTGCTTTTGGGATAATTTAAGGATGGTGTCGATAGAATTTCGGGAGCGTTGACTATACTTTTTCGTACTATATGGAATGAGGAACCCGTACTACTTGTTTGAAATGAGTCGACCATCAGTCGTGTCTAGGTTATTTGCTTCGATTATCCTACGTCGTCTTAGTGCTTCACGTGAATCACACACTAGTGAAAATCAGGCTGGATTCTGCTCAGGACGAGGTTGTATAGATAGTATGTTTAAGTTAAGACAAGTTCTTGAATGGAGACATTTATATCAAAGTTCCACAATCGCTGTCTTTCTAGATTTCAAAGGTGCATTTGAATTGATGGATCGCTATTTTTATTCCATATTTTAGCGAAAAGTTGTGTGCCCACAAAATTTGCTAATATACGTGCTCTTTACACAAATACTTCAGGTCGCGTTAAGGTTTACAACGAATTAACGCACAACTTTATATCCATAAGTGGTGTTCGCCAAGGTTATACACTTCCCCCTTTTTGTTTAATTTTTTGATTGATGCTATTATGAACATTTTTTTCCACATATTCACGATGCAGGCGTTGAAGTTCTCCCGGACGGTAAACTAATCGATCTTGACTATGCAGACGATATTGTTCTATAATTCGAAAATCGAGATGTTGCTCGTGCCATCATGAACAGATTTGCAAGAACTTCGCACCCTCTAAATGTGAGATACTTTTACTGGATCACCCACCACTCACTACAACGCTGAGACTACGGAATGAAGATATAGACATAGTTAACAGGTTTATATATCTTGGGAGCTTTATCAATAACTTGGTTAGAAACCCTTAACGATATGGCATCGAATCTAGCTCAGTGGCGATCTTGTTGCAGCTGTCTGGTAGAATCATCTTCGTAACTTTCTTTTCTTAGTAGGGCAAAGTTAGCTGCGAGATTTTGTTCGTTTCTGACGTGATACAGTGAAATCCGCAAGGAAGCTGTATTGCTGATGCCGCCTTGCCCGAATGCTAACTTGTCCATAATGGTGTTGTGGAGAGGTTTGGTTTGCCTCATTTCTGTGTTTTCCTGATAAATTTATTCATAGTAGTAAGGTATTCCTTCACTCTCTGCCTCTCCCTCTCTTTCTCTCGTATATCGCACTAATAATTTATCTAAATTAATTTTTTTTTCATTCCTTATGGTTATATGGCAGTGAAACATTAGTCACTTTTGACAGTTGTATGGCTGGACATGATGATGATCAGTAACTTGGGCAATATGTCTGACGAGGTGAGAATGAGAATCGCGAAAGCTAGAGTAGTCTTCTCGCACATTCGCCATTTATGGAGAAACGCGAGTATTTCACTCTACTTTAAAGGTAGTGTTGATGCATTTGTACGCGCAGTTTTACTACACGCTAGTGAAACTTAGCCTCAGAGTTGCTGATTTAAGACGCATACGGGCACTCGACCATCGTTATTTTAGAAGCATATAACATGTTAGCTACCAACAACGGACAACCAACGTTGACTTTCTAAGACGTATTTTTGGATCTGCCAACAAGTCCTCGTTCGAAAAACAAATAAGGCTCCGTCAACTTCGGTAGGTCGGTCACGTTTTGCTTATTCTCTCAATTCGATTACCCAGTAGAGCTCTGTTCTCTCATCCAGCACCAGTTTGGCGTAAGGGACAAGGTGGGCAGGTTTTGACATGGCAGAAACAGTTAAAGTCAATTGGGTAGTATTGGACCCACTCGTCTGCCAGGATGGGGTCCACGTGCGCATCAAAGTTATTAGTTAGAAACCCTTATCGATATACAGATGTCAAGTAGAACCATATTCGTAACCTTTTCTTAGTAGAGCAAAGTTAGCTGCGACGTCTGCTTTGTCTATGACGTGATACAGTGAAAGCTGCAAGGCAGCTGTATTGCTGATGTTGCCTTGTCTAAATTCTGACTTGGCCACAATTGTGTTCTATAGATGTTTAGTTTGCTTCACTTCTGTAAAACTCATTAATAATTTATCTACATTGCTAAGGCAGTGAAAAATTAGTCACTTTTGGCTTTTGTAGGGCTGAGCATGATTATGAGGATAACAGGTTTGCTTAATTGCATAACGATCTGATCCTTAGCAATTTTGTTACACACAATATACGCACCACCGCTTTATTTTATGAAACTTATTGTAGCAAATCATTGTCAAAAGCATAGCGTTGATGAACTTTGTCGTAGATTCTTCTACTATTTGGCTTATTCGTAATTGTCAGCATATTTCTAGAACTGATACTTCAGATTAATAAAGTAAGACTTCCTTCAATTTTTTCCTATTCTTGAATGCGATAATTTTGGCTTATGTTTTCCGTTCAAAATGAAAACAATTCCTGGGTTGGTCTAATCAGATTTTGATTTTTTACAAATCCTTAAGATAGTAACTGTGATCCCCCACTTAATTTTTTCTTCATTACGTTCAGAAGGCTGTCTAGTATGCTATCGGCTTTAGGCAGAAGTCAGACGAACTGATGATTTGCTCCACAATAATATCCGTTTTCAGTTCACAGAATTTCAATAGCATTCAACTGACCGAAAGACTGGTTTGATCAATTGGTTGAATAAGTGGATCATTCGTTGTATGCTCTCGATTCTTGGATAGTGAACAACTATTGTTGGCGTATAACCAAATATATGAGCATTATAGTTGTTTTGATTTTGATGTTAATCTAAATTATTGGTACTAATTGCAATTTTTCACCAACTTTGCGTTTGTCAAGAGACTTGCAGAACGATGATATAATTATACGAAACATTGAATTAATAAATATTGTTACTCATTAAAAACAATAAAAAATAATGGTGCCTATCTAATTTTATATATGTGGACTGTGAAAGAAAACTATATCACCAATTCATAGGGGGATGGATTGTATTATGAGTTCTTAGATAGTCTGCCAAACAAGGCTGATGAGAACTATCTACCCGAGTGCATGTGGTTAAAGTTTTCTTCAGCAGCAGATATCGGTTCTTCGAGTCTGGCACGCTTGTTCTCATTCCGTAACTGCCCATTTATTGATAATTGTTACTGCTTCAATATTTGAATCTGGAATTTTCAGATCCGTAGGCCGATGTGTTATCCATTTCGCAATGCTGAAGAAAAGTTTGGTCACTGACATCTGGGCAGATAGTATTCATCAGCCTTGGTTAGCAGACTATATAAGAGAAGGAAAACTCAAAATACAAACCATCCTCCCTAGGAATGGACGACCTAGTGTTCTTTTAGTCCATATTTAACCATGATCGACTTATGGTTATGTGGTAGTGAAAAATTATTCATTTTTGGACTTTATATGGCTCTGCATAATGTTACTGCATAGTTAGTCCAAACTCGAGGCTTCACATGAAATGAGATGATGGCTTGGTCCCTTTCATTTAGGAAAGGTTCATGGCACCATTCCCGTGCTAACTACCTTGTGCCCGCCAGTCATCAGACCGAAATTTTTTATGGCTACGGGCTACAATGATGTTGTGTAGGGGCTTGTTTTGAATCGCTTTTGTGTTACCTAGGTAAATATATTCATAGTAACTAGATCCTCCCCCTCATAAATCTCTAAAAACTTGCGTGCCTAAATTATTTTTTCTGTCGTTATTAAAACATTTTCTCTTTATTCTTATGGTGATATGACAGTGAAACGTTGGTTATTGATGGCTTTAGGATTACTGTGCATGATGATACTATATAATTTATAACACGTGTAAATATCATGGATTTTGGTATAGGCCTAGGTGAAATTTCGCGTCTTTTTAAACCATAAGCTCACTGACAAACGGACACGATAGGAAAATTGGACAACTATCCATACATCAGGAAGAATGGATTTTGATTAAAAACTGAGAGACTTCAGACTTGTGATTAATTTTTTTATTGTGTTTTTTGTTTCAGTGTGCTATACCATCGAAATGGTTGTTAATTCAGTTGCTGTTTCAGAAAAATGGTAAATTAGGAAATTAAAGGTATTGCACAGATCTGGTGCCATCATAAAATTATTACGTTAATAATCATACAAGATATCGTGGCTTCAGCTTTTTCTGTGCTGTATCAAGGGTTGAAGTTGAAGTTGCTCTTATTTTAACTCATACAGAGCAAGAAAAAGACAGTCATCCAAACAATATATTAGCAATTCATGTGTCTTTACGATGCATGTTTTACTTCTGTGTGGCCTGTTGCAAATTTAGTTCGCCTATTACAAGATGTGTTTGTTAATGTTGACTTCGAGTTTCCTTTCACTTTGATGGTTTCTGTCAGAAATTTGATTTAGAGGTGCCAGAATAAAAAATTCTTTTCATCAGTCGAAATTTGCCCTCAGTTTGTGGCAAGTTTGCTACATGTAACTACTAAAAATTAAGTGTTAATTGCGCAATAGAACCGAAGCAGAAGCATTATATGATGTAAACGTATTTGAATATGTCGTGTAAAATTTATTAAGTCAGGCTCTGCTTAATCATAATGTTTCAGTCAACACTGCCTGACTGCGTTAATCTTTTTATGCTCCATTGGCATGTTTGGAAGTCCTTTTGAACTATTTGTTTCTAACTTTAGCATTTTACAAGAATGTCATTACCATCATCTTTTAAATTATTTTGTCGATATACTGTTTACTGTAGATCGACTAGTTTATCGCCCGGGAGAACTTTAACTCTAGCATCCTCAATGTATGTGAGTGTTTTTCATAATAGCATCGATTACAAAATTAAACAAAAAGGGGGAAAGTGGACAACCTTCACGAACACCACAACTGGTTGTAAAGCTATGCGTTTATTCGTTGTAGACCTTGGTTATAAACCCTTATCAATATGGTATCGAATCGAGCTCAGTGTTGTTCTTGTTGCAGATGTCTAGTAGAATCATCTTCGTAATTTTCTTTTCTTAGTAGGGCAAAGTTAGCTACGAGGTTTGGTTTTTTTACGTGATACAGTGAAATCCGCAAGAAAGTTGTATTGCTGATGTTGCTTTGCCCGAATGCTAACTTGGCCATAATGGTGTTGTAGCGAGGTTTGGTTTGCTTCATTTCTGTGAGTTAACCTGATGAACTTACTCATGGTAGATAGGTATTCCTTCTCTCTGCCTTTCTCTCTCTCTCTCTCTCTCTCTCGTAAATCACACTAATAATTTGTCTAAAATATTATTTCTGCTATTATTTATATACTTTTTTCACTGCTTATGGTTATATGGCAGTGAAACGTTAGTCATTTTCACTTTTGTATGGCTGGACATAATGATGGTGATGATTTACTGAAGTATATTCAGTAATTTCAAGAATAAATATTTTACTTTTTGGCGATAGGGCTGTTCTCTCAATGTAACTGGAAAACGGGGTCCAAAGAGATGTAACTACACTTTAAAGTGTAAATTCAGTACGTTATGAAGCTGAATTTGTCGTTATAACCAATTTTGATTCGAAGAGTTAAATTGGGCTGAATGACAGTGCTGTTAATTTATAACAATTTTTCGCATTTAAATTTACTTGTGACACAGGACGGATCGGCTTTTTCAACATTTTCAGAAGTGCTTTGCAATAGCTGCTTTCGGAAATTGATGCTTATTATTTTTGGGTCTATCTATGCCACTAGGCATCATTTGCAAGCTGTTCAGTCCAAGTACATTATTAACTCACCTTCATGGCTCTGAGGCCAGGGGAATAATAGACATTAATTTCAATCGAGGTTTTCGTTTGGATTAGTTGTAACCATTGCCAGATTAGTGTTTGGAGGCAATATTCAAAAGAAAAATTTACATTCTGATCAGTTCTAATTGGCCTCATTTTGCTGTAACATGCGGCCATTGATTTTGGGTATTGTATTGATCGGAACACGGTTTTTAAAGGATATTGCCACAGACTGCTCCCAATGCTATCGTGGCACTGGTGATTGACTGGAACCATTGAAGAGGCACAACAATGATCTCGTGGCTAGACGATATTATTCGTGTATCGGTCATTTGATCTATGTAAACTGTGTCATCACGAATGAGGACTCATGTGGGAACCTAGAGACAAACAGCGTCCAATGGAGTGGCGCCGTTGCTACAACTACTACTACTACTACCACTGCACCGCAGTACATCAGCATGGTATATTTTGCTTTACCGCCATATAATCGTGAACTTCATTGTGTTGTGTCTGCAATAATTTAACACTAGATCGCTGGTTCTTCCTTCTTGACATTGGAAACCACTGTGCGATAGACCGATATCTTCATCTATGTATTTATGTATGTGGGGCTGTGTTATAAGTTATTGTAATTTGTTAAATTTGAAATATGAATAGATTGGTATACATGGAGGACAATTTTAATGCCTTAAATAATCCTTGCCGACTGGACTTGTATATATATAGTGAGGGACAACCTTCTGAAAAGACATGCCACACATTTAAATTGTACACGCATTTACATTTAAATAATAATGTATAGCTACGTGTATAACTTTATGCAACGGATCAGTTTATCTTATTCTCGTGTTCATTTTGTGGTTTCGTGAATATTTGTCAAAAAATCTGGCAAATTTAAAGCTCACTCATTTGTTGATAAATTGATAAAGCAACTTGAACTCTCAATTATGCCAAATCTTGTTGCAAATTGATTACAATAGTCTAACATTAACGGACACCTAGATCTCCCGCAAAGTTGTATCCAGAAGTATCGACGAGATACTGGTAACAATGCCTCTACACTGATTTCTGTTAGCTACTTACCGTTGCCGTATTTTTGCCTATTCGAATTTATCATCGTGAGTTTAAGATGCACTGTAATCATGTGTCCCATACCATCATAATGATGGGCAGCTATACAAAAGCCAATAGTAACTAACGTTTCACTGTCATATAACCATAAGAGAAACAAAATAAAAAACTATTTATAAATAACGACAAGAATAATAATTTATGCACACAAACTATTAGTGAGATTTATGAGCGAGAGAGAGAGAGAGTACCTAGTTATTCGGAGTATATTAATCTTGATAACACAGAGAAATGAGGCAAACTGAAACTCTACACAACACCATTAGTGCCAAGTCAGTATTAAGACAGGGCAACTTCAGCAATACAGCTTCATTGCGGTTTTCTGTATCATGTCCTAAACAAAACCAAACCTAGCAGCGAACTCTGCCCTACTAAGAAATGAAAGTTGCAAAAATGATTCTAATAAAAATCTCCACTAGATTCTACATCGCGCAGGGTTTCCAACCAAGAACTAAGATGCACAGGTGAACTCCATCTTGGGAGACGAGTGTGTCCTTTACATCCCGGTTTTGATGTAGTTGATTTTTACTATTTCTGTTATGTAAAAATCTACAAACGTTATTTTTACGCCAATCTGGCGCTGGGCGAAATAATTGTGCTCTGCTGTGCAATTGAATTGAGAGCATCCGCAAAACCTGGCGGAGTCAACGTAGTTGTTGGAGCTTTATTTGGTTTTATAACGAATAGCACTTGTTGGCCGATTCCAAAATACATCTACGGATATCAACATTGGTTATTCGTTGTTGGTAACCTACATGTGATATGCTTCTCATACGACGATGGTCGTATGGAAAGCATAGCGTAGTATTAAATACCTGTAACCGTCTACAATCAACTCTTAGGGGCCAAGTCTCATTTGCGAATAATAAAACTATGAATACAGATGTATTGTAAGCACAATCTTTAAGGCCTAGTGAAATAATCGCGTTTCAATATATATGGCGAAGGTTCGAGAATGCTGCTTTAGCTTTCGCAATTCTCATACACGCCTCGTCACACATATTTTCTAAGTTATTTATAGAGCCCCAAGATATGTAAACCTGCCAAATTTGTCAGGAATTTCATACCGAAAGACGTAACAACGGCAGCTAATCTTTTTAATATGGACTGAGCAGAATATAGATTGTGCAATGGTAGTACGATAACGTCTGCATAGTCAAGATCGTTTAATATACCACCAGGGGAAAATTCAACGCTTGTGTGAAAGAGTGCTGTTCATGATAGTTTATATTATAAAATTCTTTCGGAATGCGAGTTTTAATAATATCCATAGTATCCTTCTCATTGTGCAAACAGAAAAATACAATTTATCAGATAAAAGAACTGTTATTTCTCATATTCCTCTCAAGTGTCTACAAATGAAAAAAAAATGCAAACCTGTAGAAAGTGTGAAATAAGTGAGCAACAAACCAATTGTTTGCATCACTTTCAGTTTAAGCCCAATGCCCGAACATGCTTCTTTTGTTTGGTCTTTCAATTTATATAAATAGATCTTCATTTGAAGATACTTGAGAAGAATATGAGAAAGAAACGGTTCTTTTATTTGATGAAATTTCATTTTCGTTGTGAAATTGGAAAGAGTACTGTGTATTATATAATTAAAAAAAAGAGGGAAAGTGATCAGCTTTGACAAACACCACGGATGGTAGTACAGCTGTGCGCTAATTCGTTGTAGACCTTAACACAACCAGACGTGTATGTCTAGAGAGCGCGTATAATATTTACAAATTTGGTAGGGATACCACATTTCGACAGAATAAAGAATAAAAAATTGATCATCAGAGTCTAGAAGGATCGCTATTATGTGAAATTTGCTTAAGGTATATATATTTTCTATACGATCTCTTCCCAATCAGAATTCGGCCTGTTCTCCTCTATTATATAATTCACGCTAAGCGCTAAGGCGACGTAAGATAATCGAAGCAAATAAACTAGACACGGCTGAATTCAAGCTTATAAAACGATGGTTATCAGACGAATTACGGTTGTCTTTTGTGAAGATAGGGATGATGGTCGAACTATTACATGCAAGTGCTACGGTCTCCACATTCAATATAGTACGAAAAAGTTTAGTCAACGTTTCCGCAATTATGTAGCCACCGTCCTTAAATAAGCTCAGAAGCAAATCTTCGGGGCATGTGAATTTATGACTTTTAAGAGATAGGATTGCATCCAGTTTTTTTTAACTTTGTTGGTTCTTCAAGAGTACTATTCCACACTGTTAATACAGGCATTCGTTCATGAATTGGAATCGACGCACTCACACGTGTTCAGCCCACCTATAAAGAGTAATTATTTTATCGGTTATTAAATGGTTGTTACTATAATGTAGTTTCGAAAACTGGTAATTTTCTCAGACCTGCTTCGCGGGTAAGTTAGAAAAAACACCAACTATTACCCAATATGAACGCTTCTTCCACCTTTTCAGCATTTCTGGTCCAAAAAGATTCGAGATAAATTTTTAAACTGCGCTTAAGTTGGCGTCTTACATTTCTACGAATATTATTATAAGCTGAGCTAAGTGGAATTTGGCGCCTTTATTCGGGTATCTCCTTAGATTTTACCGAGAACCAGTGATTATTTCTCCGGGGCCTAAAATGACATATGCAAACTACCTCCATTGTGCATAGTGGAACTTCGTCAAAATTAAATTAGAATTTTCTCCATCAATGCCGGTTAGATTAAACTTTAAAATATCTTTATATTTTTCTCGGGCGGACGGTTGTTCTAGTTTTTTTTAAATCTCTGAGGTTTATTCTCATTTATTTTTCTAGAAAATTTACAGTAGATTAACGTATGATCCGAGTCGATATAAATGTTCCTATCCTATCATAGATCCAACAACGCCTAAAACTAATTTCTGTGTGATCTATTTGAGTCCACCGTTGTCCGGGACCTGGAGGAGACCATTTGGCACAACGTCTACCACAACGTCTGAAGTTTGTACTACTTAAATACAATCTCTTTCGCGCAGCTATCTAAAAGTCGATCACCATTATCGTTGCGCGTTGAGCTTAAAATGTATCTTCCACCTAAATAAAATTCTGTGTTACTTAAGCTTCCAACTTGAGCATTCATGTCACTAATAATCAAGATGACATCTGAACTTGCTCTAATTAGTAAAGAGCTTAGTTCGGAGTAAAAGGCGTCCTTGCTTTCGTCTGTGCTGCAATTTGTAGGAGTATATGTAGAGAAAACGAAAAGGTAATGTTGATTAAGGTTATTTGCAGTGGTTTTAGTAGATGTATTTAAATATTTCTCAAAAATAGGTTATTTATAGGGACCCATTCAATTAAGCAAGCTTCAGCTCGTGTGCTAAGGACAATACCAACGCCTCATTTACCGGATTGAGAAAACTCCGTGGAACCAAATTTTCGAAGCTAATAACGCGTAGATAGGGATGTTGCAACCGGTTCTGTAATGCCCGTAGGCTTCAGATACACAACATACGTCGATTTATAATTTATCCAACGCACGAGCAAGACCTTGTTGTCCAAGATGTGGTTCAAAACCTAACCTAGGTTTAATGAGTGGTAGTCTACTTAAACTATTTTCGATATTGGGCTTAGTGATCAACATAAACTATATTCATACTTTCTAAAAGAACGTTATTGTTAGATTTAGAAGAGGAAAGGGAAGGGCAGGAGGAAAAATTGAAAATAAAGTTGCCTGTAGTACTTCGATTTTGCTTTTCCACGGCCCAGCAGATAAGGCAAACTTTTTTATAATGCGCGAGGGCCGATGCAGTATGTTATCATTGTAGGATGTATGTTTCATGGTTATTTGTGGACTGTAATAGAACACTAGGTCGCCCATTCCTAGTGATGGTTTGTATTCGGAGTTTTCCTTCTCCTAGATAGTCTGCCAACCAAGGCTGATGAGCACTGTCTGCCCAGATGCCAGTAGCCAAAGTTTTCTTCAGCAGCCGAAATTTTCCATTCGCATCTGGCATTCCGTCACTACACATTTACATAAAACTCGAGGCTTCACAAGAAACGGGATGATGACTGTCCCCTTTAGACCCGGCAAGGGTCATTAACG
Organism: Eudiplozoon nipponicum; assembly: GCA_029291075.1. NCBI lineage: Eukaryota > Metazoa > Platyhelminthes > Monogenea > Mazocraeidea > Diplozoidae > Eudiplozoon > Eudiplozoon nipponicum. The sequence continues at coordinate 23,810 of JAQBSW010000295.1, forward strand.
GGCTGACTTGTTTGCGATCGTTGGTAGTCAGGCCGAAATATCTATGGATGCTGGCCGTGGTAATGCTGACATCTCGATGGCTAGCGCTTGAATTTCGATTGCTTTTTTTTGGAAATTGGATCGGCCGACCCACGTTAAGCAACCGGAAAGATTTTAAATTCCATATAATAGGTAAATGATTGATTAATATTCAACAATTAATGTTGCCATCATATTTAATTAAAGTATGAATCAAATCATCAGGACATGCATTTGTGCGATGTTAAGAGATAGAATGGTGTTCAGTGTTTCGGACACATTTTTGTTTGATGTTAGCTTTCCTCGCTGTTAAAACAGGCATATTTTCGGGGTCAGGATTTTTGTAGTTGTAAAAGTAAATTTGTTTTTGAATTGTAAATCCAACATATATAGACGATTTTTCTGAACGACTATTTAATTATTGTTACATCTATTTTTTGTTTCGCAAACTTTTAATTTTCTTGCATCTGTCGCACGAATAATTTGGAACAAACAGGCTCTTGCCTGATGCGAAAGCTTTTATTTTTTAGAGTTTCTGGCTAAAAAGGATTTAAGATAATGTCTCAGATATATGTATATGTGGCGAAAGCTACAAAAAGTTAATGTTCGTGACTGCATAGAAATTGTGCAGCCGACATTTCCAGTCAAGTTCAATGTATGCGAGACTGCTAGAGGTGAGAGCCTCATATCTAAATTTGATTTCCATATATATTCAATGCGGTTTGATCCTCGATAGTCAGTTTGCCGTCGTACTCTGATGATGATCAAGGAAGGTCGAAACGCGTCAGTGCGTTGCGGCTGGCGGTAGTTATGTTATGTTGTACGACGACTGGTTAAATACAATGGGATTGGTGTTTACTTCAAGCTCGCAAACTTGATTTAAAGAATTGTTACCACCACCCGCGCAATCAATTATTGTTAAATTGTATTGCCTATATATGTATATGTGGCGAAAGCTGCAAACAGTTAATGTTCGTGACTGCATAGAAATTGTGCAGCCGACATTTCCAGTCAAGTTCAATGTATGCGAGACTGCTAGAGGTGAGAGCCGCATATCTAAATTTAATTTCCATATATATTCAATGCGGTTTGATCCTCGATAGTCAGTTTGCCGTCGTACTCTGATGATGATCAAGGAAGGTCGAAACGCGTCAGTGCGTTGCGGCTGGCGGTAGTTTTGTTATGTTGTTCGACGACTGGTTAAATACAATGGAATTGGTGTTTACTTCAAGCTCGCAAACTTGATTTAAAGAAATGTCTCAGATTGTGTTGGTATTAGCGTCTTATCGCACTTTGAGTGTTGTTATACGCCAAGCTAGCAGGAACTTGGTTCTAGTTTAGGGCATCTCAAGCCATCTCAGAGATCCAACGAATATTTATACGGAAGTCTATAATGACACATACAACAATGTATGAATTATTCATAAAGAATCTTATCTTGGTCCACAGTAATACCAATACTCGTTAATATTGATTTTAGAATAAATGCATATTTTTGTTGGAAATACGGCTTATCGACTAAGCGATTGCTTGGTAGAGCTATGATGCATGCAGCCTGGACATATGAAGGAGTACTGTTCATGATAGAATCTGCAAATTGAATAAAAATGTAGAAATGGATATTCGTATCAGATGCTACTGTTTGCATTCAAATAGGAAATCCTGACGCGATCAGACATGTTTTCGTAAAGAGCTTGTTAATACGTAAGAACAAGTGGACGTATAATTTTTCGATAGCACATTCAATAGAAATTTGAAATTGAAATGCCCTATTGAATTCGATATTGATGACTATTGTAGAACAGATATATACATGTCGATGTTCAACTAATCGCCTTAGTATGATGTATAGAAAACCTAAGTGGAAGGAATTAAGATTTTTTAAATGTGATTCAGGCGAGGTGCTAAGATGGCGGAAGTTAATCGAAGCGAAACACCGATACACGACTGTGACTTAAGCGTATATTATGATAGGTATCACATAGTGGAAAAGTAGGTCGACTAGTCAAAGCAACTAACGTGTACGAAAAATTCTCTTTGATTTAAAAGATAAGGCGTTGAGCTCAAAATTAAGCCACTAAATCGTAAAGCAATTTCGTTTGAAAATCATCGGAATTTGTAACATTTAATAATTAAGATTGCAGTCTGCATTTATAAAACGGGCGGTGGTTCTTAATACGAATTCCGCATTGTTGATATACACATTATTTAGGTCTTCGGGACTGATGCCCAAGTTTGTCAGAACCGAAGGGCGGTATCAAATTTTCTTTCTTGATACCACCATTAGAACAGTTGCTACCGCCTCAACTAGCTTCTGACAACCTAGACTTAAATCCTGTTATGCATGTTACGTAAGTGCGTGCAATAAAAGATTGGACGAATTAGATTTCTGGTGCCTTAAAAATTCTAGTTATATCGTAAAAATGATATTCATTATCAGATCTTAGATAAAGAAAACTGAAATTAAGCCAATGAGCGATCTGGAATTCTCCTGTATGTCTCTAATAATCAGGATTAAAACCCATTAGAACAGTTGCTACCGCCTCAACTAGCTTCTGACAACCTAGATTTAAATCCTGTTATGCATGTTACGTAAGTGCGTGCAATAAAAGATTGGACGAATTAGATTTCTGGTGCCTTAAAAATTCTAGTTATATCGTAAAAATGATATTCATTATCAGATCTTAGATAAAGAAAACTGAAATTAAGCCAATGAGCGATCTGGAATTCTCCTGTATGTCTCTAATAATCAGGATTAAAACCACCAGTAATATTTCCACAATACATTGGCCGATACGCAGGTTGGTAGTGTCATCGTATCTTCTGAATCGTGTAAAGTGAATACGCGAATAAAAACTACTACCGTTGAGCTTAAAATTAGCCTCCTGGATTGAAGGCACTCCGTTCGAATCTCTGGATGGATCAGTGTCGTCACGTATTCGTCTGCGTGTAAATAATGATAGCACTAATTTATAACTTCCCATTATAGTTTGTTTATCGTTTCATGTGTCTCTATTCTTAGACGCTAAATGCCGTAAAAAGCTGTGCTCACATGTATGTGCTCGAGGAATAAGTTAGTGGGAGATGTCTTGAGGCGCTACTTTTGTACTGGAATGGACCTTATGCCAGATTTCGCTTGGTAGACTTCCAGTGATCATTGCTGATCATTGTGTGCGCTTAAATTAAAATATAGTTCATCCATTGGTTCTTGGTAAATGAAGGTATTTTCCTCGCGAACTAATCATTTTTTCCGTTGCTGAACTGCGCAAACGTCGTATTCAAATAAGACCAGAATAGATTTCAGCACTCCACAATGCTGGCCTAGTTTACGGGAAAATTGGCTGCCTCTGTTGTACAAATGCGAAATAGATACAACCCGTTATTTGGTCATAACATCTATTCATTCCTTTAGCGAAAGTCTTGTATGACTGGATTTCAATAAACTATTGTTTGGTTTTTGCTAGGTTATATATAAGCAAACAGGATTTCCTAGTCGCAAATGTATACTCAACAACTCAACGACTGCTAATGATAATTGTTTGTTTGAAAAACTCATTTGGTTTATGGCATTCATTCGTATTCCAACATTTTAATGTGTTCTGGTGATTTCAGGTCAGGACTGCGCGGAAAACACAGCTATAGAAAGATGGACTTTAGTTGAAAACAACTGTATACATGCATCAGGCGCTTCAAACTTTCTCTTAACCCTAACTTGGTTTTTGGTGAATACACCTTACCAGAACCACAAGTGGCATTTTGCTACAAAGCGCAGCAACGTAACTCATACAGATGGGATGGTGACATGTCATATTCCTCAGGTCGTTCACATTCTGGTAAGGAGACGTTGGTTGTCTTCTGTCCAGATCACAAAACCTCATCACGTGTGTTGTTTTGGCGCGATTAATGTATTTGACCACATTGTTTATTATGTTATAGTCGGATTGAAATTCCTCTATGCGGCAGCTAGAATTATGTCCAATTATTCGTGCACCGAAGGCTGTAATTGTGCCGAATGCTAAACATCTTCTGGGGCGCTATGAAGGAAATATGTGAACGAACCTTGTTTTTTCTTCATATCATAAAGCCTGCGAATTTGTTTCTGGTTTTACTAACACCAAGAATCGTCAGATAGCGGTATCTGCTGCGCAATTAATTTAAGGTCGCCCCGTGATTCGTAAGATTTAATTCCAAGTCACTCGGCGAATTAAGGAAATGACATAAAAGCAAAACCATTTATTTGAATTAATTAATTGAAGTTTGTGAGCTCCATATCATCAGTCCCATTTTATCTAACCAATCACACAACATGGCAAAACTGCTTGACTAGAAATGTAGGTTTCACAATTTCTATGCTGTCATGAACATCAACGTTTTGGCAGTTTTCGCCACAAATTTATAAGTTACGCAACTAATAAATCACCACTTGTACGATCACTGATTGAGTTATATTACATATATATATTGAATTTTATTTTAAAACCCCGACGCAGTAGTGGTCATTCTGTTAAGGGTCTACATGCGCCAGTTTCTATTTATGACGGGCTACATTGGAATCCGTTGTGTTGGCACCATATATCGAGTCGACAACCATAATGTTTGTACAATATTCCTTTTTCCGCAACCATAGTGTTGGTATCATGTGCTAACACAACAGCCATAGTGTTGACACCCGTTGCAGTTTTGCTATGTACTATATAAATTGTGAGTGCTTTGATGTCGCGTTGTCGAAGTCTTCACTACTGCAAGTTTACTCATTCGTATAGGAGATTGTACCGTCCAAGTTTCCCACAATCATCACTCAAATATATAGTGGGTATAGTACTTTACTTTACTGCGGCTGACTCCTTTTGGAGGATAAGCCGGCTCCACATTTCATGGAGTTTCTTTGGAATTTGGTACAAGTGGTGTCCCCTCACCACTCGGCTTTTTGATCGAGGACGCACCTCTAGCCTTTGCACATCCAAGCGCAGTCTGCAAGGCAGCAGTAAGTTGCATGGTTGCCGGTGGCTGTTGAGAGCTCATTCGCAATTCGGAGGTACGGGGTACTGTCCAGGAGTCCATGTAATCCTGTGGCTGTTGAACCCTTTTGTGGCGGCGAACACACGCCGAGTCATGGTGCCGTCGTCGGGCTCATGTGGTATTTTATAGGAGATACGATTGCCGGTCGGAAATCCACCACGCCCTGGGTATAGGGCGTAGTACTGGCTCCTACTGATGTGCCCTAATTAAGTGGGAAAATAACTTGCACATGAGATTATAAGTTACGTTCATACTGTCTTTGGTTCATCCTTGTGGTCATATTGGACTGATTTGTTAAGATGTGTGCAACACCTTATACATAATTGCATATGTATTGGTTCTCCGCTACAAACAATAACTAACTTTCCAATGCCGCGTTTTGCGTACGCGGGTAATAGCTGTGCACGGACAGTTTCACAAAGATCCGATTGATCACAATTACCAATTTTGTTTTGTCTTTGATCGGGTTGACTTCTTATTCGTACCAATGGAAATGCGGTTCTATCACATATTTGTTTACTGGCGACGTTTCGGTGCCTACTTTCCAGCACCATCCTCAGGCAACTATACACAGTACTATCTCATCTCGTATGCAGAATATTGTAGGGGAGAGAGACAGTATCGAACCTTTTATTATTTGTTATAACTGTATTGCTACTATGTCACGGTAATCAAAATTCAAAATTGATTAAACTAAAACCTTGACTGTCATATACTGTATTTTTTTAAAGCCGGGAACTCTAATGTATACAATGGTGTATGAGGTATTGCGCACATAGTAACAAATTAGTTCAAATATGGAGCAGCAAGTTACTTAGATGGATGGGGAGTGAATGTCATAGCGACGCTTAGGTGAATTAAAGTTTACATTGGAAAAAGAGAATAATGATGAATTACCCTTTATGGATGTGAAAATATAACGGAATGGTTCCAGATTGGAAAGAGATATTTTTATAAAAGAGACTTATTCAGGACTTCTTAATTTCTTATCAAATCACCCATATGGAATGAAAATAGGCATTCTTAAATCCATGATATTAAGGAGTCTTAGAATAGTGGATAAAGAAAATAGAGAAAAGGAAATATTCGAACTAAATGGCTATCCGTCAAGTATAATAGATAGAATATTAGATGAGATGTTACAGAGATTTAATAATAACATAATAAACAAAGTAAAGAAGGAAACACAACCGGATAAGCACAAAATTATGGTATTACCTGATACAAAATTGAGCAGGAAAATTAGAATAATAGCAGCTAAATACAATATTAAGACAGTTTTAAGACAATCGCTTACTATAGGCAATAAACTACCTAACCAAAAAGAACGAGTAGAACCCCTCGAGACATCAGGAGTATATGCGATACCTTGCAAAGAATGTAATCTCAGGTATATAGGCGAAATCATGCGACCTATAAAGGTTCGTAGAGGTGAACACAAGACAGCCTGCAAATATGGACACATTCAAAGATCAGACCTAGCTAGGCATTCGAAGGAAACGGGTCATGAAATAGACTGGGAGGGATGTAAACGCATCGCGTTATGCAACCGCAACAGATTAACTAGATTAATTAGAGAGTCAAATGAAATAAAATCAGGATAAGGTGCAATGAATGTAACATCGGTAGAAAAATCATTGGGCCCAATATTTAATGAGGCATTTGCTACGGTCAGAAAACGTGAGGCTGCGGAACCTGAATTAAGTGGGAACCTAAGTAAAAAACCTCGCTTATAGAAAAGTGATTGCGAATGAACTGTACCAATATCAATTCCTATATACTTATCTTTCTAAATAAAAATGTTCCAGAAGAGGGTATACAGATTTAGCAAGGGTTAGTAGATAGGACATTAGATTAGAGACATTTGACTCACACTGTTACTTATATTTTATATATTTATGTAAGGTGGGATTATCTTAATAAATGAATAATACGTTAGTCCTAGAGAAGATATTCATGGTTGATATGATTGTTTATTTGTACACACATTTATATTCACACCGTTCGTATACTAACATGTTTTGCTTTGTCTTTTAGCATCTATTTCTGCATTATATGATGAATAAAGCCTAATATTTTAGGCAACTCTTTCTTCTGGTTTCCGACTCAATCTGCCCGTTTGCTGTGTTTGTTACTGTGATTCAGAACAATTTATTCATCATATAACCCAATCATGGAACGCCTACTCAGACCAGAAAGATTTGATGTTGAACCTAGTGCACCAGATGCAGCAAAACAATGGAATCATTGGTATCGTACATTCTGTGGTCTCCTGAAATCAGTCGAAACCATGAATCCGGATAAATTAGACACTCTTATTTCCTACGTCTCTCCTAACGTATATGAACACATCGTTGACTGTGATACGTATGATAATGCTATCAAAACTCTAATGAATCTCTATGTCAGACCGAAAAATGAAGTCTTTGTTCGTCATATAATCGCGACATATAAACAAGAAAATGGACAAACATTGGATCAATTTGTTCAGATTCTGAAATCGTTAGCTAGGGAGTGCAATTTCAAACCAACTTCGGCCGAGGAAAATCGAGACGATGCTCTGCGCGATGCCTTCATTAATGGAATCCAGTCCAATTCAATCAGACAACGTCTCTTAGAACACAACTCACTTAATTTTCAAGCGGCTTTTGATCAAGCACGTGGTCTCGAAATGGCGGAAAAGCAATCATTATCATATCAAAACTGTTTGAATTCTGCACACACTGCAACGGTTCAGCCACTCAGTCCTTCATCAACCTCCGATAAATCTAATGTGACTTTTGTGGGTACGATTATCATTTAAGATGGAAATGTCCGGCCATAAACGCTTTCTGTAAAAGTTGTGAAAACAAAGGACATTTTCAAAAGGTATGCCGCTCTAAGAATCACCGCCCAGTGGTTTCGACGCTTTATCCTACCATATCCGCAACTGTATTAGCTGCTGCTCCTGATTGTCTCACCAAATGTGTAATAAATCTAGAAGTCAATAACATAAATTGTCATGCTCTCGTTGATACAGGCAGTTCCTGTAGTTATGTTTCAGAAGCCTTCGTTTTGAAAAATAATTGGAAAATTCACTCCTCACGAGAAACAATAACCATGGCGTATAGCTCATTATCGAGTCATACCAAAGGCCATTTTTTTGTGTCGATTCAATACAAATCATGTGTTTATAAAAATATCAAACTATCTATACTTTCTGATCTTTGTACTGACGTACTCCTCGGTCATGACTTCCTTGGATTGCATAAAAGTGTAAATATCTCTTTTGGTGGTCATAAATCGTCATTCACCGTCTGTTTACTGAAACCTGCATCTGCTACGTCCCCGCCTCTTTTCCACTATTTAACTGCTAACTGGAGGTCTATTGCTACGAAATCAAGAAGGTACAATCGAATAGATGAAATATTTATCCGGGATGAAATAAACAGATTAGTTTCTGATGGCATTATCGAACCTTCAACATCACCGTGGAGAGCACAAGTTCTCGTGGTATCGAATGAGAATCACAAGAAACGTATGGTTGTGGACTACAGCCAAACGGTCAACAAATTCACACTCTTAGACGCCTATCCTTTGCCGAAAATAGACCAAATGGCTGAAACCATTTCAAAATATCATTTATTCAGCACTTTAGAATCTCAAAAACCTTATCAATCAACAACAACGTGTTCATCCTTATAACTTACGAAGTGGAAATGTTTAAATACTATGTTTTCTCAATCCTCTTTGAATTGTTACTATAACAGTCTTGTTCCGACTCTGACGCTACGCTACAAATCGCAGTGGAGGAGAATGATATGATTGTTTATTTGTACACACATTTATATTCACACCGTTCGTATACTAACATGTTTTGCTTTGTCTTTTAGCATCTATATCTGCATTATATGATGAATAAAGCCTAATATTTTAGGCAACTCTTTCTTCTGGTTTCCGACTCAATCTGCCCGTTTGCTGTGTTTGTTACTGTGATTCAGAACAATGGTTAAGAGCTATCAAGTATCCTTTTAAGAGGAACTCAAAATGTGGTAGATTGAGGGATATATAGATAGGCCTATCGGTAGATAGATACATTATATATATATATATATATATATATACAAGTATATATATATATACGGACATTAATCATTTTATACATTACCATTAAATTATATATTTATTTAAGATGGTAAAATATCGGAATAATATATACATAAGACATTTAACTCACACTGTTGCTTATATTTATATATATGTTTTTATACATATTTATATGTATTTTATATATTTATATAAGGTGTGAATAAATAAATATACAATTTGATTAATTGGTCAAAAAAACAGGAAGTAAAGAGAAAAGTAATAATTTATTAGAAATATGAAAACGTATATATATATATATATATATATATATATATATATATATATATATATATATATCGATAGAATTAAAGATATTGGACCCACACTGTTGCTTATATATATATATGTTTTTTATACATATTGATTTGTATTTTATATATTAATATAAGATGTGCATAACCTAATAAATATTTATTACTAATGTACATATATATAGGATTAGAGATGTTGGTCCCACACTGTTGCTTATATTCATATATATGTTTTTATACATATTGACATGTATTTTATATATTGATATAAGGTGTGACTAACGTAATAAATAAATATATAATAAGAATAGAAATTATTCATATTTAATAATTATCAATGGTCCTTTTTCTCTTTCTCTCTCTATTTATATATATATATATATATATATATATATATATATATATATATATATATATAAAGTTGTTACGATATTATATTTAGATATATATGTATATAGGTATAATGAATTATTTTAGTCATATGAGCATATATTCTTATGCAATTATTTCTAAGAGTTGATTAACTTCGCATTGTGCTTACGATTAGTTTTTTGAAAAACGTTAGTTGTCCATACTATCTCTACCTTTCTCTCTTTAATCTTTCACCTAAGCGTCGCTATGACATTCACTCTCCATCCATCTAAGTAACTTGCTGCTCCATATTTGAACTAATTTGTTACTATGTGCGCAATACTTTATACACCATTGTATACATTAGAGTTCCCGGCTTTAAATAAAATATGGTATATGACAGTCAAGGTTTTAGTTTTATTGATTTTTTATTTTGATTACCGTGACAAAGTAGCAATACAGATATAACAAATAATAAAAGGTTCGATACTGTCTCTCTCCCCTACAATATTCTGTATACGAGATGAGATTATGTATAACGAGAATTTGAGTTAGCTGAGGCAATGATAGGTCTGCTAATTACAAATAGTTATATATTGAGAAACTAGATAGTCTGTAATACTTGATAATAAACTTGAAATAAAGTAATTTGTACAGCAATTTATTGCTTACCCTCATGAATGATAAATATAGTCCTGACAAAATCATGTTATTGTTAATGGGCTTTATATTTTGAAGGAAATCATTTTTTCCATATTACCATACCCTACCACGCAGCGTTAAACAAGCCCAATTAACTGATGTTTGCTGCCGCATATCCATGAAATTCTAAGTTGTGTGGGCTGTAAATGAACACTAGGTCGCTCATTCCTAATGAATTTATTATTCATTAATCACCAGATTCTATATATCAGATGGAATTGGCTGATTATCTCCAAAATGTTTCAATGATGACTGTATAAAACGACGACATTACCAATGTTTATTTGCAATAAATAACGTTGCATCTTCGAAATCGAACGCATGTTATTCAAAGGAAGTGAGCATAATATTTATTATCAACATTGACTTCACGTCGACTTAATATCATTTATTGCTGAAAATATATATTTTACACATCAAATTATAACTATTCCAATGCCGCGTTTTGCTTACGCGGGTAATAGCAATGCACCAACAGTTTCACAAAGATCCGATTGATCACAATTTCCAATTTTGTTTTGTCTTTGATCGGGTTGAGTTTTTATTCGTCCCAATGGAAATGCGGTTCTATCACATCTTTGTTTACTGGCTATCCGACAGTTATAATAGATAGATTATTACAAATAGTTATATATTGAGTTTAGTCGCCAGTAAACAAATATGTGATAGAACCGCATTTCCATTGGAACGAATAAGAAGTCAACCCGATCAAAGACAAAACAAAATTGGTAATTGTGATCAATCGGATCTTTCTTAAACTGTCCGTGCACAGCTATTACCCGCGTACGCAAAACGCGGCATTGGAATATATGAAGCTAGCACTCCGCAAAAAAATTCAAAATATAACACTGATACCACAATAGTTTACAGGAAAATCATATCACTGTTTAAGATGGACTCTACAGTGGAATTCTTCGACCAACTTTAATTTCTCACTCAAGATTGCGCAATTATCGTTGCAGATTCTTCTGAACTTTTATTTCCGTTAACTGGAAATGTGATAGAGGAAAGCCAATTATTACGGTGGCTTTTCTGTCGGGAATTAACGTACATTTTAATGAATGCTGCGATTCAACGCTACTTCCAATGCATTTGTCATGATTATACGTATTATTAGTGTTCATTATGCGAACTAATATGGGTGCCAGCAGTTTCTGAAGCGCAAGTTGTCAACTACTTGCAATAATTCCATTATCGGTCAATTGTTGCAAACGGGAATCTGCGAAACTAAGAGGAGATTGCATCCTGGTTTGTAAGTTTTGCGAGAAATTTGTTGCCAGCCACGCAGAGGATGAAGAAATACGCTAGCTTAATGTCGCTAATGAGTTTGAAACTGAGTCGAAACATAACTCATTTGAATTGTACCCTCAAATGTGACGTTTTAATAGTAATCATTCTGCCAAGGAATAGTGATGCCAGTAATTTTTAAAGAATAATTTGTCTACTTCTAATGACACATCAGTTCGCCACATTTTGCAAACAGCGTAATTTACATCAAAACTTCAATGGAAATAAACTGATTTTCCTGTTGAATTTCGCGACTGTGCTCGCATTGAGAATTATGCAAACGTCCTTAAGTCGTTCACCCAGCATACATACGTTCGGATATCTGTCCGGATTATAGAATTTCTAGGGCCCCTGAGATTATTTGGTAGGATAAACCATATCTCGAGGATTCGAAATCATCTATGTACATGATCGTGGGTATTTTCCGTTATCAAATTCGTATATTTCCCTACTATTGATTCATTTTTATATTTTGCTCTTCTTAAATGCGTTGTTCCACTTCGAATGTGTAAAAGAATTGGATGATTTATTTTTATTCATGTCAAATTAATTTATGCACTGCAGGTAGCTGCTTGTCGTAAACAAATTGCTGAAAATACTTTGCATTTGTTATGGCCGGGTGCACGTATTTTGGTATTTTCTCGCTCGCGTTGCGTACTTGAGTCAATTGAAACAGCGGCTAAAATTTATCGTCAGCATGACTGTGATCAACCTAACAACGAGGATGTTAGTGGAAAGCATGCTTCGTCAGCAATTATTCATTGTTTCGTTTTAGAAGGTGGGCCTTCGCGTGGTGGCGAAAAAATGTGGCGAAATTTATCGAAAATTGATGGTGTATCTGCACAGTTTGTGTGTGATGCAGCAGTAGCCTATCTAATGCCTCGAATAGATGTTGTACTTCTTGGTGCTGAGGCCGTAGTTGAAAGTGGCGGCATTCTAAACAGACTTGGATCGGCAACTGTTGCGACGGCAAGTTTTTTATTTATTATTTTATGTTTAATTTTGACAATACATCTAGTAAGGTGATATGTATAATTGTCATACAAGCTTGACTGCTATTCTTGTCTCCTGTTCTATGTAAGTTATTCAACAATGGAGACCGAAATTTCGTGGGCAGTGAAATTCGGAGAGGCCATTGTCAATAGGTCTCTTCATTCAGCCCTGTTTGTCACTTTCCTCCAAAATAATTTTGCCATTTAAATTATTGTGGTTAGTGAGAGTACGTGGCCTCGTGATCAGGTGATCGATATGGCGAATAATAGCATTTCGCTAAGAGATGCTTGGCCCTACTCCTCCAGTGTCAACTACCCACCGAAGTTGCGCCGGAGACCTGGCCAGCATAATGTGAAATGGATATAACAAAACAATTTTTTAACAAGTTTCATAATAATGATATGTCGAAGAATGACAGTATAGAGCTGATTGGCCTGTACACTTTTCTCTCGATTAATGCGTCTTGATGCTCAGCTGTCAGTAGCCTAAACTAAATCGAGCGAATACGTCGATTTACAAAGCTATCCAGGCACTGGCAGCGACAGTGTGTCCGCTGCATGAAGTAGGAACCGACAGTATACTTGGCATAAAGACCTTGTATTTAGTGCTTGGTGAAGTAGGCGAGCGATTTCACCAAAACTGCATCTGCAAATATAACATACGTGGAAATCTCGGAAGAAGCCTTTCTTGTTTTTCCAATGATCCCTGTTATGATAAATACTTGATGACTGACGTTTGAGTGGTATTTAACATGCCTAACGGATAGACACATCCTGAGCACAATTACTAGCTCCCCGATGCTCACCTTCCTTTTCTTCCATCAGCACATCATCGTCAATTTATTCCAGCTCAACAAGCCTGCCGATTTACATTATGTGGTGTGCTGAGGTAACCTCAGCAACAACTGGGTGGGGTTGGTACAATGGCTCATACTTGTAGATCGCTGTAGCCAATCGCAAAAGGCTCAGAAAGGTCCTTATTGGAGCAAATAAATGTAAATGTGTCACTATACAGGCCTCGGTGAATTGAACAGTTTTTTCAAGACGCTATTATTTTGCGTAGCTCGCCGTAAACATATGCTCGAGAAATTCGAAAGCAACGAAGTATTCTAAGATGGTAAAAATTCTTGACTGCTGAAATCAGTAGCGCAACTCAAAAATTGCTGCCGAGTGCACGAGTGTGGCTCTTGAATCTCATTAATAGTCGAAATCATGTTTGATCTGGCCTAATTCGCTTCTCTCGTTTTTCGCGAATCTTTCTGAAAAAGTGAATTTCTTAAAAGCGGCACTGAACAAACTGAAAGCACGTAGTGGACAGGAGTACTTGTTTCACCCTGTTGTAGATAGCCACCACAACAGCACTCAAATTATCTTCGAATGATTCCACTTTTCGGATAGCAGCAATTAGATTGGGAAGATCCTTCTGTACCACTATCCCTTCGGACATGAAAAATTCTTCCGGAAAGACATTGACTTCAGTGGCTTTGTGGTCCATCATTAGACATTGTCTCTACTATGATGTGCATATCGTTACAATTTAGAGAACATTTTTTCCATTCTATGTGAGCATGCATAATTCAGATTCAGAGTAATTATAGTCTTAGATGGTCTGCCAACCAAGGTTAACGAGCAGCATTTGCCCAGAATAATTAGTCCACTTAAAATATTCCAGAAATGGCCTTCGTCATTTCTCCTGTTAGTGCAAGCACACATGCGCCACGCGGACCGGAAGCTGGACTTTGGTTGTCATAGGCTAGTTGAAACACTGGCCGTAAGTGTTGTGACAGCGTTTTACGGCTGTGACAACCTTGTAAGCAATTGTGAACAAAATTTCAAAATGAAATTTTGATTTAGATATGTTTTATTTCTCTTTTCTACAGTAGATCAAGACAAGTAGTTATTCAAATTCAGGTTTCTACCTTGATATAGAAACCAGTCCAATTATATAGGTAAATTTGTCAGTATAAACTAAACATTGTATAATGTAAAAAAGGCAATTCATGCACTAGACTCGTTTCGTTCTTATTGAAAACTCTACGTACTGACCAGAATTTTCCACGGAAATTACTCGTACCTGGGCGCGACTGCTCCGGAATTTATTGCTTTAACGTTTAGCCACCAGTCGCACGCTGCACATAATTTCCAACTATATACCAGCTGCCCAGATTCGAGCCCTGTCCGCGGCAAATTTTGGACATTACTTGAATAGTTGAAATTAAGGATAAAACCGGTCCACGAAATCAATTCTTTAAATCAAGTTTACGAACTTGAAGTAAACACCGATCCTATTGTATTTAACCAGTCGTCGAACAACATGACAAAACTACCGCCAGTCGCAACGCACTGACGCGTTTCGACCTTCCGCTGATCATCATCAGAGTACGACGGCAAACTGACTTGCGAGGATCAGACCGCACTGCATATATATATATATATATATATATATATATATTTATTGGAAAGCAAAATTAGATATGCGGCTCTCATCTCTAGTAGTCTTGCATACATTGTACGTGACTGGAAATGTCAGCTGCACAAATTCTATGCAGTCACAAACATTAGCTGTTTTCAGCTTTCACAACACACATATAGACAATACAATTAAACTATAATTGATTGCGCAGGTGGTGGTAACAATTCTTTAAATTAATTTCCTTTTCTATATTACACTATTATCATTTTATACTTGCAAGTTTACATATGAAATTGGACTGGTGTTTATGTCAAGATACCAATCGTAATTGAACTAATTATTATTTTCGTCCGCGCAACCATTTGTTAACATAAAAAGCAACTAGTTGTCATTTATTAACATTCATTGACATTCATTGTTGCCTTGTTATCAGAATGTAGGTAAGCTGGTTAAAATGTTCCATAATGTGAGATTGGTCGAGGCAACTCATCAATTATCGTGTTATGCTAATTTGTGTGAAAGTCAAATAAATTTATATGCCTGAAATATTTATATTGTATTTCATCAATTTTTGTTTAGGTTGCTCATTCCTGTGGAAAGCCTGTCTACATTTTAGCTGAATCATTCAAATTTCTGCGTTGCTTCCCTCTAGATCAACTTCACATTCCAAGTCGGTTTACTGGCCTGCCTGACGAATTCTGCAATTTTAATTTAGCTTCATCATCGAACGAAAATGAAAACAGATATAAAGAACATACTCGAACCCGCCGTAAGAAATAAATTTCTTTATTTTTACTATTTTCTAAGGAATTGCATTTAATGAAATATAAGATTAATGAGATTTTTGCATTATTATTTGTTGTAATTTATCGTTTACTGAAAATAACATATTTTGTGGCTATTATGTCTATCCACAATTCCTGTTAAGTATTAGACTACAGTTGGATATTATGTAATTGAATGAATTTCGATACGAGAAACTTACTATAATTGTACAATTAAAAAATAATCGATTGCGCGTGTGGTGGTAACAACTCTTTAAATCAAGTTTGCGAGCTTGAAGTAAATACCAATCTCATTGTTTTTAACCAGTCGTCGAACAACATAACAAAACTACCGCCAGTCGCACGCACTGACGCGTTTCGACCTTCCATGATCATCATCAGAGAACGACGGAAAACTGACTAGCGAGGATGAAACCGCATTGCATATATATGGAAAGCAAAATTAGATATGCGGCTCTCAACTCTAGTAGTCTTGCATACATTGTACGTTGTACAATACCGTCCAACACATTGCCATTAGGCCTAGCTAAAACCTAGATTTATCTTCGAGCCAGTAATTTCCATGACTACGGGTCGATAATTTTTTCGGTAGTATTAAACCTTCAGAATGATTACGTATTTTTTTTACTACTCTGAACTGCGTTTCATTTAGTATTGTGTTGTTTTAAGGCGTTTATTCTGCAATAAATTGATTTACTCGGATTTGCATTTATTAAGATTAATCATTATGTTTGAAAGGAATGACATTGCTTGATAGAATCTTGTCCGAATATGAAATTCAATCTTTATGTCGTTTGCGCAACAACAAATAACTTATTTCGCAAAATAGCGGGAATCGATCATACATTCAATTATTCTTGTGAAAATCATCCAATCATTTTCATGGCAGATCCTGTTCCCTTGATGCAATTTCGCCGTTATACTATAATTGCTTTTGTTATATATATATATATATATATATATATATATATATATATATATATATATATATATATATATATATATAGCGTGGGCCTCGTTAAGTACATTTTACATATGCCCTTCTTAGAGACATTTTTCTGATGGTGTGTGTCTTATGTTTGCCTGACATTCCCTTTGTTTTCAATGTAGAATCTGACATTTAGAGAAATGCTAATTTATACTTCTTGATCCAAAACTTGAATATTGTTTCTTTTTACATCATGGCGAATTAAAATATTTGAAATAATGAACATCTAATTTTTGGTTTTTAGTCGGATAAGAACAATATTCGGGTGGTCTAAAATTGCGACGTGAAAATATTCGGGTATTTGCAGCTATTCGAGGAGTTATAAAAATTGTCACCCTCAGCGTTTTAGTAAAACTTCGCTTTTCTCGATTGGATGAGTTTTGCTTCATATGAATATTAGTTGTATGAGAAGTTTAATTAGACTAAAACCAATGTTATATTGCAGCAAACCTCATTCTTCTAAAAAATACTTTTATTTTGTTTTGAATCTGTATATTTATTATAGGCAACTGGTACATATGATGATCTAATGTTAAATTACAAATGAACTGTCGTTACAGCATAGCTGTAATGTTCATGCAATTTTAACATATTTCTTAAGCCGTCTAAAGTTCTATTTAAATTACATATCTTGTACGAACAGTTATGTAGTTTCGGATTTGACCGCATTTTTCTTGTTATGTAGTTTTTCAGAGGCAATTTAACGGTGTTCACATGTAAAATATTTGCAATTATAGCGTGTCTGATAAACATTTATCAGTGAATGATTCACTAAAATTATGTAATTAAATATCGTATGCATTTTCAGAACAAAATTATGGTTTTAATTTTTTGTAACATGTCTCGACTCTCTCTGGACATACATTTGAAACAAGGCACCCAGCCAATTTAACGAATTTGTTAAACATTTGCAAAACATAATCCGAATAATTATTTTGCATATAAGAGGCTATTTATTTAAAACAACAAGCTCCCGGCGTAAACATTCGAAAGTTTCACCGACATGATATCGTAATCGACTGGCGACGATTCACACAACCTCAAAACAATTAACTAACATCCAGGCAAGCCAGAACACCTGTTAGACCAAGCTTAACAAATATTTAGCTGATTTTCACAAGCTGAAGAAATTTCATATGAACAAACGCCATCACTACCATCGTTCAAAGTGACATTAATTTGCACAGAAACGTGAGCCATCAACGAAAGCAATAATGCGAAACGATTAATTAAAACTAATCTATCTGCGTTTTGACTTACACACAGGCTGCATTTTAGCTGTTTTGTTTCTTGAAAATATTACTACCTCTGGCTAATATCTTCAATAAACAAAACAGCTTGAACTCCGCCTGTGTTAGTCAAAACGCAGATCAAGTTATTTTGATTAATTCATGTTCGCAATTTTTTCATTCTTCTAAGCAACATTTGACATGCAATTGTGGCTGCATTGCCGTCATAATGTGCAATAGATATACGAAGTAAAGTAGAAACTCGCGGATGTTTTTTAAAACTTGTGAACTGAAGAAATCATCCTCCAAAGGATGTCGAAATGTTTTCAAAAAACAACTGTAATTCAGCCTGTTAGTCAAAATGCAGATCAGGTTAAAATATAATCGATCAACATTGCAGTCCGCGCACCCTATGCTATTACTAAATAAAAAAACTGAAACTAAGGTACAAGGCGAATCGAAATACAACATACGGGGGGAAAACATTCGTACACATAACAGCCAAGAAACATCACTTTGCAATACATTGAGAATGACACACACACACACACACAAAGACATGCATACGCACATGAAAGCTGAAAATCAGACTAGTTGCCACCCGCTAAATTAAAGGAATACTGGGATGTATAAAAATTAAAGATTGTAAAATGTTGCCGAGTATTCTCAAAATTAAAGGGTCATTATCCAATTTTTAAAAATTTTATATATATATATATATATATATATATATATATATATATATATATCGTATAAGCACCGTTTCGTCTATTATTAATTGAAAGATAAGAAATTGTAACTAGTCGTGGCTGAGGTTTGAAGTTATTTTTGATAACTTTTAATGTAATATTTGCCGTTATTTATAAAATTGCTCAGCGTTTCACTTGTTTGAGGAATATATGCGTATCAGTCTTGCAGCTGTTACTATGAGGCTGCTGGCGTTTTTCGTTTTTCTCTTTATTTTTGTAAGTTTTAGTTGTATATAGTCGAAGGAGTTTTTTATTTATCTGTTTTTTTCATTATTTCTCATTTGACTTTTTCAGCTCCGAATCACACGAAGGAAAACTTGGCTAAGAAAAGTGACGTATCAAATGTGTCTGAAGCGCCGGATCATACAAAAACTATCAATGAAGTATGTGTAGATCATCATGACAAGGATGAGGAGGGAGATGAGGAGGTTGCCTTCGCTGTTGCAACTAATTCCACCTGGGAACGTGTGGAATATGTACGATATGCTATGCAAAATGGTGTAAACCTGCAGAGGAATGGCGAAGGCGTAAATTCCGCGGGCCGTGTAGATTTTAACAGGACTGATAAAAAAGAATTTATACTTCCACAAGTCGACTATACTTCTCCTAGTCACGTGACAAGCTTAGTAACTGATCTTGGCGTGTTGAGTCCCTCGGTCGTTAGTTATGAATTAATTAAGCTTTACTTATAGCATGCCAAACTTTAGTTGAATCGATGTATGCTGTCTGTGATGCGTTAATTTTTTCAAAAGCAACACAACAAACCGTTGTCTGATAAATGATTATTTTCTTTGTTTGCTATCCAAACCTCTGATATGGCCACAAAAATGTTATCTAACAACACTTCGCTAATTTGGTTTTTGCAGCTTGTCGAGCGAGGGCGTGTATCTGTGTATACTCCTTTAGCGAGTTCAAGTTTATAGAGGCATTGTGCCTCGCTTTTCAAAACGTTGTGTTTGAAGCAAGGATAGATTCGTTAAGCCAAATGAAATTTGGTTTCACTTTTCAACCACACACGCAGTACAAAGATAAATCAGCATTTAAAAAATTATGCTTGACCGTTGCATGACCATAAAGTTTGTAGTTATGCGTTGACTGTAAAAGTACATTGGGTCACCATTCCTAGTGAGGATGAATGCTTTGCTTTGGCTAATCTCTTAGACGGTTCGTTGCAAAATACTAACGCCATCATAAGACTGTCAGCAAATGGTTTTTAACAACCGTTCGCCGCACTATAAATTTATGGCACTCATTCGATAATATAGTTTATTCAGATTTAATTAGTATTATTTTTGAATATATTATTTACATTATATCTATACAAATGCAAATTTGGTAATCATTTCACACCAAATATGTTTATCCTATTCATTAATATGCTTTTTCTCGGAGAATTTGCGCAGACGGCTGGATTAAGTCATATATTTACATACTTATCTTTTTATTTCTAACTGCAATTTAGCATGCTAATAATATAGAAGCCATGATGAATTTGTATTGATAGATCTGCATTTGCTATAGCTGAGTTGATGTTTTACTGTTGAATTATTATTTAAATACATCGGAAATGTTTCTGCATATCACGCTCTTCGCGTGTCCTATTGTAATATACTTAAAATCCTAATTATTACTTTTCATTAATATTCAGTGCTTGCCTTTTGTGACTCTGTATCTTACTCTGCTCATCATTGACAGTAAAACAATTTATTTTTGATTTGAGTCTCTCTTTGTTAGCAAAAATCGTTTTTATAAATTTCCTGTCATCTACAAGGGGTTCTTTGTATATATTGTTTTATATATATACAAAGGAAACCCTTTCAGATGACAGGAAAGCTATATATACCTGCGTCATTATTAAGAAGTTATTAGCATTTTAATATATGTGCGCCCATTCTTCGACGTTTTTGAGTACTTTATGCGAAAGCTAATTATATCCATGTGGTCTTAATTGTGTTTTTCAATAATTTATTTCATATTCATTATAAAGAAAATTACCTCGGAAATTAAAAGCAATCTGGTGCTTCCCTGTCGCGCAATATTGATGGTTATACATGAAATGTGTGGATTTTTTGCGCAAAATCGTCTACTTTAATAAAGTTGGTGTGCAAGTTTTTTGATATATTTGCTTCTAAGGGTCGTGTTTTTGGTTTTTTATCTGATTTGAATTGTGTAGCAGCATATTATTTCGTCTGTCCTATTAGAATGCGTTTAAGTAGTGCTGAATAATAATAGAAAAGAGTACATTCGGATAAGTGATAACAAATACGTGATACAACTAAACAATCATTGATCGCGCGAATGGTAGTTCCGTTGTTTTCAATGAATTTTGAGAGCCTGAAGTAAACACCAATCTCATTTTATTTAATCAGTCATCGAATAACACGACTGGTTAAGTACAATAGGATTGGTGTTTACCTTGAGCTCGAAAACTGAATTCACGTTTTTTATTTGCGGCATCGTAGTGTCATCGTACATATCTAGACTTGTATTTCAGAACTAGTACGTAACCCGGAATAAATGTATTTCAATTAAAAAATACTTATTGCATTTTCAACTGTCTGGATTTCATGATTATTTTCATCATGAACAACAGTAACTTTAACAAAACCAATGCTCTACTGTCGCGTAGGGTTGAAATAGTAATAATAAGTATTTTAGGCGTTGTAATTGCGGATAAGTAACAAAGGGCAACAAAATGTCTTTTTGTTTACAATTTTTTGTACATAAACTGTTTCTGTATTACAGCTAATATGTACAGTTCAATATGTTATGTATCAATTTTCGTCAAATAAAACATTATACTGAACAAATTGCAGCTTTTATCCTGTTGTTTGTGTTCCAATTTGCTGTTGTCGCGTTTCTTACAACAATGTCTAAATATTTTTTAAATAGTTTCTTTTATGATCATGTCGTATAAATGTATTCTGCATATGTAATTCTGGTTGCGTACATGCATAGCCGTATTTCCGTGACCTGTTCAGATAGATTCATTAGCGCCTGATGGCACACGATTGACTACTCCTGATCTTTCCAGCAGAGCGCTCCCGAACGAAGCTACTGCTCTCTTACAAGCAATTATTTTTTTAAAATTTTGTTTCTGTTATGTGTGGCTGTCATCACTATATGCAGAACCTTGTCGTGCGTGGGATGATTTTCCTTCCCTTTATCGCCCATTGGTCTATACAAATCAAACAACAGTGTACTTTCACTATAAACGAACCCTTGGAATAGAGGAAACGCTGTTGGAATCTAGTGGCAAACATGATACACTGGAAAGATGTGGTAGATTCTGCGTAACTGACAGCTTTTTATGGACCCATCATGCAGGTGTTCTGGACCTCCGTCTATGTATCTATAATATAGGCTAAGATTACATTAGCGTATGATGATAAGGATTAAGGATCAGAATGATTATTCTTCTCATCTTGCACGGGCGAGTTTCAAACAATATAATTAAACTGTTCATAGATTCTATCCTTTTTGTGCTGCGGTTCATGTTTGTGCCTACTTTTTATATTTGATCCCATTGTAATATTGTATGTCAAACTGTATGTTCGAGGCATGCCTTCACGCCGGCCCTTACTGATGAGTCATCATCATCATTATGTCCAGCCATACAAAAGTCAAACGTGACTAATGCTTCACTGCCATATAACCATAAGGATGGACAAAATATATAAATGAATTTAAACAAATTATTAGTGAGAGAGAGAGAGAGAGGAATACCTTGCTACTATGAGTAAATTTATCAGGATAACTCACAGAAATGAGGCAAACTAAACCTCTCCACAACACCATTATGGCCAAGTTAGCATTCGGGCAAGGCGACATCAGCAATACAGCTTGCGGATTTCACTGTATCACGTCAAAACAAACCAAACCTCGCAGCTAACTTTGCCCTACTAAGAAAAGAAAGTTACGAAGATGATTCTACTAGACATCTGAAACAAGATCGCCACTGAGCACGAGGACCCCATCCTGGCAGACGAATGGGTCTTATACTACCAAATTTGGATGTAAGTTACTTCAATTGTTTCTGCCATGTCGAAATCTGCCCACATTGTTTCTGATGCCAATTTGGTGCTGGATGAGAGAACAGAGCTCTACTGGGCAATCGAAATGAGGGCATACAAAAAACGTGACCGAGCTAATGCATTTGATGGAGCCTCATTTGTTTTTCTAACGACGAGCTCTTATTGTCAGATCCAAAAATACGTCTACGGATGTCAACGTTAGTTATTCGATGATGGTAACCATCATGTAAAGTACTTATCAAACAACGATGGTAGAATGCCTGTAAGTGTCTCAAATCATCAACTCTAAGAGGACAAGTTTTACTCGCGTATAGTAAGATTGTGCGTACAGATGCATTGTAAACACTACCTTTAAGGTATAGTGAAATACTCGCGTTTCTCCATAAATGACGAAGGTTCGTGAAAGCTACTTTAGCTTTCGCGATCCGTATTCTTACCTTGTCGGAAATATTTCCTACATTATTCATAGAGCTCCCAAGATATGTCAACCTGTCGACTATGTCTAGATCTTCATTCTGCAGTCGCAACGTTGGAGTGAGTGGTTGGCGATCCTGTAACAGTATCCTACATTTCGAGTGTGCGAATTTCACATCGAAAGACGGAACAACGTCTGTTAATCTATTCAAGGTGGCCTGGGCAGCATCCTGATTGTCGAATAATAATACAATATCGTCCTGAAAGAAAATCATCGGGAGCTGCTGCGTTTAAGAGAAAGGATTGTATCGCGTACTTCTAACTCGGATGGTTCTTCGGACTAGCATTCCACACTGTTGATGCAGACATGCGTTCGGGAATCGGAACTGACGCGGGTGACCAAGAAAATTGATCATTAAAGTGTTCAGCCCACCTGTCAAGACGACTTATTTTATCGGTTATTAAATTTTTGTTACTATCATTTATAGATTCACTAACTTTTAATTTTCTCTGACCTGTTGCGCGAATAAGTTGGAACAAAGGGTGACTATTTCCTGACGCGAAAGCTACTTACATTTCTTCAGCCTTTCTGGTCCAAAAGTCTTCGAGATCGACCTTTAGACTGCGCTTAAGTTACATGTCACACACCTGACTGGCAAATCTGTCTGAACACATTCAATTGTAGTTCATAGGAATCATTCATAGAAAATTTGTTAACGTTATCAATTAATCCACTTAATTAAAACTATAACAGTTAGATACTGATTATTGCGGAGAAATTATATATATATAATATATATATATATATATATATATATATATATATATATATGCAGTTGTTTATTAGGTGTTGTGCACCTAGTGAAAAATTATTTCAAATATAACCAGAAGGATAAATCAATAACGGTATAAACTGACCGTATTACGCTCATTACATATTTATGTAAGGAATATGGGCCAATTGGGCGGTAAAATATATAACGAATTGTGTACAATAGCAGTGGTGGAACTAACTTCACAAAGCGACTTCAAAGCCAACTAACTATATATATATATATATATATATATATATATATATATATATATATATATATATATATATATATATATATATATATATATATATATATAGCCTGTAAAGTGTACCAACACTTTGGCTGTTTTGTTAGTACCAGATACCGACATTGTCTAAGACTTTATATGAAGTTAGCTACACTAATGCAGGTTTTACTCATTCCTATAGAAGAGTGTATCATCCAATTTTCCCACATTCCGCACCCAAATATGTATAAAATCCGTACTATTGGCTCGTACTGATGAGCTTCCTGTAAGTACGCAACTATTGTGAACATGAGATTATACCTTCAGTTCATAATGTCTTCGGTTTATCCTGCTGGTCATGTTTGAACTAATTTGTTAATAGGTGCCAAACTCCTGTTACACATTAACCCACTCGTCCATTAATTTGTTATTAATGTCTATTTATCAGTAGTAG
This sequence comes from Eudiplozoon nipponicum, assembly GCA_029291075.1. Taxonomy (NCBI): domain Eukaryota; kingdom Metazoa; phylum Platyhelminthes; class Monogenea; order Mazocraeidea; family Diplozoidae; genus Eudiplozoon; species Eudiplozoon nipponicum. The sequence continues at coordinate 48,665 of JAQBSW010000295.1, forward strand.
TTATTGTTATCTATGTTTCAAGATGTCACGATTGGATCACCCTGTTTATCATGAATATTAATTTAGTTTTTGTATTAGCTTATACTGTAGGATATTTCTCAATGTTACTCGGTGTGCACACAAAAACGATTGGTGTAATATTTTTCTTAATAAAATTATAATTTGAAATAATCTTGACTCGAAAGAGATGAATTGTCTCTCAACCAGTTAGTCTGGAATACATGCTAGTAACATTATTTGTTTACGGTAGCTTTGGTTTTTTCAGCTGGAAATTTAAGCATTTAGTTTAACTCAATTATATGTATTTATTAGTTCATTCAACTTAAGAGAATTTCGTGATTTCCAATAGAATAGGAAAATTTATTTAGCCAGCTCCTAACTAGACGCCTGATTTTACCATTACCTGCAGTTTCCACATAGCTGCGATCAGTTAATCGCTTCAAAAAGGGCTTGGCCGTTAAACGTTTATAATTACATTTATATAACTGCAATTTCACTATAAATCATTTATTTTCAGGTTTTTTTGTGCTTTCATTAACAGTTAATTCCAGATTGACAAAATTACATGAATAGGCGTGTGATACGTACGTGTTCTTTGCAACGTGTTTTTAAATGTGTAATGCAAACCATGCCGACCTCATCAATCGTTTGTTATATGGTAATAATATATCTGGCATCTTGCAGTACGGCCTTTGAGATACAAAACAATCTGACTACGATTTTTCCCACTGAATCTTCTTACAATAAACATGAAGACACCCTGGTAGATCAGGATAGTTCTGCTTCTCCAAAGTCAGATCGATCTTTAACTGTCAAAAATGCCTCTTCGAGATTACAACTCGACAGATCGTTTAGCTCAAGTCCAAGCACTTCTTTATTTGATGCCAAAACTTTTGATGCTTCAGTTACTCCGGCTGCATCCATGTATGGTGATGCGTGGGTTGATGAATTAGACGCTCTATCTGCTGATGGTCGTGACAAAAGGAAAAGCAATAAGAATATAAGCAGCCGAAAAAGGACAGCAAACAAGCGTCTTCTTATATTGTTATTAGATGGCTTTCGTTGGGACTACGCCAATGGATTACCGGGCTTCAGTCGCCTTCGCGCGGCTGGTGCTTCTGTTGAAAAGGTCCGACCCGTCTTTCCGGCTGACTGTTTTCCAAATATATATTCTATGTTTACAGGTAAATATAAATATTTTTAATTGGAGCCTTGATAATTTTTAAACGTGACATTCAACAATGTTTCATTTATTTTCGCTATTTTTTACTGGCTATGTCCTTACTTTTTATTTGTTTTACTGTCATGTTGATTTTTGTACTTTAGTGTTTTAAAAATTCTATTTCTAAATGCGTTCAACTCACTTAAAAGTAGAATGACGTTTTGATCGGCGTTGTCATGATTAGATAAATATTTTTATTAAATTTATTTTTTTCAATAATATGCTGTTTTTCGTTCGGCTTAACGTTTTGACATTCTCGGGCTTAAAGCAGTTTATTTTGTTACGTTGTCTTCCAATTTGTCTAAATATTCATTGTGAGGTTACCATGATGCGTTATAGGGACATTCGAAAACTATATTTAATATGTCATATTTCTGTTTTGCCGTAAGCTAAATATGTATTCTAACAATTAATCACTGTTTTAAAACATAACATACGACATTTAGCCAGTAATGGACCTTCTGCCCTCTATGTGCCATTAGAGATTAATTTGTTTGACTCTATATTCCTTCGGTTCTGTTGAGTACTTAAATCGTTCAACGTGCTTATGTGCATGCACTTCAGGGACATTACGATAGAAATCGACTGATAATGCGACCTATTATATACCACTTCTCACCTGCATGCACAGTCATTTTTTTGCAATTGATTGTTCTTCCTCAAATTTATTCACTATTTCTGGTGCTCTCTTTGATTGTAGTTACAAGAGACCTCAAACAAGACCTGGACGTTTTGCTCGTTTTAGGCTATCCAAAATGTTACATTAATTTTAGTGAGAATGTTTTTTGACTTTGCCCTATTGTCAAATCGGTTTTGGTGTGTTTGACTGATGACTCTTATTTTCTTTTTCAATACTATATAATATCAACTTCTGTAAAAGTTAAGGATTGCGAACCTAGTAACAAATTAGCTCAGTTGTGACCAGAAGGATAAACCAAAGGCAGCATGAACGGAAAGTATAATTTCATGCACATTCGTTTCGTGCTTACTGGCGACTCATCAGTAGGAGCCAGTATTACGCCCTTTAACCACCTTATATTTGGGTAAAGAATGTGGGATGATAGGACGGTACATTCTCCTAGACGAATGTGTAAACCTGCCATAATGAAGCTAATGTCATATAAAGTCTACAACAATGCGACTTCAACGCTAACTCACACTATATAATATATATACCGAGTCTGTAAAGGATACTAACACTGGCTATTGCGTTAGTAACCGATACCAAAATTATTGTACCGAAAAGGTACATAGTACTAACACTATGTTTTCCTAGTCTGTACATGGTACATCACGGTGTAGCCATTCTACTTGGTCCTACGGCGCAGAGAGCCATGCTGGCTTGGAATCCTGTATCACCGAGGATCGCAACGGTCCGACTGAGAGGGAAACCTTTCAACATCACAGTGGTAGCCGTCTACGCACCAACCCTCGCAGCTGATTCAGATGTGAAAGATGAGTTCTACGACCAACTGCAAGAGACTATCAACGGAATTTCCAGAGGCGACATACTGTTTGTCGCTGGTGACTGGAACGCACGAACAGGACCTTCTGACTCATCCACCAGACACATACTGGGAAAGTTTGGTCTAGGTGAACGCTGCGAGAACGGAGCACGACTTATCAGCTTTGCAGATGTCAACCATATGTGCGTTACCAATACGCGTTTCCAACACCCTCGGAAGCATTTGCTCACCTGGTATTCAAACGATGGTCACACAGCCAATCAGATCGACTACATTCTGGTACGGTCGCGTTGGATGTCTTCTGTCGAAGATTGCAGGTCATACCGAGGAGCTGAAACTGGCAACCGAGGAGGGTCCGACCACACTCTAGTACGTGCCAAATTGAGGCTTCATCTCAAGTCCCGACGGCGCCGTCAACCTACGAGACGCCTGAATGTTGCAACCCTAACGGACCCATCCCGTTGTACAGCGCTATCTGCCTCAATCACTGCAAAGTTGACTGCCGCTGACGGTGGAACTCATGCCGTAGATAAAACCAATGTGGAGCATCAATGGAATAACTTGAAACTCTCTACTCAGCAAGCTGCGCTTGAAACGCTCGGAACCATCAAAAGTCACCATAAAGACTGGATCTCTGAACGCACGATACGGGCGTCACAAAAAGCAAGAGATGCCCGGATGAATAACGCGCCTAATTATCGCCACCTGAGACGTGAAACCACGAGGTCTGCTCGGGCTGACCGTAAGCAGTACTGGGATGAAATGGCTTCCGCCATGGAATCGGCTGCAAACGTCGGTGATTTCGGGGGTCTCTTCCGTCTTATACGTAAAGCATCCGGTAAGCGCAATGCAGAGACAATTCTACGCAGCGCAACAGGAGACTTGATTTCTGATGTCAATGGCAAAATCGCAAGATGGGTTGAACATTTTTCGCAGTTATTGAACCGACCATACAGTGGCCGCTCCCCACCGCAACCACCTACAACATCTACACCCAGCTACGACGTGGACTGCTCTTCCCCAACTGAGGTTGAGATCGCTACGACCATCCAGCGCATGAAGAACAAGAAATCCCCCGGTGAAGATGGAATTCCTGCAGAGATCTACAAGGCCTGTATAGGCACACTACTGCCATCAATCCATCGACTGTTCTCTTCTATCTGGGAACAAGAAGCATGCCCGTCAGACTTCGGAATGTCAATCCTGCTACCGTTTCCCAAAAAGGGTGATAGATCAAGGTGCGAAAACTACCGTGGTATCAGTCTTCTCAACACCGCATCCAAGCTGTTGGCGTCGATTCTATTGAACCGCTTCTGTAATGAGCGGCATGTCCGTACCCGTCCCAATCAGGGTGGGTTCCGCCCAGGCAAAGGCTGTGTTGATCAAATCTTTACATTACGGCGAGTTTTGGAACATCGCAACGAATTTCAACAACCAACCGTCGCTTGTTTTATTGATTTCCGAGCTGCTTTTGACTCTGTTGATCGCGACTCCCTATGGAACATCATGCTGCTCGACGGAATGCCCATAAAACTCGTCAATCTGATCAAGGCCTACTATGCAGCCACCAAAGCCAGAGTACGTGTTTACGGAGAAGAATCGGATGAATTCAGTCTGCGCACTGGGGTTCGACAAGGATGTCCCTTGTCACCCATATTGTTCAATTATGCGGTTGACTGGATTCTGAGCAACGCGCTAACTGGGTTCCGAGGCGTTCAAGTATCAAATAACCTATGGCTAACGGATGTTGATTACGCAGACGATGTTGTTCTCCTTGCTGACAGCTTTGGGAGCATGCAAACCGTTTTGGATCAAGTGGCCCAGTTTTCATCAGCCGTTGGTCTGGAAATCAATGCCGACAAAACGAAAGCCTTCGCCATCGGTGTATCTTCATCTGATGAGCAGCTCACGGTGTACGACAGCCCAATCGAAACAGTCGACGATTTTACGTACCTTGGCTCAAAAATACTTCCAACTGGTCAAGCAAAGAATGAAGTCCGAACACGCATCGACCGTGCCAGACTTGCTTTCTTACAATTGAAGAACTCACTTTGGAGAAGAAGTGAAATCAGCCTCAAAACGAAAATCCGAGTCTACCAGGTTACTGTTCGCCCTGTGCTACTGTATGATTGAGGACTCCAAAAAGCTTGAAGTATTCGACCATTGCTGCCTTAGGTACATCACAAAGACAAAATGGATGAACCGGGTGCCGAACGCATCTGTTCGTCACCAATGTGGGGACATCATGCAACTATCCGTCTGGATCCAACATCGTCGACTTCAATGGTTCGGGCACGTACTACGCAAACCCGAAGACGAACTGGTACGGCAGGTGATGAACCCAGGTCAATGTGCAAACTGGCGCCGCCGCCGAGGTGGACAACTGAAGACATGGCTTGCAACAATCAAATCGGACATGGAACTCCTAGGTTTACGCAATGTTTATGGTCCGCGTCACTGGGAGCGTCATTGGCCCTCTTTATGTGCCGAAATGGCTGCCAACCGCCCGGCATGGAGAGGCTTAATTCGGGATATCAATGGAGCCGGCTTATCCTCTAAAAGGAGTCAGCCGCCGTAAAGTAAAGTAAAGTAAAAGTACATGGTACATACTTGCATATATAAACAATCAATGTATTAAATTAAACTAGCCATTGTCTCTATTTAGTTAAGACTGAAATTGCATCGTCCTTTTTCTTAATGTTCTCTAGCGTGTACATCATCATCATCATCTTGCCCAGCCACACAAAAGTCAAAAGTGACTAATGTTTCACAGCCATATAACCATAAGGAGTGAAAAAAGTATATAAATGAAAACAGAAATAATATTTTAGACAAATTGTTAGTGAGATTTACGAGAGAGAGAGAGAGAGAGGCAGAGAGAAGGAATACCTATCTACTATGAGTAATTTTTTGAAGTTAATATTTTGCGGTGTGTCAGCTTGAATATTTCCAATGCCACGTTTTGCGTACGCGGGTAATAGCTGTACACGGGCAGTTACACAAAGATCCGATTGCTCACAATTTCCAATTTTGTTTTGTCTTTGATCGGGTTGACTTGTTCTTCGTTCAACTGGAAATGCGGTTCTATCACATCTTTGTTTACTGGCGACGTTTCGGTGCCTACTTTCCAGCACCATCCTCAGGCAACACAGTACAACAATAGCAGATTTAAGCAAATGTGGAAACCTCGTTCCAAAACCATTCTATTTATATATATTTGACTCAACACTAGTTTTAATCATAGAATTTGTCTCAGTAACTAAACCCAATATATAACTATTTATAATTAGCAGACCAATCATTACCTCACGTATACATAATCTCATCTCATATGTGGAATATTGTAGGGGAGAGAGACAGTATCGAACCTTTTGTTATTTGTTATAACTGTATTACTACTATGTCGCGGTTATCAAAATTCAAAAATGATAAAACTAAAACCTTGACTGTTATATACTGCATTTTATTTAAAGCCGGGAACTCTAATGTATACAATGGTGTATGAAGTATTGCGCACATAGCAACAAATTTGTTCAAATATGGAGCAGCAAGTTACGTAGATGGATGGAGAGGGAACGTCATAGAGACGCTTAGGTGAACGATTAAAGAGAGAAAGATAGAGATAGTATGGAACAACTAACGTTTTTCAAGAAACTAATCGTAAGCACAATGCGAAGTTAATCAACTATTCGAAATAATTGCAAATGAATATTTGCTCATATGACTAAGATAATTCATTATATCTATATACAGATATATCTAAATATAATATCGTAACACCTTTATATATAATTATATATGTATATTTAGAAGAAGGACCATTGTTAATTGTTAAACATGAACATTTTCTATTCTTATTATATATTTATTTATTACGTTAGTCACACCTTCTATCAATATATAAAATACATGTCAATATGTATAAAAACATATATATGAATATAAGCAACAGTGTGAGACCAACATCCCTAATCCTATATATATATATATATATATATATATATATATATATATATATTTATATATATATGTACATTAGTAATAAATATTTATTAGTTTATGCACACCTTATATTAATATATAAAATACATATCAATATGTATAAAAACATATATATATATATAATATATATATATATATAAGCAACAGTGTGGGTCCAATATCTTAATCCTATATATATATATATATATATATATATATATATATAATATACTTGCATATTTCTAATAAATTATATTATTTTTCTCTTTTCTACTGTTTTTTACCAATTAATGAAATTGTATAGTTATTTATTCAATATATACAAATATATTAAAGCCATATAAATATATGTATAAAAACATAAAAAATATAAGCAACAGTGTGAGTTAAATTGCCTTTTATATGTATATATATATATATATATATGTATATATATATATATTATATATATATATATATATATATATATATATATATATATATATATATATATACGTTTGCATATTTCAAATAAATTATTATTTTACTCTTTTCTTACTGTTTTTTTTATTTACCAATTAATCAAATTGTATATTTATTTATTCACACCTTATATAAATATATAAAATACATATAAATATGTATAAAAACATATAAATAAATATAACCAACAGTGTGAGTTAAATGTCTTGTATATATAATTATATATATATATATATATATATATATATATATATATATATATATATATATATATATATATATATATATATATATATAAATATACTCTACTTCTATATTTACTGGGTGGCTGACTCCTTTGGAGGATAAGTCGGCCCCAGTGACATTTCATGGAGTTTCTTGGGAATTTGGTACAAGTGGTATGTCCCTCAATCGCTCTGTGGTGGTATATATATATATATAAATATATATATATATATATATTCTATTTTCACATCCAAAAAGGGTAATTCATCATTATTCTCTTTTTCCAATGTAAACTTTAATTCACCTAATTGGTTGGCTAATTCGAGGAATTTATTTAACTCATTATCACCGTCAAGTATAATAGATAGATTAATAGATGAGATGTTACAGAGATTTAATAATATAATAAACAAAGTAAAGAAGGAAACGGAACCGGATAAGCACAAAATTATGGTATTACCTGATTCAAAATTGGGCAGGAAAATTAGAATAATAGCAGCTAAATACAATATTAAAACAGTTTTAAGACAATCGCTTACTATAGGCAATAAACTACCTAACCAAAAATAAAAAGTAGAACCCCTCGAGACATCAGGAGTATATGCGATACCTTGCAAAGAATGTAATCTCAGGTATATAGGTGAAACCATGCGACCTATAAAGGTTCGTAGAGGTGAACATAAGACAGCCTGCAAATATGGACACATTCAAAGATAAGACCTAGATAGGCATTCGAAGGAAACGGGTCATGAAATAGACTGGGAAGGATGTAAACGCATCGCGTTATGCAACCGCAACAGATTAACTAGATTAATTAGAGAGTCAATTGAAATAAAATCAGGAAAAAGTGCAATGAATGTAACATCGGTAGAATAATCATTGTGCCCAATATTTAATGAAGCATTTTCTACGGTCAGAAAACGTGAGGCTGCGGAACCTGAATTAAGTGGGAACCTAAGTAAAAAACCTCGCTTATAGAAAACTGATTGCGAATGATCTGTACCAATATCAATTTTCCTATATACTTATTTTTCTCAATAAAAATGTTCCAGAAGAGGGTATACCGATTTAGCAAGGGTTAGTAGATAGGACATTAGATAAGACACATTTGACTTACATTGTTGCTTATATTTTTTATATTTATGTAAGGTAGGAATATCTTAATAAATGAATAATACGTTAGTCCTAGAGAAGATATTCATGGTTAACAGCTACCATGTATCCTTTTAAGAGGAACTCAAAATGTGATAGATAGACGGATATATAGATAGGCCTATCGGTAGATTGATAGGTTTATTCTATATACATTATATATATATATATATATATATATATATATATATATATATATATATATATATATATATATTACACAATATATTTATATATAGAAGTATAAATTAATAACAAAGTGGATAATGGCCATTTATTTAGAGATTACTAAATTTCGCTGTAGAATCTTTCATTTATATACATTCTTGGTTTTCATTTGGTTATGTGGGTGGCAACAAATCTGACTCGGTTTTAATTATATTTCTTGTTTTCGCTGATTTCTAAGTGTGTATGCGATTGTGTTTATGTGTGTGCCTGTTTTCATGTAAAGGTCATTCTTGCTGTATTGCAAAGTGATATCTGAGATCTGGTCATTATTTTTGAACTCAATATTTTGCGGTGTGTAAGCATTCAGGTTATCAATGCCGCGGCATTGATAATCTGGTCATTATTGTTTTGATGACTTGAGAATTAACCATTTGTGCGCATTGTTCGCTGTTACGTGTACGAGTGCTATTTTTCTGAGTGTAGTTTATCGTTTCACCTTGTTGCGCAATTTTGCTTTCTCCACTTGGTATCAGTTCAGGGTGTGCGGATTGCAATGTTGTATGCTCATATTGTTTCGAAATTTCTGTCTCCGTATGTGCAGCTGTTTTTGTCCTTTTCAGTTAGTTACCGATCCGATCGAATGTTTGTTGAGTCTGATCGAGGGCGTTTTCGGTCTTGCCTGGGTGCTAGTAAATTGTTGTTGAATTTTGCTATTCGTAGCCAGTCGATTAGAATATCATGTTGATACCAACTATATGATTGTTCAAAAGATACATGGTACCAACACAATGGATTTCAATGTATGCTAAGTTTCACCAAAATTGTGAATTATATCTATTTCTGAACTACTTTTTATTATATATGCAATTGTACATTAGGTGTTGCGCACCTAGTAACAAATTAGTTCAAGTTTATGTTACTAGGTGGCTAACACGTAATAAAAAATTGCATATATATTAGTTCTCCGCCACAAACAGTATCTAGCTGTTGGATATTTAATTGAATAATGTCATGATTATCGCGAAATGTGATACCTGATTTCGACCAAGCCCAGAGTGTATGGATTTGCTAGAGTAACAGGGGTTCAAAAATATTTCTACTTATCAATTTTGGTGAACTTTTGCATATATTAAAATTGATTGTATTGGTATCATGTACTGACTCGGAACCATAATGTTGGTATTATGTACCTTCTGGCAACCATAATGCTGATACCACGTATCTATTCAGCAATCATAGTGTTGGTATGAGGTACTGACATTACAACCATAGTTTTGGCACTCTTTACGGGCTTGGAATGTATTATATATATATATATATATATATATATATATATATATATATATATATATATATATATAGGTTGTAATGTCAGTACCTCATACCAACACTATGATTGCTGAATGGTACATTATTATCAGCATTATGGTTGCCAGAAATTTATATACCATATATATAAATATATATATATATATATATATATATATATATATATATATATATATATATATATATATATATTGAGATAGCTTTGAAATCACATTGTCGAAGACTTCATGTGAAGTTAGCTTCATTTCTGCAGGTTTACATATTCGTATAGGAGATTGTACCGACCTACCTTTTTCACATTCCTTACCAAAATATATAGTGGGTAAAGGACGTAATACCGGCTCCTACTGATGAGTCACCAATAAGCACGAGATTATACTTTCCGTTCATGTTGTCTTTGGTTTATCCTTATGGTCGTATTTGAACTAATTTGTTACTAGGTGCGCAACACCTAATACACATTGGCATACTAGCTTGTTACTCAGTGTGCGTTCCAAAATTCAAATATTAATTTGCAGATGGTTCATATATAAGCATTTATACATACTTTCAGGGAAAGTTCATCAAGCGAGAACTAAATAGTTTGTATAATTAAATGAACGTTGGTTGCGCGGGTGGTGATAACAATTATTATAATCAGAGTTGCGTACTTGAATTGCCTTTTCTACACTATACAATTCGTAGTTTATACTGACATATGTAAGTAATTAATGGGTCAGGTGCTTATATCAAGATCGCAACCTTGATTATAATTACTAAATAGTTTCTTCGCAACTATTTCACTACGTCGGTATCGTCAACTGAGTGACCTACTTCATGAATTAAAGTCAAGGACTCAACATGTCTACATTGGTCAAAGTTGTCTGCAATGAAAGCCCAAAAATATTCTTAATGATTAACCAGATAGCCTTGTATCCGCACTACTATAACTATGATTTAGCCAGGCAGCCAGCTCTTTCTAAATGCCTTACGTTCAATGGCGATTTTTAAAATTTGGACATGGATAATGTAGACATTATATTTAATGTAACCATTTGTTTGTTACTTTTCTTTTGATCAAACTGGAGATTGTCATTTTTAAATTTTGGCATTCAATCACGTTTTTATTAAGCGAATATTAAACCGTTATTTCATAAATTTCTGTGCGATGACGTTTACTTTCAGGATTCTATCCATCCTCACATGGTATGATATTCAACGAGATTTATGACGAGACGCTAAATCGTACATTCGGAAAACATGCCGACCCGGAAGAATGGGTACAAGTTGAGCGAATGTGGCAGACTGCTGAAAAACAAGTAGTTCTAATTTTGCTAAGTGTATTTTTAATAAAATTTGTCATTAATCACTTCATATATAATTCTAATATCTCACACTGACTTCTACTTTATGATTTATATTGCCTCGCATCACCTAGCATCCAGTGTGGTGATAAGCGTATTCTGTTGCACCACAAGCTCTGACTCCAGCGCGTACAGCCATTTGATCGCCGTTGTTGGAGACGCACAGTTCTTATAGGTTAACAATAACGAATAAGCTAATTTTAAATCCGTAGACGTATATTTAAATCGGCCAAATGGCTCATTGTGAAACAAACAAGTAAGACTCCATCACCTGCTAAAGTCGACTACAATCAAATTGGACTGTACAGGACCCGTTTGACTACCATGATGGAGTCCTCTTTAGAATCATAATTACTGGTTTGAAACTGCAAGGTATGGCATCGAATAAAAATCAGAGGCGATCTTTTTGCAGATTTATAGTAGAATATTATTATCCTTCTTTTTTCTTAATTGGGTGGAGTTAACTGCGAGGTTTGATTATATTTTTGAAGTGATACCGTAAAATGACAAAGAATCTGTATCGTTGATGTCGCCTTGCCGTTTGGTGCTGTGCAAAAACCTAATTTGCCTCGGTTACGTGCGTTGCTTAGGTCATTATATTCATCTGAATCAAATGATACTCTTAATAAATTGCTCTCTGTTATTGGTTGTTTTAAATTATTCTATCTCATTACCATTACCTTTTGGTGCGACACAATATGTTTTCATCCACTGTTTACCTGATAATTGCAGATATTTCGACTTCCTTTTTCTTAAGTCTTTTGCAATGGAAAACACATCACACAAAAAGTTAACAATCAATATGTCGGGTTTTATATATATATATATATATATATATATATATATATATATATATATATATATATATATATATAGGAAAATTAGACATACATTCTGAAGATAGTTTTCCGTTTACGGATATATGACATAACTTAATACCATATTAAATGCTCGTCCCGTGGTGTTGTTGATGACCTGTATAACTCTAAATTAAATGCTTCCATTCGATTATGACAGAAACCGATCTACTCATCACACACACACGCATATATATATATATATATATATATATATATATATATACTTTGAAATGCGAGCTTTAATAAAATTCATTTTACCCTTTCTATGTGCAAAGATACAAGAAAAATTTCTGTCTCATTATCTCCTCAAGTATCTACTAATGAACATATCTTTATATTTAAATTGGAAAGCAAAACAAGATAGAAAATATGTGAACATAGAGAGAGTGAAAAACGGATAACAATCAATTGCGTGCATCACATCCAGTTCAATCTCAGTAACTGAACATGCTTCTTCTGATTGCAAAAATGCGGCTGCAATTTGTTTATCCATTAGGCTTCTTATGAGCCCAGCTCCCTTTTGTTTTTGCATTTAGTAATTACTTTGAATGCTACGTCTGGAGAACATACGTGTGATGTTTCGATGATGTGTTGCGCAATAGCAGACGTGTATTCACCATTTGATTTAAAACAGGCGTTTAAGTTACGTTGTTCTCTCATTCGAATAATTAACCGTCTGGTCGATTGGCCTACGTAAGTTGATGGACAACTTGCGCATGTATATTGGTATATAATATTTGATATCGACATTAACGGCTGTTTCTCTTTGATTGCTGATATGGGCAAGTGTGTTACCCTAAATAACACTCGCATAAAATGTGCGTGTTAATGCTGCTGCACATGGGAAGGGTACAATGAATATATATATATATATATATATATATATATATATATATTTAGCAGGTTGGAGGTGGTTCATTAGAGCTTTGGTCAAAAAGATGCCGACTAAGCTCGATCTGAATGAAGGGTCATCTAAAAGGTATGTATATATGTAACTAAATTTTGTGTAATGTGCGGAAGGTTTGACGCAGTGAAGGAGTGCAACTCTCTGGGCCAAATGTGCCACGGTTCGAGTTCCGATCGCGTGTACTTCACGAGTGCTTTATTGTTAACCAATCGATGATTGCGCGATGGCGGTAATAATTGTTCAAATCAAGTTTGTGAGGTGGAAGTAAACACCAGTCGAATTGTGTTTAACCAGTCGTCGAACAACAGCAAAATTAACGTCAGTCACATGCACTGACGCGTTTCTAACTTCCCTGATCATCGTCAGAGTACGACGGCAAACTGACGAGCGAAAATCAAACCACAATGCACATATATGGAAAGCACAATTAGATATGCGGCTCTCACCTCTACAAGTCTCGCATACACTGTACTTGATTAGGAATATCGGTCTCACAAATTCTATCCAGTCACGAGCATTAACTTTTTTCAGCTTTCACCATTGAACAATCAATGATTGCGCGTGTGGTGGTAACAATTCATTAAATCAAGCTTGAAGTAAATAACAAACCCATTGTATTTAATCAGTCGTCGAACAAAATTATAAAACCACCACCAGTCACACATTCTCCATAAGGTCGAAATCGGCTTGTTTGATGAATTGCCTTTGCCACCTTAAGCATTGTTTATTGGTAACAAAAATCTATATATAAATTATTGGTTCCGAAGTGAAAATACTTATTTTTAATCTATTTTAGAAAATCATGTGCTTAGTTTGAATCATTTATTTACACAGTTCAAACAACAGTAGGTTTATTTTCGGACTGTCATTGAATTGTGTGATAAGCGTAGGTGTGTAAGAACATTTAAATAATTATAAGTTAAAGAACACTAGTGCACATTATTTTAGGAGAGTTTTAGCGTGTTAATATGTACTGCCATGTTTGTGTGTTGGTGTATGCGTAAACATCTTATTTAACGCAATTCGTTGGAGAATTTTCTGTGATCCGGTGCATCTTATGCCCGGTGCAGGCGATTTCGTCGCTTCAAGTACTTTAAATGTAGTTAAGGTTTTTTACGCCTGTTTAACTTTTTTCCTGGTCGCTTCTGCCATTACTCTCGAAGTCTGCAGCTTACATAAGACTATTGTGTTTAATGGTGATTAATGTATTCGTCTTGAAAAGTGTACTTGTAAATATAAAAACGCTGCTCTTGAACTATGAGTTGTTTAATATCAGTATTCAGCCCATCTTTATGATCTGAAATTTCGTTTTCTTTCCGTTAACTTTTAACGGTAAGGGCTGTCGAATTCGTGGAAGCGAATAACGTCGCATTGTTAATTTTCTATTTGGAAGCACATTCTTCCTCAGTTGACAATGATACTGCGTTTAATGATTTCACTATAGGTATATATACTTATATATATGACGTCCATGTTTATGGTAATTTTTATCCTTGTGTATAAAGAACACTATTTTCAGTCAAGCTTGTGATATTAGTTTAAGAATAGTCTTAATTTTCGTAAATTTTTTGTTATTTTTGAAAACAATAGTGGCTTTTACTGTGCTTTATCAAGAAGTTTATATATATAAGATTAATTACACTATTTTGCATGCTTCGGATTTTAATAGCAATCAATTAACTAGATTTCTTTATTGCTCCCGTTTCAAGTATAACTCTCAAATGTGAATGTGCCATGCTCTTGTAAGTGGAATACATTTGCTATCTTCGGCTTGCGTTAAGCTACAATAGAATACGACCATAGCGCTAATTCAGCATTACTCACGAAATTGGCATGGTGTCTGCCGTGTAAATGCCAGACTGAGATATTATAGTTAGGTCCTTTTGGGGAACACAACGCGCATTTGCGAACATAAATAATAATAAATGTTATTCCATGGAATAATTGTTGTGTTTTCATATATATATACATATATATATATATATATATATATATATATATATGCATTGCAGTTTAATTCTCGCTAGTCAGTTTGCTGACGTACTCTGCTGATTGTCAGGGATTGCGAAACGAGTCAGTACGTGTGACTGACGGTATTTTCCCTACCTTTTACGACGGGTTAAATTCAGTAGTATTGTTGTCTATTTCAATATCACAAACGTAATTTAAAGATATTTTATCACCACCGGCGCCATCAATGATTGTTTTATATTACGTAATTCACAAGTAAATTGTTTATGCCATTGTAGTTTGTATTGCGTTAATTTTGCCAGGCGATGTGTGTCCACTCATTTAAATACACACGATTGTTTCAGTTTTCTTGAATATAATTGACTACGTGTTTTGTCAAAATTTATTTTTGGATCATTCCTTAATTTATCCATCCAAACACTATTTTCTTTTAAATAACAAGCAATATCAGTCTTTTGCTAACCTGTCGCCTCGCGCTTATGTAAGTTGACGAGAGAATATTGAATGGCATTTATCATATCTTCATGATTTTTGCTTCCAATTTTAATCAATTTCGTACAGATAACTTTAGCATCCATCTAAATATTTGAGCTAATGAATATGATCAAATAGGAAATATATTTTTAATTGATTTTTAGCCTTACAGCCTTACTGTTTTAACCTGAGTGTTACTAATTATTCAAGTCAGGCTTTTATCTCATTAACCCGAAGTATTCCGTTCTAGAGAAGCCTAGAGGTTTTTCACAGATATAGGAGTTTTAATGTTTTCCGTGCCAAACTTTCTTTGGTCTTTTTTGATAAGAATCCATTGTATTAAGGTCATCTCTTATTACACGCTTCATCATAATATTGATGTCTTATTAATTATCTTTTGAGAATTCTTCAATACATCAAGAACGCCTATTGTTCCTTTTTTGTTTTCCTTTTGTTAAGCAGTTCAGTCTATTTCTTTTACTTTCGTAAGAAGGAGCTTACGTGACTTTTTATTGCACTTCGATGTGGAAACCGAAAAACAATCAGGCACAAATACCAAGGAAGTTGATACTTGAGATTCTTGTGGATCATTAAACAATTAATCAATCATTGATTGCGCCGGCAGTGGTAAACATTCTTTAAATTAAGTTTGCGAAATTGAAGTAAACACAAACCCCATCGTGTTTAACCAGTCGTAGAACAACATAGCAAAATTACTGTCAGTTGCACACACTGACGCGTTTCGACCTTCCATGATCATCATCAGAGTACGACGGCAAACTGACTAGCCAGGATCAAACCGCATTGCATATATATGGAAAGAAAAATTAGTTATGTGTCTGTCACCTCTAGAAGTCTCGTATGCATTGTACTTGATTGTATGTGTCGGCTGCAAAATTTCTTTGCGGTCACGAACAAAGAAATAAAGATCATCAAACATGTTTGTTTTTAATTTTCATGCCATTGAATTGGATGAATGTTTAAATATGTTCTACATGACTACTGGGGCCGGGACAACAAACAGTAAAATTTTATATAATGATATTGCGTTACTGGTGGGAAACACTAATTAAAAACTTGTTATTCTCTATCTATTTTTTAGGGTAAGCGTATGCATTTGTTCCATCTACCGGTCTGTCCAAAAAGAAACGAGAAATTTAATGCATCAGGACCAAAGGAATTTAATAGCGTCTCGAATGATCGTTCACTATCTTGTGAGCCCTACGACCGAGATCAGATGACCCTACCCGTACTAAAATCAACACTGACAGAGGCGTTTCGTCGATTACACGCCGGCGAGTTGGATATTGCCGGTAGGTTTGATTCATTTGGGCAACCACAAACTCTTATGTATAATTTTGTAAATGAATATGTATAGTTGTCTCAAATCGATATTTTGTTCGTGTCACCTACTCGTTACTATTTTCAAAAAAGTTGTCTGATTTAATTCGAAGTAACAAAAAAATTTCTGCATCTGAAACGTGCAAGGGCTAGATCTAATGATATTTCATTTTATAAACTTTCGATAGGTTGTAATCGCGTAAAGAACGCTGCTGTGGGATAACTTTACCAGTTCGTATTTGGCTAAGTGTAGCTGCCTGTTCATAAAAAAAAATAAGTTTTTGAAAATTTAACAAATAATATAGTGTCACTATTATGGCAAGCATGTGATAAATAATAACGATGGATGCCAGATTTTTATGCTTTTGCTAGACCAGCAACTGCTTAAAATTGTTATTTTTTCTGTCTATACCTTTCGCCTGTTCGGTATAACAAAGATAGTATATTTCCATCTTCTAAATGTGGTTTAAACGGTGTTTGTGGTCTGTATTGCTGAGTGGTGCAATACTTCTACTGTTAATACTGTTATAAAGAGAATAATTATTGATGCTAGCGTCCTCCTTTTGTGTATTAATTGACCAATTGTATTGTAGATATAAGGCGTTGTGTCGTTTATGCGAATAAATTACCTTTTCGCATAGGTGCGTAATATATTAATTTAAAAAAATTATCTACATTAACGCAGTTTATGCTCTCAATTTTGAGCTATATAAGAGACCAAACATAGCAGTTTTCGTTAACAATGATCGTAGGTTAGCTTCTATTACAACAACATTGAATGCTACCGAAAATTTGTCCAACTAGGAAAAAACGAAGGTACAGTTGATGAATTTTATTGGCTTATACGTTTAACTATTTTGAGTATGCAGATTCCCGGGACTAGAATTACTAGCTTCAAGGGTTTCTCAAGGTTTGTAGAATGGCTGAAATTTCAGAATAATTGGCATATGAGGTTTTGCTGAATCTTCTTGTTCTAAACTTGCTTTGAACACTCAAGTTCTAACCTCATCCTTGACCTAAACTTTAGGAAAAATAATGTGTCCGATGTATTTAAAGATTTCCACTAGCATTATAAACATTTAATGACTGAAGAGGCAATCAAGTGTCCGTATGGCTTAATTTTCTTGACATATTTATGCATTGTAGGATTTAACATGTTCTGAAAGTTTGGGTTTCGAAGTTATAGTCAAGGCTAACAATGTCTTCGCTAAATCTTGGTTAGACATCGAAGTGTTCGTACGGCTATGATTTTTTATAAAACATGTTAACTTGCTTGAATAGGAACTGGGATAATATGCAGCCTTGTCCTTCTCTAGAATGGAGTGTAACTGATCCTGTACGATAGACTAGCATTCTGGCTATTGTGGAAGAGTAGTAACTTCATATAATCACCATTTTTTGCAATATATATTATAGGAACATTATATATATATAGCACGGCCGTGTTTTTAGGTCTCTTTTATTCCTGTGCACATAAAGCACTTTTTGTCATTCATGTTTATTGTTTAACCTACTTTGTATATTGGATTAAACTCCTCAAATTGTACATTCACAGACTAATGTTATATGCTAGAAGTACTTTGGACAAATTGTTGAGGAAGATGAATTTTTATCAGATATTTATTTTGTAATACTTTCATATTTTTTCCTGCATTAGGCTTGGTGTAACTAGATTCATGTTGTTTCCTTTACTCTCAAATTATAATTTATTCATCATCTCCATAATCGGCAATTACAACTGAGGATAAACTGTCGCATACATGTGAGTACTACGCTGGTTGTAAAATTAAATTAGGTCATCTATTACTTGGAATGGTGTTTGATTAAGGTTTAGTTTCATTTTCCATAGGCGGCTTACCAAATATTGACAAGTGCAATCTACCTGGAGCATCATTATTTGAAGCGCTACTGGCCGCCAAACCGTTACCTTTGCGTATGGCATACATACTACTCGCATAACTACCGTGTCAACACGGATGCGTTAACTTGAACATTAATGCCGAACCCATTACTTTGCACGGGATAGATTGGCTGTATGCGAATAATACCAGCAAGGTTTTGGATACCCTTGATGCTATAACTAGTTAGTTTTTGCTGGTAGTCAGGGCGGACATTTTTTGGTTTGGATTTCCCGTTGTGCATAAATCGATCGTGATAGTGGCTGAACTAGTAAGAAATGAAACAATTACTTAAAGATTAAGCAATGTATTATTAGAAGAGGATTTGGTATAATAAGCTAATATTTAACTTTTTAAAAACTGAAATTAAAATGTGTAAAATTTCTATTAGTAGATCAACGCCGATGAAAGTATAGGCAGGTAGTTTAGAATTAAAGCTTTTTATAAGGTCTGGGTATAAATTGGACTGATAATGCTGCCTGTCTACGATCGATTATGGGAATCATAATTTCATCTCAGTACATCGTATTGTTTCTACTCGAACTCGCGTTAGCGCATACCAAATTACGGATGCCAGGAGGAATATTAAGACCTTAAATTTTACTGAGTAAAAACACAACGAACAAATTGTTCACTCCTATCAATCTGTAAGTAGATTTTCCTATTTTTTGCTCGCGATTGGTTTCCCTTTCCATCGTGATCCTAAATTAGCTATTTATTACCAGCTATTTTACCCATTTACTTGTACGTGAAATTTTGTACATTCCTTTATGTCATCTTTCACACGTATTGCGAGATTAACTAATGTTTGAAATTAATTACATTTCTAGCTCCGATGTGATATTTGAATCAAATTAGCGCAAAGGTGGTATAGTTCGTTTTGATAAACTATTTCATATGCCATACTGTTAAACGATCTTTGGTTTAGCTATATCGTGTTCTGACGTGAAGTTTGCAACTAGCGCCGCACAAATATGGCTCGTCAGCTTTCGGTTACAGGCCCGAGATAAAGATGACTAACCGATTAATCCATCAGCGACACATGTTTGTGACCTTATGCTCTTTTTCGAGGCTATTCATATCAATGCGATTTTAATGGTCATGTGACTGTTAATAATCAATTTTACTGGTGTTTTGTTGCTGTTTATGTTAAATGATTTATCTGGTTGATCGATGGATGATCCAGTTATTGAACTGCGTGTTGTTTTGTTTTGATTATCAGTTTCATTCAACTCTAATTTCTGCGTCTATCGAAAATCGAACTTCTAGATGAACACTCATATTTTTATTCTAATTGCTTGCATAAAAAGATACATGAAAAACATTCGTCGAGGCATACGAAACTGTTTGTTATTAGCAGCTGAAATGTATTGATAAAAATTTGGCAGTTTCTAGTTTGTAGTCTTGTATTTTTCATTTATAAAGTATACCAAGCGCAGATCATTATAATATTAGTTATAACCTACTCTTTGGATATGAGAAGATTGTAACAACTATGCGTGGAGTATTTTCATTTCTCGGTTGATTCTTAGGCTCTTTTTCTGATCGCTCATTAGAAAAAATTATTTTTTCATAATTCTCACTTGTGTCTGTTTTTATTTACATTTAGGAGCCTCATTGTTTGATATATGCTAGTTAATTGTTTTAAGATATAAGCCTAGTAGCTTTCTATCCGGACTCGCAACTAAATAATAGGCGTCATTAATCTAGTACAAAATACATGTGCTTCAATACAACATAAACATTGTTGTAATTATGTAAGAGCACCATATGGCCCAATTCAGACATGTTCAGAAATTCGAAACAGAATAACGCATTGAACCTGTGCATTTTATTCCAATGTTTGGTCATTTCTCATTTGACTCTTAATTAGTTACTGAGTTAGTGTGTTTGAATTCCGAAAAAGTGTATTGTAGTATAAGCATGTGTTGTGGTTCTTCGACGCTCATTATGAGACCACTGCCAGCCTTTACACCGGACTGGTGTATCGCGATAGGAGTTAGCACCGTCCAGTTGACCTACATTTATTGATAAAGCAATGAGTTGCATTGCAGAGTTGATTCCCTTAAGCTAGAATCACATAAGATCATGAAATTATGCTTTTCGTTCATGCCCGTTTACATCCAATTGGTGTTTTATAAGCTATGTCCTGTGTACACCATGCGTATAACATAATTGAATTTTGGTAGGTAAAAGATTTTATCAGGCAAAATACTCTGGAAGTACATAAGACAAACTCCATTGTGTTAAAATGATATTCAACCGGAATTTTATTGATCCTTAAATGTGCTACGTTGGTGTTAAATCTGCTTAATCAATAAATTCACTAGGAATAGGCGACCTAATGTTCATTTACTGCCTGTTGTGGCCACCTATGTTGCATGGTCTACGTAAACGTATGTCGTCTGTGTTTATTATCAGCTTAACGTCGAGACGAGACTTAATTATGCCTAATTCTGCAGTTAACTTATTCATTTGAGAAGTCAGTCCCTGAATCAACGTTTCCAACCCACCAGAAGCCATTTTAAATGTACCACACATGCTTTATTTTCACTCAATTATATATAGAATTTTACTCGCACAACGAGCATTGATTTAATAAAACAAATTTACAAATATTGATTAATTTATGTTCACTTCGGCTCGAAGTCTGCTTTAATCGTTGGGCTGACTGCTTCATTCTTATACGGGCGCTTCTGCGAGGAATTTCTGTTGAAATAATGTCTGCCCTAGATAAGACTCTTTGTTCATTATTTGTCTTAAGGGTGGCTATTGCCACACTGCCCATGCATAGCTTTGAGTTTCATGGTTACGCGGTAGTGTATTATTTGTGTGTTTTGCTAGTATAACTCTGTGTAGTAGTTGTCGTAGTAACGACCTTAATCTCGGTCACATTCTTGAATATTCATATCTTACTGTGGAATTCTGTCAGCTATGCGGCCCAATAATCCAGGCTGAAATCATTGATGAATGTCAAAGTCTATTTTATGTTCGATGTGTCTAATAAATCAGTAGTTCTATTCCGGTTCTAATTCTTGCCTATGAACAGGGTCTGTGGAGACAGTCATTGGTGGAACCGACTGAACTGTCGAACTTGGTGCTTATAAGTGATGGATTGCTGTATCACTTTAGTACAGGAGCGATCAGCTGGAGAACGCCGGTTTTCGCTCGTGAAAAAACAAAATTTTTCACGTACACTAAATTAACAGATCGTTATCCATAATCACAATCCGACTTTTTAATATCTTTATTCCGCTTGGTTTCTGTTGTACATATAGATTGGAATATAGTGAAAATAATATAACGTCAGCTAAAGTAAGCTTGTCTTTTACCTATTGTTGATCAAATTTTTTTAATATTAACGGTGATTTGTGGTAATTTTAATTGCATCGCCTAACATAGATTAACACAAAATTTTTGATTTTTTTAAATTTTAGTTTAGATTTTGCCTCTATATTTTTCTTAACAATTCGTGTGATATAACTAGTTTTAAACCAACGTTTTTTTGCTGTTTGTCAGTTTTTTTATCCTCTTCACAAGCTGCTTCTTTGTTAGCACTGTTTTACTCCACTTGCATTTTCTAAACTGTCATTTTCCTAAGTTGTCTGGCTAGTCAGAAACGGCCACGATCTCGGGTTTTGCATCGCTTACTAATCCTTTGCTTTAACAACTAGTCAACTTGAACAATTACTACTGATCTCATTTCTGTTTCATTAATATGTTTGATACAAACGCATTTTTAATAGCAATACTCATTTAATAGGTTGTTGGACGCGTGTCAGGTATGTCATAGTAAATTTCCGAATAGTTTCGTGTTTTATGCTTAAACCTAAATTCATAAATACCACACGTATTTACATCATTTGGACTTCAAAGAAATTTGGTTTAATCATCATTTCGTTCAATTGACAAAAATAAATTTAGGTTATCTTGAAACCTTTGTGTTGGTACCATGTACCAACTTGGCAACAATGCTATTGGTATCAAATACTGACTAGGCAACCATAGTTTTTTTATCCTTTACAGATTCGCTATAGTTTTTTTGTTGGATTTGAAGTCGTATTATCGAAGCCTTTTTAATGAAGTTAACTATTTCTTGAATGCACATTCGTATAGGATAACGTAACATTCAATTGTCCTACATTCCTTAATCAAATATATAGTTGGTATAGGGCTTCTACTGTTGGGACGCCAATAGGCATGAAACGCATGTGTACATGAGATTATACCTTTCGGTCATACCGACTTCGGTTTGTCCTACTGGCCCTATTTGAATTTATTTGTTACTAAATACGCAACACCTCAATTGCATATATATTATTTCTCCATAACAAATTGACAACGGGCTAGTAATAGTGGCAAATGTGACAACATTTGCCACAAGTTGTGTTTTATTCCTGTGCGTATTGTGTCAACCCTGAAGATGAGACTGGAAATTCGGTCTCGAAAATTTGGAAGAAGAACAATGGAAAATCTTGTTCCAACGTCATTTTCAGACAATCAGCTAATTGAAGGCTTAAAAAAGAAGGGACAAGTGAGAACCCATCAATTACATCACCTGAAAATGAGGAAAATTCAAGATTTTACCGACCTATGAGTGCTATCGATTGTCCCGCAGAAGAAATTCATCTTTTAAAATTTTCCATGTAGTTGTTAGGACACCAACGAGAACTTGTAAACTTTATTCAATGTAGAAAATGTCATAATTTTGTCTCCTGCTGCGGTTTATCTCACTAATTCTGTAGTTATATAACCTGTCGAATACAAAGTTTTTGTGATGTGCCAAATAAAGTTTAGAAATATTTTGTTTAATTTTTGGTAAATATTATTATATGAATTAAGTCGATAAATTGGAAAAAAATTAATGTCGCACTTTGTGGTCAATTTACTTTCTGTGATACTATTTATACATCTGGTCGATTTAATGACAACAACCAGGAATTGATGTTCATTTTAAGCCAGAATAGGTAAACGGAAAATGCCCGTCCCCCTCTACGCTTAAATGTGCTTAAATATACAATTTGTGGAGTTGTGAGTATTACGATGTAATTTTTCCGCGACTACATACAGATCGTACTGTTGCCATTTCAGTTAAGCACAGAGTATTTGGGACTAATGATCGTAAATAGTGCAGTTCATCTGACCAGTATGACGATGTGATTTATGATTGTCAAATTACTATCATGTCCCAATAATGATCATTGAATATTGAAACGCTTCATTGCTTTTTATTGATTGTAGCTTTGAATTGTTGCCTTACCATAATGTTCTTTTGTCCATCGTGATGTTGTGTAGAGGTTTAATTTGCCTAAATTTTAGTTAAATATACTCCTAGTAAATAGGTACTCCCTCTTATAAATCTCACTAATAGTTTTCGTGCGTAAATTATTATTTTTGTCGTTTTTTATCTAAATTTTCTTGTTTTTTGTTTCTCTTATGGCTATATGACAGTGAAACATTAGTTACTATTAGCTTTAGTATGGCTGTGCATGATGATGATGAATGTTGAGAAGTTATTGTTACCTAACTTTTCGTGCCAAAACATTTGAATAATTTCGTATATTACATCATCATCATCATCATGTCCAGCCATACAAAAGTCAAAAGTGGCTAATGTTTCACTGCCATATATCCATGAGGAGTGAAAAAAGTATTTTAGTGAATATAGACAAATTATTAGTGAGATTTACGAGAGAGTGAGCGAAGGAATACCTTGCTACTATGAGTAAATTTATCAGGATAACTCACAGAAATGAGGCAAACTAAACCTCTTCAGAGCACCATTATGGCCAAGTTAGCATTCGGGAAAGGCGACATCAGCAATACAGCTTTGCGGATTTCACTGTATCACATCATAAACAAACCGAACCTCGCAGCTAATTTTTCCCTACTAAGAAAAGAAAGTTACGAAGATGATTCCACTAGACATCTGCATCAAAATCGCCACTGAGCTCAATTCGATGCCATATCGCTAAGGGTTTCTAACCATGAACTATGATGCGCACGAGGACCCCATCCTGGCAGACGAGTGGGTTCTATACTTCCCAATTTGGACGTGTATGACTTCAATTGTTTCTGTTATATTAAAATCTGCCCACCTTGTTTCTTACGCCAATTTGGTACTGGATGAGAGAACAGAGCTCTACTGGGCAATCAAAATAAGGGCATACGCAAAACGTGACCGAGCCAACGAAATTGATGGAGCCTTATTTGTTTTTTAACGAACACTTATTAGCAGATCCAAAAATACGTCATCGGGTGTCAACGTTAGTTATTCGATGTTGGTAACCATCATGTACAATACTTCTCAAACAACGATGATCGAATTCCTGTAGGCGTCTATAATGATCAACTCTAATAAGCCAAGTTCCACTAGCGTATAATAAAACTGTGCGTACAGATGCATTGTAAACATGACCTTTAAGGAAGAGTGAAATACTCGCGTTTCTCCATAAATGACGAAGGTTCGTGAAAGCTACTCTAGCTTTCGCGATCTGTATTCTCACCTCGTCGGACATATTGCCTACGTTATTGATAGAGCTCCCAAGATATGTAAACCTGTCGACTATGTCAAGATCTTCATTCTGCAGTCGCAACGTTGGAGTGAGTGGTGGGTGATCCTGTAACAGTATCTTACATTTAGAGGGTGAGAATCTCATACCGAAAGACGGAACAACGTCTGTTAATCTATTCAAAGGTGACCTGGGCAGCATCCTGAAATTGTGGGAGAGTGTTGTTCATAATAGCATCGGTTAGAAAATTAAACAAAAACGGGGAAAGGGGATAACCTTGACGAACACCACTGCTGGTTGTAAAGTTATGAGTTAATTCGTTGTAGATCTTAACGCGGTCAGAAGTATTTGTGTAGAGAGCTCATATAATATTGACAAATTTTGTGGCCACACCGTTTTTCGACAAGATATGGAATAAAACATTGCGTTCCACCGAATCAAATGTACCCTCGTAGCCTAGAAAGACGGCTATTGTGAGATGGTAATATAAATGTCTCTGTTCGAGAACTTGCCTTAATGTAAAAATATTATGTATACAACCTCGTCCTGCGCGGAATCCGGCCTGTTCTTTTGTATGTGATTCGCGTGAAGCGCTAAGACGGCGTAGGATAATCGATGCAAATAACCTAGATACGACCGGAGTCAAACTTATACCACGATGGTTATCGCACGAATTACGATTGCCTTTTTTGAAGATGGGAATGATGGTCGACTCATTCCAATCAAGTGGTACTATTTCCTTATTCCATATAGTATGAAAAAATTTGGTCAATGCTCCTGAAATTATATCGACACCATCCTTAAACAATCCTAGAAGCAAATCATCGGGGCCTGCGGCTTTGCGGCGTTTAAGAGATAGGATTGCATCGTGTACTTCTAACTCGGATGGTTCTTCGGGACTAACATTCCACATTGTTGATGCAGACATGCTTTCGGGAATCGGAACTGACGCGCATGGCCATCTGTCAAGACGACTTATTTTATCGGTTATTAAATCGTTGTTACTCTCATTTATAGTTTCAATAACTTTTATTTTTCTCTGACCTGTTGCGCGGATAAGTTGGAACAAACAGCGACTATTACCTGACGCGAAAGCTACTTCCATTTCTTCAGGTCGAAAAGTTTTCAAGATCGATTTTCAGACTGCGCTTAAGTTGGCGTCTTATATTGCGACGGGTATTATTCTGAGTCGAGCCAGGAGGAATTTGTCGCCTTATTTCGAGTATCCCCATAGATTTTACAGAGAGTTAGTGATTATTTATACGGGACATGCAATGCCACATACAGTAGTACCTGCATTGTGCATAGTGGAACTTATCTTGGACCAAAGTATATTCGGATTTTCGCCATCCAGACCAGTTAGATTATTTTCATAATTTTGTCGGAAGGACGATTGTTCGAGTTTGCCTACATCAATATGGGAGTTATTCGTAATTATTTTCCCGGAAAATTTTAGTACAAATCTATAACGGATAAGTGCATGGTCCGAGTCGACATAAGTTTTCCCAAAAGAACGACAATCCTTGATGCAATCACGCCATCTATAACTAATTGCTACATTATCTATTTGAGTCCACCGTTGTCCGAGTGCTGGAGGACGCCATGTAGCACAACGTCTAACACTACGTCTGAAGTTTGTACTACTTAAATGTAATCTATGTTCAGCGCAGCTATCCAAAAGCCGTTCACAATTATCGTTGCGCTTTGAGCATAAAGTGTATCTTCCACCTAAATAAAATTCTTTGTTACTTAAGCGCCCAACTTGAGCAGTCATGTCACCCATGAACAGGACCATATCTGAACGTCGTGATTTACTTAGTAAGGAGCTTAATTCGGAGTAAAAAGGGTCCTTGATTTCTTCTGTGCTGCAATCAGTAGGAGCATATGCAGATATAACTAAGAGGCAACGATGATAACGACTTTTTGCTTTGATTTTAGTAGATGTATTTAAACTTGCCGCACACAATCGACTATTTAAAGGTCCGTATATTACAACTTTTTATATGATGGGTTTTTGGCGGGAAAACTTGTCATTATCGTTGATTTGTATGCCGTTTGCGCTTATGTGGCCAAGGAACTGGGGGGCAAGTTTACTGTACTACACTCGTTGATTTTGTGTTAATCCTAAGTCTTCGAACTTTTCGAAGTTTCTTTTTTGTAAATTACTTCCCTGATTGCGTTTAATTTGTGTGACTAACACTCTTGCCAAGTGTGATCTGCATTTGATTATTTCAAAACTATTAACTGCGGTTTGATCTCCGATATTCAGCATTCTGTCATTTTTTTGATGAGGAGGTACGAAGGTCAAATCGCATCAGTGTGTGTTACCGACATTATTTGATATTTTTTGTGATTGGTTAAAATGCACCTCGCGAGAAAGGACTTTACCGTTGGTGTGATTGTTTTTATACATGTATGTTTCATTGGTCAACACTAGTGGCGCTTTAACACTGTTCGATCTGCACTTATCAACTAGGTCATCTAGAACTAAGACTAGCACATTATTGATACTCTCTGGGCCTAGGCGCCACACTATGTAGTAAGAACAGCATCTGCAAAATTTGATACATGTATATGTCATGGTATGAAGTAATTTTTTACTGCGAGGATTGTAAAAATGGCGGACCCATTCACGGAAGGTTAAGTATTAATTGTACTTATGCGTCAACAAATCGATAAGCGAGTTTGGCTAGCTTTGACTTTTAGCAAGTTTAATTAGTTCAGTTGTGACCAGAAGGATAGACCAAAGGCAGCACGAACGGAAAGTATAATATCATGCAAATTCGTTTCGTGCTTTCTGGCGACTCGTCAGTAGGAGCCGGTATTATTATTTGGTAGAAGAATGTGGAATTATAGGACGGTACAATCTCCTAGACATATGTGTAAACCCGCAATAGTAATAGCAATATTTAAGTCTTCGACAATGCGACTGCAACGCTAACTCACACTATATAATATATATACTGAGTCTGTAAAGGATACTAACACTATGGCTATTGTGTTAGTAACTGATACTAACATTATTGTACATAAAAGGTACATGATACTAAAACTATGGCTTCCGAGTCGGTACATGGTACCAACATGATGGATATCAATTTATGCTATAGTTCACCGAAATTGAGAATTACAACAATTTCTGAAAACCTATTACTCCAGTAAATCCATACACTCTGGCCTTGATCGATATCAGTTATCTTATTTCGCGGTAAGCATGACATCATCCAATTCAATATATAACAGTTAAATATTGTTTGTAGGTATCCTTTACAGACTCGGTATATATATATTATATAGTGGGAGTTAGCGTTGAAGTCGCATTGTCGAAGACTTTAAATGTGATAATAGCTTCACTATTGCTGGTTTACACATTTGTCTAGGAGATTTACCGTCCTATTATCCCACATTCTTCACCCAAATATATAGTGGCTAAAGGGCGTATACCGGCTCCTACTGATGAGTCGCCAGTAAACGTGAAACGAATGTGCATGAGATTATACTTTCCGTTCATGCTGCCTTTGGTTTAGCCTTTTGGTCACAACAGAACTAATTTGTTACTAGGTTCGCAACGCATAATACATACTTGCATATATATTAGGTCTCCGCAACTAACAGTATTTAGCAAGTTTAATGTTGCTCGCCATTAACTTCTGAGAGCCTCAGAGTTGAAAGCGGTGGAGTAGTCCAGAAAAGCAAATGTGTTAGACTGCTACTTTCGGAAACCTTACTCACGTGTGTGATGGATTGCGTGAATTTGGAACTCGCATCCATCATCCAGTCGAAACAAGTAACCGCCTTCTATTCAAGAAATCGCAGACTTATTGCGATAATTGATCGTTTAAAAGGTAGACAAATTTAGATTTAGTTGAGTCAAATTTCTCCTTCTTTATCAAGAAGATCTCTGGACTTCTATTTCTCATAACTTAAATAGTTCGGAAGGGATGACGTTTATTCTAGGTGCTTTGCATTTACTCGTGCAAGTACTAGTTGTGCCGCTACCAATCTTGTAAACACTACTACATTGCTAACCATGACATGTAAAATGTGTGGAGTGCAATCTTAAACCAATTTTGATGGCCAAATATCTGCAAGCAGATTTATTTATTGAACCATTGAAGCGCCTGTAGTATTTCTTTGTCACGAACAACCATCTGTTTAACGCTGATGCTGGAAAAAAGAACGTTTGAAGATCCGTATACGATTTTCATAGCTATTTCAATACCGTACGCACCTGCCAACACCTTGATCTGCGCTGAATTTAGAAATATTTGCGTAAATATCGGTGGCATCCACTAAGTTTTTCGAAAGCTACTCTAATCCAGAAGCTACATATAAAAATTAATCTTTCTCATATACAAAATGGTTTAGAGTTTTTGTGTACATGTTGACGATATCAAGGAAAATTTTTATGTAAAACCTTGCATCGTCCAAAGAAGACCTTTTTCGCACCATTGGATAGCCGAAATTCCGTATGTTCTCTTCAGCAAGGAGAAAGAAAAATAATTGCCCTGATCGCATATTAATTGCTTCCACAGTACGATCCGTCATTCACTTGAACTCCGCAGCTTCAATTTCGAAATAAGGATGTTGTTGGCAGGTTTACATATCTTTGTATCTGTTTCAATTAATCAGGCAATATGAGTGACGAAGTGAATATGGAAAGTGCTAAAGCTCCAGTAACTATCTCCGATTTTCACCGTTTATGGAGAAACGAGTATATCTCACTCTGCTTCGAATGTGCAGTTTGATATGCACTATTGAAACTTGGTTCTTCCAAATCGTAGTTGTTAGACGCTTACATGCATTAGAACATAGTTTTTTGAGAAGACTAACCAATATAGGTAACCAACAAAAATAAACAACGCTGACATTTGTGAATGTATGAAGTACTCGCGTTAGACAACAAATGGGGCTCCTTCAACTGCGTTGACTCGGTCACGTTGCGCACACGCCTTCAATTCGATTTCCCAGTATTGCCCTATACACTCCCACAACGTCAGATTGGCGTAAGAAATTATATGGATATATTTTGACATGTTAAAATCAACTTAAGTCAAGTACAGTCAAATCGAGTAGTATAGGACCCGTTCATCTATGAGGATGGGGTCTGCGTACGAATTCTATTTCGTGGTTAGAAACTCTGTGCGATGTAGCATTGAATCGAGCTCAGTGGCGATCTTGTTGCAGATTTCTAGTAGAATCATCTTATTTATTTTTTAAAGTTCTATAGAGTTAATTATGAGGCATGGCTTTTTTATGGGAAATACAGTGGCAACCACAAGAAAGTTTTACGGCTGCTGTTGTCTTTCCTCAAGAATGGCACTGCCTAATTTCCGTTGTGTAGTTGTCTAGGTTGCTTTATTTCTGTTACCTAAGTATCTGAATGAGATCTTTCCTTTCAAAGATCACTCTCATTAACATTTATTGGTTTGAATTTTTATTTTTAAAATTAATTTTTTATGGGATTAGTCTATTTATCGTCCTGTTTCTCATGGCTATATTACAATGGGTCAACAGTTTTTAAAGGCTGTTGTATTGTTATCCGTGATGATGATAATGATGATGTTGATGATGACGATGGTGGTGGTGATGGTGATGGCGGTGATGATTATTCTGCTGCTGCTGCTGCTGCTGCTGCTGCTGGTGGTGGTGTTTATGATGATCGTGGTGGGGGTGTTGATGGTAATGATGATGGCGACGATGATGACGATAATGAGGATGATGGTGATGGTGATGGTGATGATGATGATGATGATGATTACTTTGTGTGAGACTTGTGCACAGTAGTTCTGTATATTTATGTAAGGTAGGAATATCTTAATAAATGAATAATACGTTAGTCCTAGAGAAGATATTTATTATTAACAGCTATAATGTATCCATTTAGGAGAAATTCAAAATGTGATAGATAGACGGATATATAGATAGGCCTATCGGTAGATAAATAGGTTTATTATATATATATATGTATAAACGGGCATTAATCATTTTATACATTACCATTAAAATTAAATATTTATTTAAGAAGTTTTTAAAAAAAATAATAATAAATAAAAATTAAAAAAATATATATATATATACACATATATATAATTATATATACAAGACATTTAACTCACACTGTTGCTTATATTTATATATATGTTTTTATACATATTTATATGTATTTTATATATTTATATAAGGTGTGAATAAATAAATATACAATTTGATTAATTGATAAATAAAAAAAACAATAAGAAAAGAATAAAACAATAATTTGAAATATGCAAACGTATATATATATATATATATATATATATATATATATATATATATATCGATAGAATTAAAGATATTGGACCCACACTGTTGCTTATATATATATATGTTTTTTATACATATTGATTTGTATTTTATATATTAATATAAGATGTGCATAACCTAATAAATATTTATTACTAATGTACATATATATAGGATTAGAGATGTTGGTCCCACACTGTTGCTTATATTCATATATATGTTTTTATACATATTGACATGTATTTTATATATTGATATAAGGTGTGACTAACGTAATAAATATATAGTAAGAATAGAAAATATTCATGTTTAACAATTAACAATGGTCCTTCTTCTAAATATATATATATATATATAAAGGTGTTACGATATTATATTTAGATATATATGTATATAGATATAATGAATTATTTTAGTCATATGAGCAAATAGTCTTATGCAATTATTTCTATGAGTTGATTAACTTCGCATTGTGCTTACGATTAGTTTTTTGAAAAACGTTAGTTGTCCATACTATCTCTATCTTTCTCTCTTTAATCGTTCACCTAAGCGCCTCTATGACATTCATTCTCCATCTATCTACGTAACTTGCTGCTCCATATTTGAACTAATTTGTTGCTATGTGCGCAATACCTCATACACCATTGTATACATTAGAGCTCCCGGCTTTAAATAAAATACAATATATGACATTCAAGGTTTTAGTTTTTTATCATTTTTGAATTTTGATCACAGTGACATAGTAGCAATACAGTTATAACAAATAACAAAAGGTTCGATACTGTCTCTCTCCCCTACAATATTCTGCATTCGAGATGAGATTACGTATACCGGGAATTTGAGATAGGTGAGGTAA
This sequence comes from Eudiplozoon nipponicum, assembly GCA_029291075.1. Classification (NCBI taxonomy): domain Eukaryota; kingdom Metazoa; phylum Platyhelminthes; class Monogenea; order Mazocraeidea; family Diplozoidae; genus Eudiplozoon; species Eudiplozoon nipponicum. The sequence continues at coordinate 81,117 of JAQBSW010000295.1, forward strand.
TGATTGGTCTGCTAATTATAAATAGTTATATATTGAGTTTAGTTACTGAGACAAATTCATTGATTAAAAATAGTGTTGAGTCAATTATATATAAATAGAATGGTTTCGGAACGAGGTTACCACATTTGCTTAAATCTGCTATTGTGAAGTTTGTACTGTGCTGTGTTGCCTGAGGATGGTGCTGGAAAGTAGGCACCGAAACGTCGCCAGTAAACAAGGATGTGATAGAACCACATTTTCAGTTGAAAAAAGAAGAATTCAACCCGATCAAGGACAAAACAAAATCGGAAATTGTGAAGAATCGGATCTTTGTGTAACTGCCCGTGTACAACTATTACCCGCGTACGCAAAACGCGGCATTGAAGAAAACCTAACTAATGCCTAACTGACCGAACTTTTAATGAAACATTTGTATCAAATTTTGATTTCAATCCCTCAATCGCATTTTTAAATTTGGCGTTCCTTGATTTACTATTGTAGATGCATGTCATGATTATCTGGATGTGAAGAAACGGATGCTTGATCTCTATTTCTTACTGTAACGTATTTTTTTGTCTAAATCGGCGTTGGTTTATTATTTTTAATTATGTTGGATTGTCTGATATAAAATTTAAAAAAAACGATAAATAGTTTACATATCTTGATATAGCGTGCATGGTTATACCGGCTTGTTCAACGTGGTTCGTGTATAAACCTTTTAGGAGCAGTTTTATAGGAAGAACAACGACAGCTCTACAAGACCGATATATTGGAAATACAGTTTCATGATAGATATATTCCTCATCAAATTAGCGTTTCTTTTTATTACCTGAGAAACCTGGTAAGTAATTTAGCCGACTGATTGTTAAATATCTGTTCTTAGCGAACGATCAAAGAACAGTTAAAGAACTTGAACTTGATTCTGTGAATGATCAACTATCCAGGAACATTCCTTAAGTCTAACATGAGATATTGCTCAGCACGCGTAAATGAAGATAGTGACAGAAAGCTTTATTTGATTTAACTTCCCTAAAAGATCTCGCAGCATCGATTATTACTTAAAAAGTAAACTGCATAATAAATTTCAAAAAAGAAAGTTAAATTATAATAATCAACCCATATAGAGTAATGTGTTTAAACAATAATAATCGACATCTATCTTTTTCTACGTCATATTTTTTTTAAAAGTTTTAATGTTTGTGAGGTAACAATGTCAGTTTATGAATAACGAAGCTTTTGATTAGGATATTAAAGCCTCATTGCCGCATGAACATTACATTTATAGTTATGTTGACTGAAACCCCACTGGATCGTGAATTCCTTATAGAAACTGATGAAAAGAATCGACCACAATCTGTCCTAGAGTTACCTGATCTGTGTTGTGGCTAACAAGCTGAGTCCCATTTGTTTCTTCGTTGGAAATATTTAGGTTGCCAACGCCGGCATTCTTCGTCAGTCCACAGCACATCACATGTTGTTAAAAACAATTGAATTACACAAATGCGATATTTCCTTTAGCTGCATTATTTGGACTTCTGGCTAGTCTTTCACTAGATAGGTGCATATCACATGTGTGCATGTCCATTCTTGTTATGCACAACCGACTATGTCAAGCTAACTTGGTTAATTAGTAATTTACCTTTAACACGTGTTAGACTACTGTTTTATACTCACCATTTGAAATGACGTTTTTGGGATAGCCCTCACATTTTAGGGTTGGGAGCCGAAAGTAAGTGAAAAAGAATCAAAAACAAGACGAACCGTGCACGTGTGAAATTTCATCCAAGCCATTTGTGTTGTGCTTAGGACCGGTTTGTTTAATAACAGCTGTTATCATATCATTAAATAGGCGCACATCACTTATGCGTTTGAGTGCGTGTATATGCAAGTAAAAATATTCAATTAAATATAATTAATACACATGTACATCTATCTAAGTGGAACTGCAGTTAATAGATGGTAATTTACCCTTTTCACGCTTCAGACTAATTTTTTATTCATGACACGTGAAATGATGTAATACCATAGTGGCTTCAATAGATAGGGCGGAAACAACACTTATACAAATCATATTCGGGTAAATTATCAAATTTACTAGATTAGGAAGATTAATTAAGATCTCAAATAAAATGCGTGATAGTTAGACAAGAAAATTATGAAAATTATTTAGAAAACGAATAATGAATATAAGGACAGCACTGCGCAAGAGAGTTTAGCATTCAAAATATAAGGAAAAGTTTCAAGTGTTTATTCAACTAACTAAGAACTCTAAACAATAAACGAACAGTTAAAGAATGAAACGTATAAATATTGCATTTTCAATAACTGATTAACTAGTAATGAGATTGTAAGCACACTAATAAGCACATCTTAATCATATTTTCTTAATTTGTTAGAAGGGAGTTTCAGGTTCTGATTCGTGAATTATGCTTTTCCTACCATTAATTTATGTTGCTTTCCAAGTGAAACCTACCGACATTTTCGCAGCTGTTTCATTGATAAAATCATCTCTTGATTAAATTTCGTATTCTCTAATCAATCTCGTGATCCTGTTACGATTACATATCGCTATGTGTCTGTAATCATCCCAGTTAATAGTATGTCCGGTCTCCACTGCATGACGAGAAACATCAGATTTAGCAACATGTCCATACTTATATGCTGTTCTATGTTCCCCTCTTACTTTGAATGGAGGCGTGGTTTTACCAACATACATGACACTTCAGTCATTACTTGGGTTTTCATACACTCACTGTGTTTCTAAGAATCAATTTTGTCTTTTGAGTTATTGAGTATAGTGCTCAGAGTAAGGGACCGTCTAAAAAAGGTTCTTTTATTGAAATCTATAGCTAATGATTTCATTTTCGTGCTTAGTTAAGAGTGGTATTAACATGATCCTATGATCTCCCGTCGCTCTATCAGCTTTTAAGTGCCTCAGATTATACATATTAAACATTATCCATGAGTATATAACACAGTCTGCCTAATTCAAACTGCCTATGCTTTATCTACCTGATTTTCGGATTGCGCTCCGAATTGTTTGAATCCACTATCTTCACGATTTCCTCAGATATTTCGATATCCTGGTACGGATATCTTTTTCTAAGTTGACAATCAATATGTCAAGTGGAAATATTAGTTTAAACTTTGTCTTTTAATCTAAGGCTTCTATTTGGTAATAATTTTAAGATACCGATTTTCATACGATACGGATGATTTTACTTGATATTAAGAAAGATACCCTAATAAGTTTGCTTCCTAAAAATATATCTTTCTAATTTATGACCATTAACATCAAAAAACGGTAATTGATAAACTATAGTTTCTTCATTCGATTCGTTAAATTTAATTAGTTTTCCATTTCATCCTCACCATGGTTTCATCCATGAACTTTAATTTTTTTAATAACATTGTTTCCTGAATTTATAATATGTAGAGGAAATGCATATACACTTCAGCTCCATAATGTATTCAATTGTTATTTTGCTTCTTTATAGCATTAATTGATGATCAACAAAGAAAAATTTCCAACAATCCAGAGCTTCAGGTAACTGTATATTTGTGCACATCGATACTGCATATAAGCCCACGAATCTATCATCTTCATATAGTACACATTTATCAACAATTTCAACCAACTGATGAGATTCCGTCAATGTATTGTCTATGAAGTAGGAATATTTTCTTATTCTATGGCAGAAGCGTAGAAATTGTATTCGTTGGTGAAAGCTGGTCATTGACAATAATTCTTAACATGTTACCACTGAGTGCATCTGTATCTTTTTGTATGTGTTAAAATGTGCCCAATCCAACTCCTCACTAGCATTCATATCGACTAATAATTTTACTTGCTCTTGGAACCTATTGGTTAAATCTTTATTGTTCAAATCTTTGAGCATAAAATGTTTCGACATCTTCATTTATGGTTATGAAGGATTCATCATATCTCAGATATGTATGACAGTGTTTTTCAATAATGGATTCTAAGTTTGATGTAGGCATCAGGTAATAGACTTCAGAGAATTTTTTGATGGCTTGTAAGTATGGGGAATGATGGATGGTTACTGTCAATGAACGAACAGAGGAAGTCGGTGGTTTTTTTTATTGATTACATTAGTATTTGTATCGTCAGTTCTTTGCTGATTTTTCTCAATTGCCTTTTTTATCGCACACCATTTTAAATCCCTGGTAGTTTCCAATCTGCCTTTATTTACTTGGCATGGTTTGAATTTCTATTCGTCATCAAGAATATTGCTCATTTGATTAATCTAATGCAGTTTTTAGGCCGCAATACTTTAAGTCCTCCTATGTGCTCCCTCTTTATAAAATTGAATGACTTGTCTTTCACTTTAAAATGTCCATATGCAACATGTAGTTTAGCTTTAAAAGCTGGACAAAATCAATCTTCCTACAAAATTCCTAATGTATTGACTCTCGAGTGCGGGTTTTGGTCTTGTCACTTTCGTCTGCTTCTTGTCATTTGGCAATATACAAAGTTTTAGTCCAACCGATGAGACTTTCTGTTTCTCTGATAGGGTCAAACTCAACTGCATTCGTAACCAGACAATAAAAAAACTCTTGAACGTAGCAAGTTCGCGCAGATGAAAAATACTATTATGCGTTTCCGACGGTGAGATCTGGCTGTTCATTTAATCAAGTGGCTGAATTAGCGTCCTTCTTGCATTCGTTCTTAATCGTCTTAACATTTTCTTAGTTGCATCTGTCGAAGCTGCATGGTACCTTGAGAAATCTTCAAGGAAATTGGTAATTTTCGATATATCACAATTAAAATTTTAGTTTTATCTATTTCCACCGAATGCAGGACAAGCGACAGCAATAGTTTTCTACTCTGGCCTAATTTCGTTATTAAGTAGAGCGAGAAGTTCAAATATGGTCTGTAAGATAGTTGTGCAGAAAGTAACAAACCTGAGAAGTTCAATCTTCAGTTGTAACGAAAGACATTGCGCCACATTACGTCTATCTTCTGAACAAGCGTGAGTTTAAGTAGATAGTTGATTTCAGAACATTTTTCGATTTGAACCATGCACTTATCTTATATCGGCTTGCACTCACATCTTTCGACAACCTAAAGAAAAAGCATCAACTATTAGGTAGCAAACTCGAACAGCCGCCGTTCCAACAAAACATGATGCTTAACTAAAATATAAATTAACTGCTATTAATGGTGAAATTATATCAAGATCGCAACCTTGATTAAAAAGTAATTTTTATCACCGCCCGCGCAACCAATGTTAATTAAGGTGATAAACTTTAGATTAATTCCGAGAATCTATGCAGACATTCCAGAGATCAATGTATTATTCTCCGAATGTTTCAAATTCCGCATACAATAGTACATGCAAGTAACATAACTGATCTAATTTTCGTCAACAATAAGTTTTAATTTTCACCATTAATATCAGTTAATTAATTAAAATGGTGTGCGATAAAAAAAGCAATTGAGGAAAATCAGCAAAGAACTGACGATACAAATACTAATGAAATAAATAACAAACCACCGATTTCCTCTGTGCGTTCATTTACAGTAACCATCCATCATGGGCAGTCCGATAGAAAGTGTATTACCTGATGCCTACATGAAATCTAGAATCACTTATGTGTGTCTGTGTATTTATGTATGGATGTAAATATTTTTTACTGTGTTTATAAATTCATACGTATATTCAGACTGCTCGTTTGTCCATCACATATACAGATTTTCAGTTTATTTCCATTCTTTTTTAATTTGTTTGGTTATTCGTTGTTTATCTGCGCAAAATTGTAATCCCGAGGCAAGGATACTGCGCTACCAAAAGACATTTTGTTTGTATTTAACGAATACTTCTGTCTAGCTTTGCGATTATTCTTCGCCTTTTATATTGATTTATAAAATTGAACGATCATTGGTTGCGCGGGCGATGTGATTTGATATAAACACCTGACCCATTATGTACATAAATTTGTCAGTATAAACTAAGTATTGTATAATGTGGAAAAGGCAATTCATCCAGTAGACCGGTTTCGTCCTTATTTGGAACTTAACACATACAATCGGTAATTTGCTGTGGACAGGGATCGAAACTGGATGAATTGCCTTTTCCACACTATACATTACTTAGTTTATACTGACAAATGTATGCACATATTGCGTCAGGAATTTACAGCAAGATAACCTTGATTAAAGTAATTTTCAATTGATTTTCATTCTTTTAATAATACCTCGCTTCTCCTTTCGTGTTATTTTTCTAGTGTTAATGTTTATTTATGTAATAGTCATGGCCGTTATTTTAATTCTTTTTGTAGTTGTTTACTTTGACTACTTTGATTATTTGGCGCATCAATTTGGCCCGCGTTCGGTGGAGCTGTTGTCATCTCTCAAGCAATTCGATGAAATGCTTCTTCAGTTAACTAATCACGTAGTTAAACTGTCTAAGAAGGTAAAACAGAAAGAATTGACTCGGCCCCAAACGCAGTCGAGGAGCAATTCTGAGTTTGGAATACCTCCGGCAAGTTATAAGGATGAAGATGGATTAGATGATGACGAACTTCACTTTGTTCTAGCATCTGATCACGGCATAATGCAACAGAACGACGTTTTGAGTCTAACTGACGCTTTTCTTGAGTAAGTGGGTATTTATATGTTTATACAACTAATGCGTTGTCTGGTTTATGCTGACAGTAAATACATAAAAAAGCTCGTCACTGTACTTTAACTCAACATAACTTCGTCACGTGGAATTTCGTTTATTATGATATGACAGATCGGGGACTGCTTGGTAAACCTTTATGTCAAAAGCGATTCCGAATAGAATCCACCTGAATGAATAACTGACCAAAATATTAGTTGTCACATAACTAAAATCGGTGGCGAAGTAGATATGATGCAAGTCTGAGGAAAATAATTCCTAATTCAAATCTTTGCGGCGGCAATTCTGACAAGTGTTTTAATAGTGCTAACTAAGAAGTGAACCAGACTACTTGATGAATTTCACGTTCTATCTTATGCCGTATTTACTTTATACTCTCAGCGTATAAATATTTTTTCTCATAGGCATATGACAGTAAGGCATCAGGCATTAACGGCTACCTGCAATAATGGCGCTATTGATGATGATGATTTATATGAAAATATAGGTTGTATTCCAGATCTACATTCAGCTGAATTGTATAGAAACTTCGCGAGTGACATTCCAGTCAGGTAAAATATATATGTGACTAATAAGAGGTGAGACTACATTAAAAAGGGTGTGTATACATTTCAAATGTATCTCCATTTCCTAATTATGATCAAGCATGGTCGAAACGCATTCATTAAAGCTTTCGATAATCTGTTATTGTGATGTCGGTAAATGCCACCTTGTTATACACACAATTGTGAACCTAAAATCCTCGCCTCTTTCCTTGAATTCGCCTAACACATGCCTTCTAAAATGAAATACGTTGTTTAGTTACTGCAATGCTGTTTTAATCAGATTTCTAATGCGGTAAAAGTAATTAGGTTTTGATGTTGCCATTTTTTTAAAAATATTATATTTTGCAGTTCGGACGTCAAGAAAGTTATCAATCGAGGAAGCTTCGCAGCTATTTGGCCTCGCGAAGGCAAGCTTTCAAAGGTAAATTGCAATGTATATATATTTAACTATTATAGTATCGTCCACACATACAACAATACTTCAACTCCATTACCACATGAGAATGAGCAAATGTAATAAAATACACTATTAATAAATATATTTTTTTAAATAAAATAATGAAAAATAATGACTATTGAAACAAAACAAATGTTTTTGATTGATTTAACTCAAACAGAAATACTTCATCATCATCATGTCCAGCCACACAAAAGTCAAGTGACTAATGCTTCACTGCCATATAACCATAAGGAGTGAAAAAAAGTATATAAGTGAATTTAGACAAATTATTATTGAGATTTACGAGAGAGAGAGAGAGAGAGAGAGAGGGGGGGGGTAGAGAGAGAAGGAATACCTTGCTACTATGAATAAATTTATCAGGATAACTCACAGAAATGAGGCAAACTAAACCTCTCCACAACACCATTATGGCCAAGTTAGCATTCGGGCCGTCGCGCCAATAACTGTGATATGTACGGGGACCTCATCGTGATAGACGAACAAGCCCTTTACTAAAAAAATTTCATTTTGGTTAACTTTAGCTATTTGTGCTTTGTCAAAATTTGTCCACCTAGTTTTTCGACAATCTGGCGCTGGCTTGAAAAATAACGTTATACTGAGGTTTGAATTAAAGGTATGCATCAAGCGTGATCGATCCAGTACAATAGATGGAGCCTTATTTGCTTTTCTAACAAGGATCACCTGTTAGTGATCCAAAATTACGCTTGCGGACGTCAGTATTGCTTATTCGTAGAGGGCAACCTATACGGGTTGTGCTCCTCAAGTACCAATGTTAGAATACAAATTGGCGTCTAACATGTATGTATTAGGTGTTGCGAACCTAGTAACAAATTAATTCAGTTGTGACCAGAAGGATAAACCAAAGGCAGCTTGAACGGAAAGTATAATCTCATGCACATTTGTTTCGTGCTTACTGGCGACTCATCAGTAGGAGCCGGTATTACGCCCTTTAACCACTATATATTTGGTAGAAGAATGTGGAATAATAAGACGGTACAATCTCCTAGACGAATGTGTAAACCTGCAATAGTGAAGCCAACATCATATAGTCTACGAAAATGCGACTTCAACGCTAACTCACACTATATAATATATATACCGAGTCTGTAAAGGATACTAACACTATGGCTCCTACTGATGAGTCGCCAGTAAGCACGAAACGAATGTGCATGAGATTATACTTTTCGTTCATGCTGCCTTTGGTTTATCCTTCTGGTCGCAACTGAACTAATTTGTTACTAAGTTCGCAACACCTAATACATACTTGCATGTATATTAGTTCTCCGCAAGAAACAGTATTTAACTGGTGTCTAACATCTCTGACTTTGAATAACGAAATTTTCACAAAACTTCATGTTCAAGACGCAACTCAACTTTTTAGGCAAAGTAAGATATACGCGTTTCTCCGTAAATGATGAAGATTAGAGATAGCTACTCGAGATTTAACATTTTCCATATTCACCTCGTCACACACATTGCTCCCGTTATTAATTAAGCTTCATTGTTTTGTAAATCTGTTTTCGACATCCATACCCTTAACGCGAAGTCATGTCAAAATCTGGCCACTTTTTCTTACGCCAATCTTTCTTTGGTTTAGAGAATAATATTCTACATTGAAATCGTATTGAAGGTATATGTAATACATGACCGAGCCAACGCAGTTAACGGAGACTTATTTGTTCTTCTAAAAAGGATCATTTATTGGTCAATCCGGAAATACGTCTATGTGTGTCAGCGTTGGTTATCCTTGGTTAATAACCTACATGTGCTATGCTTCTCAAACAACGATGGTCGAACGCAGGTAAGCGTTTGAAATCATCAGCTCTAAGGGGCCATGTTTCAGTAGCGTATAATGAAACTGCACGCACAAAAGCATTGTAAACACTACATTTAATGCAGAGTAAAATACTCGCGTTTCTCCATAAAAGGAGAAGGTTTAAGAAATATACTGCAGCTTTCGCGATTTTTATACCTCGCCTGACATATTGCCTTTGTTGTGGATACATCTGCCAAGGTATGGAAACCTGTCAACTATGTTCATATCTTCACTTTGCAGTCACAGTTAGAGCAGAATCCCGATTGTCGAATAATAATACAATATCATCTGCGTAGTCTAGAACGCCTAATTTACCGCCGAGAGAACTTCGACACCTGCATCCTGAACATATGGAATAGTGTTCATAACGGCATCCATTACAAAATTAATCAAATTTGGAGGAAGTGGACTACCTTGACAAATGCCACAGCTGGTATTCAAGTTGTGTTAATTCGTTGTAGACCTTAACGCGACCACCAGTTTTGTTGTAGAGAGCGTGTATAGTTTTTTTACAATTTAGTGAGCGTACCACTTTTTGACATAATGTACATTTGACATAATGTACATTTTGACATAATGAACATTGCGATCAACTGAACCAAATGTACCCTTGAAGTCTGGAAAAATGGCTATTGTGGAACGGCGATATGCACCACGCGGTCTCATTTTAACACTTTAAGACTACGTAGCAAAAGCGATTATGTACACACGACAGAAATTAAGTCCTAACACCTTATACGCATCAAGTTCTTCGCGTTCAACCAAATTTTTCGTAATAATTATACCACTGTCAATAAGACCTCGTCCTGGCCGGAATCCGACTTGTTCTTCTCTAGTATATGAGTCAAGCTAAGTGCTAAGACGGCATGTAACTTGATACAAGAGCTGAAATTTGTTTGCATCATAAGAAGCATAGGTTCGGACACAGTCTGAACTGGATTTGATGCACACAGATGACGGAACGTTGACTTATTTCAAACTATCTCCGTTTTAATTTTCTGTTCGTTTTTTATTAAAGAAATATTCTATATTTGTAGATTCTTGAGGAGAAAGGAAAGAAATGTTTCTTATTTGATAAAATTTATTATTCTCTTTGCACATGAGAACGGTACTATGAAATATATGTATAAAATATATCAATATTCCTATCTTAATGTTATACTGGTATCCTGCCCCCCATTATCTATTGCATTTTTCAAAATTCTCTCGTTTAGTTGTACAATGCATTTCAAAAACGCAACCGTTCAGGCCTCCGTGTGTACAAATTGTTGGAGACACCGACTGCTTGGCGCATCTTGCCGGAGTTGACGATGAAGATTAGCACGAGTCGATTATATCCACCTCTTATAGTCACTGCACCACGCGGTCTCATTTTCACACCCCAAGACTACGTAGCAAAAGCGGTTCTGTACGCGCGACGGAAATCAAGTCCTGACACATTAGACGCATCAAGTTCTTTGCGTTCAACTCAATTTTTCGTACAAAATCCGATGGCTTGGCATGGTTATGAACCTGAGCACGAAGAAATGCATACTCCATTGTTTGTGCTCGGCCCCAGAGTTCGGGTAGGCTTTCAACTGAAGACGGATGCTAATTGGTGAGTAGTGGATTTCACTTATTCTATTCTATTCCTAATATTGTAAATAAACCTTCAGAAAATAATTGTATGACTAAATTAATTGTTCAAAATCCGACATATTAACACAAATAAATCAACATCTGAATCTCCTGCACCTTGTTTCCCTGTTGTTTCTATAACCCTGTGACCGGATAGTTCATGTATCCTCTTTGAGCCTTCTGACTGCACAGTTTTGCCTATGGTGATTCTAAATTTCGTAGATTGTGCATTTTATCACTTTCTTTGATGAAAGTCATAGATGGAATGGATTGGAGCATCAAAATTAACAGTTTCATTATAACAATTATTTTAAACGTTTAGTAGCCTCAACGTTTAGGATAATGTTGGCATTACAGCTAATCATGGACTGTTAATAGTTAGACCGGCAATTTCTGTTGCTTCAAGCCAACTTAAAACAAAAAGTATGGGTTTATTTTACCTTACTATTTTACGCTTGTCTAGTAACCCTTAGTCGTGGAAATTTCCGGTCCGACGATAGGCCGCCACTAGTTAATCAGCTTTATAAAGATATAATGAATATTGTAGAGTTAAATTGAATGTAACAATCATCCCATTTGATGGGAAGCCTCGAATTCGGTTTAACTACTCAGTAGCGCTTAATTTTGTATTGGTAGTAGCGGAATAAGAGCAAGCGCGCCAAACACGAGGAACAATTTTCGGCTGATGATGGAAATTGGTCACTGCGCCTTGGCAGATGGTTCTGGATTAACTTTTTTGACAAATTATCTGAGCAAAGGCAAACTTTCTATAAGAACCATCACCACTTAAAATGGGCGTTCTTTTATAGTCAACGAAACACATGAATAACACATGCAATAATAAATCTATACTGCTTGCCCGTTGCGCAGCATAAAAAGATCGCCTTATCTGTTAAGTAGCTCAGGTTTGATAAACGCAATGAAGCTACTGCAGATACCTTCATTTCCGATTCTGCCCCTTTTACTTCTCTTCATTTCGCTTTTCAATCTAACGAAAACCCTCTTGTGTTGCGTGAATTACAGAACTGGTTGCACCATCCCTATCTACGCGTTATTGGCTTCGAACATCTGGTTCCACAGAGTTCTCTACGGCCGGTAAATGGCGCGTTTTATTATCCTTAGCGCACGAGCTGAAGCTTGCTTTATTGATTGGATCCCTTTAAATAGTCGACTGTGTGGGGCACGTTTAAATATATCTACTAAAGTCAATGAAAAAAATCGTTCTCAACGTTGTCTTTTCGTTGTATCTGCATATGCTCCTAACGATTGCAGCACAGACGAAAACAAGGACGTTTTTTACACCGACCTAAGCTCAGATATAATCTTGGTTATGGGTGCCATGAATGCTCAAGTTGGGCGTTTAAGTAACGCAGAATTTCAGTTAGGTGGAAGATACACTTTAAGCTCGACGCGCCACGATAATGCTTTTAGATAGCTGCGCGGAACAAACTTCAGACGTACTGTTAGACGTTGCGCTACATGGCGTCCTCCAGCACCCGGATAACGGTGGACTCAAATTGATCATGTGGCAATTAGTTATAGATGGCGTGATTGCATCAAGGATTGTCGTTCTTTTGGGAAAACTTATGTCGACTCGGACCATGCACTTATCCGTTATAGATTTGTACTAAAATTTTCCGGGAAAATAATTACGAATAACTCCCATATTGATGTAGGCAAACTCGAACAATCGTCCTTCCGACAAAATTATGAAAATATTCTCAAGGCTAATCTAACTGGTCTGGATGGCGAAAATCCGAATATACTTTGCTCCAAGATAAGTTCTACTATGCACAATGCAGGTACTACTGTATGTGACATAGCAGGCCCCCGTAGAAATAATCACTGGCTCTCTGTAAAATCTATGGAGATACTCGAAATAAGGCGCCAAATTCCACCTGGCTCGACTCATAATAATACCCGTCGCAATATAAGACGCCAACTTAAGCGCAGTCTAAAAGGCGATCTCGAAAACTTTTGGAGCAGAAAGGCTGAAGAAATGGAAGTAGCTTTCGCGTCAGGTAATAGTCGCTGTTTGTTCCAACTTATCCGCGCAACAGGTCCGAGAAAGTTAAAAGTTAGCGAAACTATAAATGATAGTAACAACGAATTAATAACCGATAAAATAAGTCGTCTTGACAGGTGGGCTGAACACTTTAGAGATCAATTTTCTTGGCCACCCGCGTCAGTTCCGATTCCCGAAAGCATGTCTGCATCAACAGTGTGGAATGTTAGTCCCGAAGAACCATCCGAGTTAGAAGTACACGATGCAATCCTATCTCTTAAGCGCCGCAAAGCCGCAGGCCCCGATGATTTGCTTCCGGGATTGTTTAAGGATGGTGGCGATATAATTTCAGGAGCGTTGACCAAACTTTTTCATACTATATGGAATAAGGAAACCGTACCACTTGATTGGAATGAGTCGACCATCATTCCCATCTTCAAAAAAGGCAATCGTAATTCGTGCGATAACCATCGTGGTATAAGTTTGACTCCGGTCGTATCTAGGTTATTTGCTTCGATTTTCCAACCTCGTCTTAGCGCTTCACGTCAATCACATACAAGAGAAGAACAGGATGAGGTTGTATAGATTATATTTTTACATTGAGGCAAGTTCTCGAACAGAGACATTTATATCACCGTCCCACAATAGCCGTCTTTCTAGACTTCAAGGGTGCATTTAATTCGGTGGATCGCAAAGTTTTATTCAATATTTTGTCGAAAAGCGGTGTGCCCACAATTTGTTAATATTATACGAGCTCTCGACACAAATACTTTGGTCGCGTTAAGGTCTACAACGAATTAACGCATAACTTTACAACCAGCAGTGGTGTTCGTCGAGGTTGTCCGCTTTCCTCCTTTTTGTAAATTTTGCAATCGATGCTATTATGAACAACACTATTCCACACGTTCGGGATGCAGGTGTTGAAGCTCTCCGTGCGGTAAACTAGTCGATCTTGACTATGCAGACGATGTACTATTACTCGCCATTTGAGATTCTGCCCAGGCCACCTTGAATAGATTAGCAGACGTTGTTCCGTCTTTCGGTATGAAATTCGCACCCTCTAAATGTAAGATACTTTACAGATCACCCACCACTCACTCCAACGCTGCGACTGCAGAATGAAAATCAATGACATACTTGACAGGTTTACATATCTTGGAAGCTCTATCATTAACGTAGGCAATATGTCCGATAAGGTGAGAACAAGAATCGCGAAAACTAGAGTAGCTTTCACGAACCTCCGCGGCTGGCGGTAGTTTTGTTATTTTGTTCGACGACTGGTTAAATACAATGGGATTGGTGTTTACTTCAAGCTCGCAAACTTGATTTAAATAATTGTTACCACCACCCGCGCAATCAATTATTGTTAAATGCCATTAATATGCTTGATATTGATCAAGGTTGCGATCTTGCTATAAGCACTTGACTAATTAATTAATTAAATATGCCATTATAAGTTAAGAATTGTATAGTGTAGAAAAGGCAATTCATGCAGTAGACGGGTTTTGCCCTTATTCGGTTCTCTTCACGTTTTGGCCAGAATATGCCGTGGACAGGGCTCGAAAGTCTGGCCAATACATATGAGTTCCTAGTAGGACGAATCCTGGTCTACAGAATGAATTTCCTTCACTACACTGTACAATTCTTAGTTTATACTGACATATGAAAGTAATTAATAGGTCAGGTGCTTATATCAAATTGCAACCTTGATTTTAGTAATTTTTATAACTGCCAGCGCAACCAATGTTCGTTTAATGATATTGATCAAGTCAATCTGTCAAATTTCAAGTTGTAAAATATCGCAAAATATTTTAAGTAAATCAACATTAATTAAACCTGTGTTAGGCTTTCATATCAGCGAGTTTAGATGACGAACATTAAAACAAATTCGGATAAATTATCCGAAAATATAATGCATGTTCCTAAGAGTATTCCATATGTGGAGAATAATGAGTTAGTATTGTCTTTTGCTCACAAGCTGAATCGTCTTTTACGGAATGATTCCCTATAAAGGCCCGACCTTCTTGCCTCACAATTAAGACGTGGGCAAAAACCACTGCTATAGATCCGAGTCGACGCCGTCTTTTTGTTATATCTTCATGTCTTTCCATCAAATGCAGCACAGGCGATAGCAATAAAGTTTTCTACTCTGGCCTAATTTCTCCATTAGGCAGAGCGAGAAGTTCATAGATAGTTTGTTAAGTAGCTGCGCATAGCGTAATATATTTGAGCACAAAAAATTCAGATGTAACGTAATTGTCTTTTCCACACAATACAATTCTTAGTTTATACTGACAAAATGTAAGTACTTAATAGGTTAGGTGCTTATATCAAGTTTTCAGCCTTGATTATAATAAAAGTAACGTAAGCCGTTGCGCCACGGAGTCCTCCAGCTGCCGGAAATCTATGGACTCAAAAATTTAAAATTAAACAATTATGTGTAGATGGTGTGTTTGCATCTAGGTATGGTGTTCGTTTAGGAAAAAAATTGTTTTTGGACCATGCATTTATCCACTAGATTTACACACTCATTTTACGGGTTGCTAAATATTAGTAAACTTCAAATAGATGTACACTAACTCAAAATACCGTCTTTTCAACAGATTTTCTAAGACTGATGTTGACCGGTTTTATTGATGAAACTATGAAGGATGATAAGATCCGCACTAGGCAGGCAGACTCCTATCGACTATGGCCAATGCCAAAAACCATAATCAGCGCTCTTGTTTCCTTGTATCTTCCTGTGTTTCCACCGAATGTGGCATAGAAGATATCAGCAAGGTTTTCTCACCTGGCCTAGGTTTTATATTAAGAAATGCGAGAAACTAGATAGTCTGTAATACTTGATAGTAAACTTGAAATAAAGTAATTTGTACAGCAATTTATTGCTTACCCTCATGAATGATAAATATAGTCCTGACAAAATCATGTTATTGTTAATGGGCTTTATATTTTGAAGGAAATCATTTTTTCCATATTACCATACCCTACCACGCAGCGTTAAACAAGCCCAATTAACTGATGCTTTGCTGCCGCATATCCATGAAATTCTAAGTTGTGTGGGCTGTAAATGAACACTAGGTCGCCCATTCCTAATGAATTTATTATTCATTAATCACCAGATTCTATATATCAGATGGAATTGGCTGATTATCTCCAAAATGTTTCAATGATGACTGTATAAAACGACGACATTACCAATGTTTATTTGCAATAAATAACGTTGCATCTTCGAAATCGAACGCATGTTATTCAAAGGAAGTGAGCATAATATTTATTATCAACATTGACTTCACGTCGACTTAATATCATTTATTGCTGAAAATATATCTTTTACACATCAAATTATAACTATTCCAATGCCGCGTTTAGCGTACGCGGGTAGTAGCTTTGCACGGACAGTTTCACAAAGATCCGATTGATCACAATTACCAATTTTGTTTTGTCTTTGATCGGGTTGAGTTTTTATTCGTCCCAATGGAAATGCGGTTCTATCAGTTATAATAGATAGATTATTACAAATAGTTATATATTGAGTTTAGTTACTGAGACAAATTCTATGATTAAAACTAGTGTTGAGTCAAAAAAAATACATAAACAGAATGGTTTTGGAACGAGGTTACCATATTTGCTTAAATCTGCTATTGTGAAGTTAAAGTACTGTGCTGTGGTGGCCTGAGGATGGTGCTGGAAAGTAGGCACCGAAACGTCGCCAGTAAACAAAGATGTGATAGAACCGCATTTCCATTGGAACGAATTATAATCCAACCCGATCAAAGACAAAACAAAATTGGAAATTGTGATCAATCGGATCTTTGTGAAACTGTCCGTGCAAAGCTACTACCCGCGTACGCAAAACGCGGCATTGGAATATATGAAGCTAGCATTCCGAGAAAATTTTAAACATACTTGAGTAGCAAATTATAACTATGTTTGGTATCTGTTATGTCATGCTTATAAAATATTCTAAATTTATTAATTATTTCATATATATATATATATATATATATATATTCAGTTGACTATCTAACCTTATTATTTTGCTGCACGTGGACTATAGTAGGGCGCATATTTAATAAATCCGTTTTCCTTAAATTGCTGGTAAGTACGTGCACGTTGACGGTAGTTTCACTTTATTGCTTGAATGGTTCAGTACAATGGGATTTGTGTTTATGCTTACCAAATTGGATCTCTTTAGTGTCTTCTACGTTGTATTTTTTATGGTTTAAATTTCAATGATAGCTAGCACTTACCGGATCCTATTTTACCAAAAAGGTATTGTACATATTAATGACTATTGAATCGATTTATGTCTGCTACGTATAGCAACAGAGTGATACGGCATACAGAATAAATTTATTCGGAAATAAAAATTATTCTGCGTCTTTTGCTTCTAATGTTTAAGGCTTGACGGGGTTAACACAACAACAAATTCGGTGAAAACCGACGATGACGAAGGAAAAGCTCGTTTCTCTGCAGTGGAGCCTGTACATGTTTACAACATTATAGCAAATCTAGCCGGTTTACGTGTTCCCGAAGCACGTACTGCACATATTCGTCTCGTTGGCGATCGGCAAATTGATGCAGCTTTGAAACAAAATCTCCTGACTGAGCATGTTCTATCTGAAGTTGATAACGTTGTTCAAAACGATGATGTCAGCGAGCTAGTGTCTGCTTCCTTAACCGAAACGACATGTGAATATAACATCATAAGTGAGTTTTCTTTTATACATTTATGCATGCCAGAATATGTACTTCATCGGAACAACGATATTTTTGAATGCATCTGCGCATTTATGTATGCATGTTTGTATGTATGTATGTATGTATGTATTTATGTATACATATAAGATGCATGCATGTTCGTTTGCGGGTTCTATCACTCGTACGCCACGCTCATGTTTTTTCTATTATTTCTTGCTTTAGTTCTATTGACATCATCCTCTTCTTCCTGTCACCATTTTCCTTAGCATTCACTTTCTTCGGCCGCATGATAACACACAAAAAGTTCAGTAATCACGCAAAAATCAAGCAAAAAAGAGCACAGCGCACAAGATACACTTAGATTCAAGAGGGTAACTCGTGTGAGTGAGCGAGAGATTTTCTCGGATGACTGTCGATCCTGCGCGCCAACTAGCGGGGCGCTCCGGATTTGGGCTCGTATCTTGAACGAAAATATTGCCCCGAGTTCCGGCTCGTATGTTAGGCTGCTCGTATCTCGAGGTACCACTGTATATATGTATACGCAATTATGTATGTATGTGTGTGTATGTATGCATGTTTGTATGTATGTATGTATGTCAATATGCATGCTTATAGGTATGTATAAATGTATGTTTTTATGTATGTATTATATATATATATATATATATATATATATATATATATATATTATATGTTTTCATTTGATTGCGATATATATATATATATATATATATATATATATATATATATATATCATAATCATCACATACAGCAATGTATTTAACAGCTTGATATTGGCTGTCCCATTAACCCTAAGAAAAGATTTGATCAATGTCTTTTTAAATTGAACAATAGAACTTTCATTAAAATCTATTATTAAAGATAGTAATTATAATGATAAAGATAATAAGTCAAATCAAAGAATTACTAAAGGAGAATAGTTAATGAAGGGAAGGATTTATTTCAAGTGAACAAACACAAAAGCGGGGCAACCTAGATATCTAAACACAAAAATTTAGGCAATGCAGCTCCCCTGCGTTTTTCACTTTATTGTTCATAAATAAGACCAATCTTCTGAGTTAATTATGCCCATCTAATAAAACTTGATGTGATGCCTCTAGAACACAACAAAAGGATCACTACTTAGCTTGATTCGATACCACATCGTACAGGATATCCAACCAAGAACTATAATGCACACATATAACTCATCCTCGTAGACTAATTAGTCCTATACTATTATGTATTAAGTTTTTCGCATCTAGTAATAATTTTTTTCAAATTTGACCAGAAGTATAGATCAAAGTCAGCATGAATGGAAAGTATAATCTCATGTGTTATCCCAATTTGACTACAGTTGAGTTCAGTTATTTCCGCCATGTGAACCTCCATTAATCTAGTTTCTTACACTAGTCTGGCGCGGTTGCGAGAATAATGTTCTACTGTGTAATCTGTCATCTGTGCGTTAGGTGGTGTTAATTGAATGAAAAATGTACAAGTTGACCTGTTCTCTTCAGCAGATCTCCTTGTTAGAGCATCGTCATAGCACCTTGTTATAGAACTCGTGAATTTTTAGCACTGATTTAGAAGGAAACATTCACAACCTGCTTAACAAGTTATTGATGAAATTGCAGTGGGTGGATGGATCCACTAAAATTGTAGATTAGCTTTATTTGGCCACATGCTACTATTCGTGATATCGGTTATTTGATCACGTCGCACAGTTCTTTCGCTTACCAGGAGAAACTTGAATGAGTGAAATTGTTCTTGAGTCTAGTGGCAAATCGGGTCCAGTAGTATTGTTTAGTTAACCCGGAATTAGGAGCGTAGGCTCTTTGGAAACCCGCCCCGTGGGAGATCTAGATCTCCGTTTTGTAGATACGTTCTTTAATATTTTTCATTCATGTGGCATGTACCATTTTCTCGAAATTTACTAGTTTTATTTTTAATAGTTTTTTTAATTCATTCATTGATAATTTGTTTTTTTTTCCTATTTCATATATCTGTTTTACAACTAAAGAAGTGGGTATCGTCGCATTTATCGTCGGATTTTTCTTCGGTGTTATTCTTGCCAGTCTGCCTTCAATCTTCACTGGGTATGTGAAATGCAGCAGACACGCTTGTGCACCAATGAAAACTAGAAATTTGACTAATTTTTTCAAATATGATGTATTGATCAAAGATAGCTATGTAAAACCGACTAAGTTCTTATTTCCAGCTGACGACGAAAAATCATCTATAAAGTTCTAGAACCGCTGCCCAAACTCAATACAGTCTAAGTCTTCTTAGCGGAAACAATTTAAGTAATCGATAAAGAAGTGCTGCATTTCTTCCGCTTGGCGTGTTAATCTGTTTTCTTATACATATGATTGTGGTAAAAGTGGCCTAACATCGTAGTGCTCAAGGTGATGCTGAACGTATTGGGTTTTTTTTGCAGTGATGTTGATGATTACGCCAAACTAATATTATTAACTCCGTCATTTATTTCTGTTTATCTGTTTGATCTAGTGTTTCTTGTTATGTTGGTTCTAAAGACAAGACAAATTCTATATTCTTTGCTGGCTCTATTTTACTGTGTTTAAATTGTAATATAATTGAAGACGTTTTATAGTGCATGGTTATTCAGAATGGATCCTAATGAAATAGACTGATAGTAGTTGTTTTGATTTATATTGTTATTCAACTTTTCGTTGTCACATACGTCAATTGTTTAAACTTTTCTAAGCATTTATTTGTTGTGCACTAATTTATTCATGATTAACTAAAATGGATATTGGCATTTATTTTTGCTATCTAGTTTGCTGGCATTTATGCTCTGTTTTATGGATGGTGCGTACTGTGAGGTAGCACTGTAAATGTATCTTTGTCAACTTTCAGTATGCAGATATAGGTGTTTTTCCACGTCCCGTTTACAATTATTTTTTTTGTGCATAGGAAAATGCATTACCACATACATACTCTCCGAGAAAACGCAATACTCGTTCTTTCATAGCTTCGCCTGCTATACGAAAAGCGTTGATGCCTAGTTTCAGAAACCTCTTTATAGATAATCTGTAATCGTGGAGATTGGTGTTCCAGTTTTTTGTCGTATAAATTGTTTGTTTATTACTGTTGTTTCGATAACTTTCTGTTTAATCTTCTCTGAATAGTTTATCTACGATGATTTAGCCCTATTTAAATTTTTTTTTCTTTTTATCTGGTGAGCCATCTTTTCTATTACTGTTGTTAACTTATTAGACATACGGAAAGAGTATCAATATAGTCATTAAATTGTTCATTATGTCTTGTTATTCACTTTAAATATGGTTGAACCGCTGGGACTCATTGATCTATTCATTCGTTGCCTATAGTTCTGTGTTATTTTAAATAGGATTCGCAATTGCTGGATTCTTGTCCAAGCGATTCTATCGTATCTTTTGTCACATTACCACTCTAGTTTAAACTATTGATCTTCCTGTTAAGATCGTTTTTAAGTGAAATTTTTATGCTATTTTTCAACTCAAGGAAGGCTTGAAAAATAATGTTTTTTTTATGAACAGTGAGTAGGGATTACTGGTGAATGTCTAACTTAATGCTTCATTGTCTTATTTTTGATCCCGAGTTAATCGCGTATCTTGAAGTGATAATTGCATTTGTTGCAAGAATAAGTAACCTTGTTTCATATTTTGATTTCTTCTATTTAGAAAAGAGTGCACGATAATAACTTTATTGGAGTTCACATTTTGCTTTTTTCTCTAATTATTATTTTAACTGCTTTTATAATAAAAGGCGAAAATACCATATTTGACTTTGGTGCGACAGGATTTCGTGTTTAATGCCTTATAGTTCGTATCAACATATAGTTTTTTAAATCATTCATGTTTCCATTTTCCAATTTTGGAATTTACCAGCACACGTTAGAAATTCATCCATACATGAAAACACTACGTTCAGTTGTTTTTGATCTTGCCAAATAAGAGTTTTCAGAACTTTTAATTTATTTTTGTCACTTCCGTAATAAGTTTTCCTTCCAGAATGACAATTACAACGGTTTTACAAGTTTTTTTATGAACTTAACTTTGATAGATGAAATATTTCATAGTCATCTGGCCCAGTTTGTATCATAGGATCACTTAGAATTTGACACTAAGAGTAGTTAACGTATCATGGAGTTAAATCAGACATAAACATTCATAAACACATAGATATCCTGTATTTACCTAAAAACTATCTCTAGAATGATTTATTTTAACCATTTTGTGATGAAGAATGCGAGTATCTAATGGTAATAGTATCCGAAGAATTGAAAATTATCAAACTTTTTTGGAACTTTTTAGTGTTTTATTAAGTTGCATCACATATCCATACATCATTTTATAGATTTTCTTGTCCTTTTACCTACCATGGAGATCTGGCTTTAGAGCCAAACTATCTATATTGCCTAGTCCGTAGGAGCCGAACTTATAGATGAAAAATGTAGATTATTATAGATCAATTCAATATATTCAATACCTGTTTATTTAAATATAATATGGTTAAAAGTCTGATATTTTATTCTTTCGACTATTTTTTATGGGTTTCACCATCTTTGTACAGCTTAAAAGTTTTTAACGTTAATTAATCTGTCGAGGATAAACATGGTATTCGTAATCTAGGTTTAAAGGAATATTTAGTGTCAGGATTTCACAGGCAGAAATTAAATTTTTATTCCATTGTATATTATACATTTTTAGCGAATAATTAACTTCAAGAATATTGTATTTGAGGGTTGGGGTTAGAAGTGGGTTTTATTGTTTAATAACTGACGCTTCACTGCCACAAAATAATTTAATTTATTTAATTCTTCCACTCTAATTAGTTCTCAATTGTGAAGTATGAGTTACTGTTGGACTTTGTTCATTGTTTTCACGAATTTTGTATCGGTTTTACAGAATCATCCCACGATGTCTATATAAGGTTACACTATTTCACAATACGTTACAGACTGTTAAATTTCATCGGTTATTCAGACTTATTCAAATGTTCTATGGATGCAAAAAAGAGAGACGAGAATACATTGTTAAATAGATTATTCGTATCCATGTTAATTTCGTCCATCTTACTGGTCTACTAACAGTAGCATAGTGTATTATTATATTTTCGTCATATTTGAACTATTGTATAGACGTATAGTTCGCACTCAGCCAATTTTCTGTCCGGGATAAAATGTTTCACTATTTTACTTCTTTACGGGTATTACATTTCCTGAATTTAGGCTCGTGCGAAAGTAGGATAATTAAGCAATTTTGTACAGATGGGAGTATGAGTGCCACAAGTCTGAACATTACTTAAATCAATTAGATTTTGTTTGTGGCGGAGAACTAATATATCCGCAATTGTGTATTGTGTTGCACACCTTGTAACATATTGGTTAGAATATGGCCGGAAGGATAAACCAAAGGCATCATGAACGGAACGTATAATCTTGACCACGTTCGTTTCGTGCTTACTGACGACGCATCACTAGAAGCCGGTATTACGCCATATACCTTCTAATAATTTTGGTAAGTAATGTGGGAAACTAGGATGCTACAATCTCCAATACAAATGTGTGCATATAATATATATTACAAGCTTATAAATACAAATTTATTTAAATCAAGTTTGCGATCTTGATATAAACACCTGACCCATCATGTACATATTTTTGTCCGTTTAAAATAAGCAATATGTGATGAAGAATGACTGTTCATCCAGTATACCGGTTTCGTCCTTATTGAAAACTCCTCAAGTACTGTCCCGAATTTGCCGTGGAAGATTTGTTTGAGATATTTTTCAGAATTTAAATTAACACTTATCTCGTAGTTTATGTAAACAGTCGCACAAGACGCACAAAGTGATGGCAGCTTCAATTATTCTAGCGATTCGTTGGAAAGTTATTCACTCCATCCGTTTTTAGCAAAAAATTAACTAAAAACTTGACTTAACTTAAAATAGTTGTCGCCTCTCGCAAAATCAATGATCGATTAACTAAACGGATGGTTCGAATTGATGCATCGAATTTTTGATAATTCTATAACCCAGCCTACTAGTAGACCAACGTCTCAAACAGTCTTGCTGGAAAAATTGACAGAGAGAATCGTTTAGATTTTTTCGCTTTAAGACATTTTAACGAAAGTGTAAATATGTTGCACGAAAATATGAACTAAAAAGTAAATGTGCAAATCTGGAGAAAGCAAAAAATTATTTTTCCAGAATTTTTAAATAAAAGAAACAATTAAATGCTCTATTGTAGAAGCTGAGATGTATTTTCGGTCCAGGACGCAAAACCCTAACATTTATTTATTTATCTTAATCAATCTGGTCCTTAGATTTTATTAACGTTGTCTTCGTTGCCTCATATGTTGGTCAACACCTACTGGAGAAAATGAGAAAAGCTAGTCTTTTCGATTTCATCTTCGTGAGGCCTATTTTTACAAAAAGGAAGCAAGCTACACCAAGTTTGAACGAGTTCAATAGTTTATGATACTGAGGTAACAATTATGTGCCAATCTGTTGAAAGAAAAATATTCATGTCAGAATATTTAATATCAGTAACATAACCAAACACACTTCCGCTGTTGCCATGATGTACCTAGGTTGAATCCGAGTATTTTAATTCCATGATGCAAAACCATAATCCGTTTTTTTTATTTAAATAGAGCATAATTGGATTAACTCGGTTAAAATCGGTTATCTGAGAAAGGCAAGTCAAACTAGATATATCAAATTTGCAGAAAGGCTAACCTAAGACCTATCATATACCAACGTCTCAAATTACCTAGGTGGCGATCGACTAAAAGGCGAATAATTTGTTATTTTCGACACGAACTGTTTTTTACAGCTAGGCATTTGGCTAAACCAAACTAGAGCCAGATCATCAAATTTTAATTATGAACTTTCAAATGTATGCAAATCTAAGGAAGTCACGCGGTGTTAAACTTATTTGTAGTACAAGACGACAATTATGCTCATGTACATTTAATTAAAACTTTCTAGCTCGTCAAATTTATTTACGCAATTTTGTCATGAACGCAATCAACCGTCCATTGATTGAGAGAGGTGAGTCGAACTAGGCGTTTTGAATTTGGGAAATGCTTCATTCGCAGTCTGCTCTTAAATTTTTTCTTCAAACTACCTAGCTAAAAAACACCCGTCTGGAATCTTTCAATGATTCATGTTGCTCGGTGTGTAAATAATATATTGAAAAAATATCTCTCAAGGATTTAGGATGTACACGTTTTTGTGCCAACATTGCGGTACTTCTCAATCCAAAACAAACGAGAGCATATGCTCACACGTATGGCGTACGCTTATCTAGTAAATCACCAGTAGGTAATATTAAATCACTGATATTTCATGTCGATGAGTGTACTCATACAGGCACTTACACACACTTACCAAGTGAAAATGCAGTTATGCTCAATAGATCTATCATTAGGTATAAATTTACCACTTGACTTAATGATTGCAAGCACGTATTAGGTGTTGCGAACCTAGTAACAAATTATTTCAGTTGTGACCAGAAGGATAAACCAAAGACAGCATGTATGGAAAGTAAAATCTCATGCACATTCGTTTCGTGGTTACAGGCGACTCATCAGTAGGAGCTGGTATCGCACCCTGTAACCACTATATGTTTTGGTGAGGAATGTGGGATAGTAGGACGGTACAATCTCCTTGACGAAAATGCAACTCAGCACTAGTGAAGCAAACATCAAATAAAGTCTCAACAATGCAACTTCAACGCTAACTCACTCTATAATATATATATATATATATATATATATATATATATATATATATATATATATGTATTATATGTATATATGAAAACACAACGTATTCCATGGAATAACATTTATTAATAAATCTTATTTCTACCAGTATCTACAGCCATTGTTCTGGATTCGTTAATATATTCGTTTATCCAGTCTCAACTGTACATTTGTCGTAACCAATCCCCTCTTCGCTATGTACGTC
This sequence comes from Eudiplozoon nipponicum, assembly GCA_029291075.1. Classification (NCBI taxonomy): domain Eukaryota; kingdom Metazoa; phylum Platyhelminthes; class Monogenea; order Mazocraeidea; family Diplozoidae; genus Eudiplozoon; species Eudiplozoon nipponicum. The sequence goes on from JAQBSW010000295.1 coordinate 106,870, forward strand.
TTTGTTTTACGCAATTTAGACCACTCTTTTTGCGTAAAGTCATGTGGTGTGTCATCGGTTTCATTGTAAGTGCGTCTGTAATTGAAGGGTGTGTCGTATTTTGCGAAATGTAGACTATTTTTGAAGGCCTGTCAGTTCTGTCTTTATTCAAGTCCAATTTAATTTCTTTTTGAATTACTTTCTGTACGTTTAAGCAAGGGTTCAGCTTATTAATTGCAATAGCTTCAAAAGCCAGAAGCATTTTTTTCCATGTTTGCCTTGTACAGAACTGAAATTTTGTTGCTTCTAACAGCATGACCTGTGAGTAGTAAATTTTCGCAAATTGCTGATTTTCGTGCAGGAGCTGCACCTTTTTTTAATAGTTTTTGAGGGAGATGCTGATTTATTCTAGTTTCAATTACGGACACACTTACAATGAAAGCGGTGACACCACATGACGTTACGCAAAAGGAGTGGTCTAAATTGCGTAAAACAAAGACAGAAATAGCGAAGAGAGGGATTGGTTACATCAAATGTACAGTTGAGATTATATAAACGAATATATTAACAGATCGATCCAGAATATTGGCTGTAGATACTGGTAGAATTAGAAAGTGCTAAGTAGAAATATACTGTGTAATATTAAAAGGCATGGACATTATATATATATATATATATATATATATATATATATATATATATATATATATATATATACCGAGTCTGTAAAGGATACTAACACTATAGCTATTGTGTCAGTAACCGATACCAACATTATATTACCGAAAAGGTTCATGGTACTAACACTATGGTTGTCGAGTCGGTACATGGTACCAACTCGATGGATTTCAATGTATGCTATAGTTCACCAAAATTAAGAATTACAACTGTTTCTGAACACCTGTTTATCCAGTAAATGCGTACACTCTGGCCTTGATCGATATCAGTAATCAGATTTCGCGGTAAGCTTGGTTTTTGCGAAGAAATAATATATATGAAAGTATTTATTGCGTTTTGCGAACCTAGTAACAAATTAGCTCAGCTTTGGTCAGAAGGATAAACCGAAGACAGCATGAACGGAAAGTATTTGATTGTCAAATTGGTTTTGGCATGTTCTTTCCGTTGGAAAATATGAGTAAAATTGAATACAGTGGATGTAAACATCTTGTTGGGTTCAACAAGGGCCAAGTTATTGCGGTACTTATTTTACCATTCTGTTGTCTTGCTGCGACATACTGTCGAACACAAAACAACAAACTAAATCTTGTTTTAAAGCAAAATGTGCAATATTGTTTACTTTGCTTATGTTTCTTTAAAATATTCCTAGTTTGAACTTAGCTAATGGTAATCCTAAAGTTTGTAGAGAATCAGGTATGAAGCGTTAAACAGCTATTGTACACGCCAAATTATATGCAACAATGTACGATTAATTACTTGCACATTATCGTTAATATGTTTCGCTAATTATTTTCTCCGCACATGTGGTTGACCAAATAAATAACGAAGAGGCAAATCAATTTAACAATAATTGATTGCGCGGATGGTGGTAACAATTCTTTAGATAAAGTTTGCCTGCTTAAGGTAAACACCAATCCCAATGTATTTAACCAGTCATCGAACAACATAAATACAATGGGATTGGTGTTTACTTCAAGCTCGCAAACTTCATTTAAAGAATTGTTACCACCACGCGCGCAATCAATTATTGTTTAAATTGTATTGCATATATATGTATATGTGGCGAAAGCTGCAAACAGTTAATGTTCGTGACTGCATAGAAATTGTGCAGCCGACATTTCCAGTCAAGTTCAATGTATGCAAGACTGCTAGAGGTGAGAGCCGCATATCTAAATTTGATTTCCATATATATTCAATGCGGTTTGATCCTCGATAGTCAGTTTGCCGTCGTACTCTGATGATGATCATGGAAGTTCGAAACGCGTCAGTGAGTTGCGGCTGGCGGTAGTTTTGTTATGTTGTTCGACGACTAGTTAAATACAATGGGATTTGTGTTTACTTCAAGCATGTGTGCGTTCATCTATATAATTAACTGCAAATGTAATTTTATATAAGTGAAAATAAAATGATAAATATCAATTCATCTTTGCACATATCAGAATTATTGTTTTGCTCTTGGTTTTAGAACATATTTGAGAGTGACCTCCCAACTGAGGAAGGAGAGAACTATAATGTGAATAAACCGATCGCAAGGACATGTCGGATTAAATACTCAAGAGGTATTAAAATAATAAGCTAAACTAAATTTCTAAAATTACCCATTGAAAGAATGATCATAGTGATAATGTGAAGAAAAGATGAGTTACCTTAATGGTGTATTAACAACTGTTAGAATATAAGGAAGCCTAAGTTAATAGATATTGTAAGATAACTGGTATTAAAGGATAACATTATAATGGAAAACTAAATTTGATCAAGAGATCGTTAATTATTTTTCCATCGCCATCTATAGGTTAATATTAATCCAACGTTCTTACAATTTTACTTTGGCTAAACACGGATTCGGATTCGTGAAATTTCCTTTTACTACCTGCATTCGAAATCGAGCTTATTGATTCGTCTACGGCGGTTTCATCCTTTAAGCTATCTCTCGATTTAATTTACATAGATTATGTAATCAGTCTTGTCGAAAAATTTCGACCGCCTATTAATACGCGTCTACAACCATCCCATTTAATTGTATGTCCCGTCGCTACCGTATAGCGGGCAAGCTCTGTTGTATTGCAGTGTCCTTATTTGAATGCAGTTCTATATTACCCTCTTGTTGCCTTAATTGGGCGCATGGTTAAACCGGCGTACGTGAGGTTACAGAACATGCATAGATTTTTATACAATCCCTATGTACCTAACGGTTCATTTGTCTCTTTAAAGTGCTTAGTTATTGCGGATAATTTATCTTCATTACTAGCTATGTTTAATCCAAAATGCTCTTGTATTCGCTTCATTCAAAGCAAGACGCATGAGTTTAGAATTGTGGAAGCTGTCAGTTGCAGCATCCTTATCCTTGGCTAAATTAACAACTCTAATTTTTACGTGAATTGAATATAAATCGGAAACGCCATTACTGTCACGTCCAGTATCTAACGCTAACACTGATCAAGGGAGAGTTGCGTCTTCTCGGTTCAGAGGAACAACACCTTGTCATTCGCTAATTGCGTCAACGGTTTATGCGTCGTGGCAATGTCAGATATTTATGACCTGTAGAAGTTAATCATTCCGCGGAATAGCTGCATATTTTGTTGTTCTAGTGCTCTACTACTCATTCACCGGCTTGACATAGTCGACGTCGTGCGTCCATCGGCTGAATCAATGAAGCATAAAAACTGTATTGCTTCCTAGTTCGTGTTTTAACGGGATTAGAGTGCAAACGCCACCGAATTGCCTTTCTTGACAGTGCGTGTATACGCTATTCTAACTGTGCTCTGCTGGCAGCAACGACTATCATATCGTCAACGGACGCTTCGGTGCTTTGAAAGTCTGATGCAAATTCGTCCATCATAGGCTGGAAAACGTTTGGAAAATTCATTGCACTGCCAACTTCAATCGGTCCTCTGGCCGCACACAAAATTGCCACAATCCTTGCTTGAGACCAAGCACTCAAACAACTTTCCCTGGTCAATACGCAAGCATAGGATATAGGGTCCGCTTCATAACTGCGTTTAACTGACAGAAATCTGCGGCTGGCCACAACTATTCCTCCTTTCTCGTTATATTGACCATAGGCGCTCTAAAATAGATATCTTCCGTTTGAGAAACCTCGTTTCCATCATTTGCTGTGTGGCTGTAGTGGCTGCCTGCAACATTTTGCTGAGGTCCATACATTCGCGGTTGTTGATAACCATATTCTAATTCCAGCTGTAGCTGAAATAGTGACAAAGTCGGATCAAGTAACTCCGTGCAGTCAGGCGATGGGAATAACGCCGAATAGGTCTCCAGAATGTCTACCCACCAGTTGGTCGTTATTTGATTTTTGTCAGCTTGAACAATTAACACTAGGCCTTTGCACCGCCAAAGATTTACGTAGGTATAGGCTATATAAATCGCAGTCGATTTTTGCACACATGTTAAAAATGTTCAAACCTAAAAACGGAATCGCCGTGTCCAACACTACTAATTTCTACGCCATTCAGAACAGTTTATTCTCATCAAAGTCTTCCAAAAACCCATATTTCCTAAGTCGCTCACTTGACGCTTAATAAAATTAGGAGCGGCAAGCCCGCAACGTTGACACCGACCGTGAACGCGGTCCTATCAACCTATCTGCTCCCGTATCTAGCTGAATGCTGATAGTTCGTGGGGACTTTAGATATAAAAAGGTCATACTAATAGAAAATCATACATGTTAATTTGTTGATTTCTCGCGGATTGCGTCTCTTTTAGATTAATAATCAGGATTCGTTCAGTCCGTCTTTTCGGTTGGTTCATTATCGGCACAAATATTCGCAACAACTGATGTTCGTTCATTTGTGATTTACCAAGCCGTTTTTACGCTTAGAGACGGCATTTCCCCATCCGTCCGTTAATATGTGCTCGCTTGTCTCAGATGACGATTCTGGTTTCTGCCCCACATCCGAGCGGGTCGTACAGTTAACTCTGAACTCAATGTACTCGGTGAGATACCTTAAACAGAAAATCAACGCTCCGTCTACCCTTAATTATGATCTGTCTTCTTTCAACTAACATGCGGCCGCATGATTTTGCGCAGCTGCTTTCTATAGACACAGTTTCGAACGATTCTGTGACTGCTGAAATAGGCTAGTGCTGATAACGGCTATGTGGCGCGGCTGTTTCCACTGCAGCTGCATCTTCCCGGTGCTGGAGAGTGTCCATCAGGTCATCCAAGCACCGACTTTTGTCCGGTATGGAACAGAAACTATGTGCTTGTGTCTCCATCAACGCCTAGGATTTGCTTAGTGGTAAGCCGAGCAGTGAGTCTGCTAATTTCTCGATTAATCTTCTGCCCGAGCTGGCGTTCCAATTGGTATTTCGCCTTGAAGTATGGCGAATTAATATATCTCGTTGTACATTTGCTATGGTTCAGGCCGGAAATTCTACATAGTTGGATTTCACCATAGACCGGGCGGATTGTTAGTTCTAAACAATCAACTCCAGACTCAACAATATAATGAACACGCGCACCTCCGATTCGTCCAGTTATATTCTTGTTCGAACGTCATTTTCAGACAAGCAGCTGATGGAGGGCCTCAAAATGAAGGGACAGATGAGAACCCATCAATCAAGGCCAAAAATCGGTGCATCTGGAAATGTAAAGTATTCAATATTTTACCGACCTACAAGTGCTATAATTACACAATATTTGATGCTTATAACATAGTGGTCTAAGCGAAGCATAAATATTATTATCTAATTTCTGGTCTTTAAACTCAAAAAGCACAAAAATATCCATTTTTAATCGAAAGTGAAACTGGATAAATAGTTTAAATTTTGACACAATTTTCCTCCAACGCTATCTTTGTGGTCTCTTAATTCATAACTGCATTGATTTAAATTTCAAAATATATACACAATTTATCTTAAATTTCAAACATACAACACCATTAATATCACTGTTATTGCCTTAGCCAGCCTAATAACTCATGGATTATTTTCAACGAAGCATCTAAATATTTACAGATTATATGATGATGATTTAATAAGTAATTCAGTGCTACTCATCAATACCCATATTCATTTCTAACATATAAATATTGTCTCTATGAGCATTCTAACATAAATAAATGTCCTTTCCTCGGCCTCTAGGCCAATTTATCTATCTAACTTTGATTTCCATATATATTCAATGCGGTTTGATCCTCGCTAGTCAGTTTGCCGTCGTACTCTGATGATGATCATGGAAAGTCGAAACGCGTCAGTGCGTTGCGGCTGGCGGTAGTTTTGTTATGTTTTTCGACGACTGGTTAAATACAATGGGATTGGTGTTTACTTCAAGCTCGTAAACTTGATTTAAAGTATTGTTACCACCACCTGCGCAATCAATTATTATTAAATTTATCCATTGTTTGATTTTACTTTCTTACCTTCCACTCCGCTGTTTAAGACTTCTCACTTCCTGTACTAGAGTTGCAGATACTTGTACCTCTAAAACACCACCAGCTTCCGCATACAAAACTAAATTTTATGTCATATACCAACTCTTTTGTTAGTCTTTCCTTCAGGTGGAACCTATTTTGAATCTACTGAAATCACAAGTTCTAACTTGACACCCCCGGACTAACATTATACAACTGATACAATTTCATTTGTGGCAGCTATATGGAATTTAGTTCTAATGGAGGATATGTTATGTTACAAATTTCGTCAGTATATACTAAATATTGTATCAGGTAGCAAAGGCATTTCCATATATTACTAAAGATAGTTGTCATCGCGCTTCTGGTTATGCAACCTACTTTGCTAGGTTAGGTCAGTCGCAGGTAATCGAGTCCTTTATATCTGTGACGTTTAAGAGATTGAATATCGTCTTTCTTACACTGATGGTGGTTCAAGATCAGGAAGAACGACATTTACAGATGCAAACTAGCCGTCCATAACTAGGTGTTGCATGATCCATTTCAGAACACAAATGACTAGAAGGTGGAAAACGCCATGTGGCTCAATACCTTACACTACATTAAAGGTTTTCGCTATCCAAGTTTAATCTTCGCCTCGCATACCTACCCAATTGTCGCTCACCATTAACGTCACGCATTGATTATAAAATGCACATTTCACCCTAATATAAATTTGTGTCACTTCAGCCAAATTATTCATGCATAACATCTATAATCAGGACCATAGCGGATCTTCTCGCCATCCGTGGCAGAGAAGAAATTGTATTTGCCGCCTTTTGCACTCCATTCGATGACATCATTTGAGAGATACAAATAAAATCCATAATATGCTTATAATTAAACGAATTATATGGTTAACTTATTTTCTGTGCTACGCGTAGTTTTCGATTCAGGGCAGTTTTGTTAAACATTTCATATTATTATACCAGTCTAGATTTTGAACGTCCAATTTAAATCATATTTTGTGTTATATGTACCATTCTACTCATATATTAAAGACTTTTAACTAAAAATCCAATATTGTAATAAGCCTAATATTCTCTAAAATTTTAACTCATACTGTAATATACAATGATTTTAAAATATAATATTAAAATTTCATTAGCCTTTATTGTTTGCAATATTGAAAATAGTTATATTTTATTAGATATAGACATTTGCTATAATTGCTAAATTTGTTAATCTGGCATCATAAAAGGGCCACTGTCGTGATGGCACGTAGTCGTTCGAGGCGTAATTCGCCTGGTAAAAGTGCGCAGATGTAAATCTGGGCCTACCGACTATGCGGAATGGTTATCTAGACATTTCGGTGGCATTATTTTTGGACCGAGGGCAGCCTGGCCGATGTAAGGCTGGCGCCCTATTTCACTTTATACCTTTGTTTATATCTCAGGTCTTGGCGTTGTTACTGCGCATTTTTTTCGTTAGTTCTGATTCTCCGCTATTGAGATTTAAGCTGGTGCGGTACTACGTAATTGATGCCAATAGCTACCTGCCTATGCAGTCGTCCGGCACAAGAAAAATTTGCTACCAGACCATTTTCTTTGGAATGGCTTTATTATCAGGTAACATGGAAAAGCGCGAAACGCGTGCTTATGAAACAAGGTACTTGCTTTAAAACGACATTTTATTTTGAACAGTTTTTCCTGTCAAGGATAGCATGCGAGAATCAAATCTTAATATACAGTCGTATTTTTAAATAATCGAATCAAACAGTTAATATTGATTCATAATTTGCCCTGTATTATCACCGGTTACTTTTAAATATGCAGCATCACTATCATTTTGACTGTCGTGCTATACATTTATTTGTGTCTATTCCTTAATCACCTTAATTTTAATACAGTTCAGCGCAGCTGTCGTCGCTGGAAGTAAAACACAGTTCCTCGCTGAAATGTCGATCATTTTTGGAATAAAACAGAAATATATGTAGAACGATAATCGAACAACGATAAATTTTGTGCGCTGTCTGGATAAAATTATTTAGATTGGGAATAATTTTAACTTCAATTATATAATGCAGGAGATTTTAGATAATTCTAAATTAGATAAAATATTGGATTAAATTTTGTTGTCCAAGTAGAGTTTATCGTTGAAATCAAGTCAGAACACATTTGCATATCATATGCCTGGGCGAAGTAATTGTTCTATGTTAGACTCAAAAATTCTATTTGTTTAAACTAAGCTAACAGTTATGTAAGTGAGGATACAACAACCAATCAAATTTCACAGTTGTTAACTGTTGCCTTGTTAGCTAATTTTAAAGATGGTGAATCAAATTTAACAGATTTTGTTTGTCAGTAGGAGAGAAGCTGCTAAAATTCATTTACAATTTGGTAAGTTCACTCAAGTCATGGAAAATCTTTACTTATTTAATTACTTCTTATCAAACGAATTTGAAATACATTTTTATTACTAATAGCTTCCTATTTAGATATTATGTATGTATTTTAAAACGAAATCCTGAATAATAGCACTTATATTGAAGTTAAAGTCTTGTTTATTTTGATGAAGAACAAATATGAAACAATATGTCCTTCAAATTATTTTGTTAAGACAACGCATTTGATACCATTGTGGACGCTTATGATAATATTTACTAATTCTTCTTGACGGATCCCGCTAATCCCTGATATCAAATAGTTAAACTTGTTATAAATCTAAATAGTTGTTTCCTTTTAAATTTTGTTCTTCCTTTTTCTTGACAATATTGACAGGTATATTCACAAGTTAAATTGAAATTACTGAATAAAAATATTTTAACAATCAATTTCTGTCAGTTGAACGGAAGTTCGATCAGAAACAGCACATGACGTTATGGACTAGACAATTTGTAAAAAAATAATTGTATCATTTTTTAAATTGAAAGTTAATCTATACCTCCTAAGATTCATGAATTCATTTTTGTTTTTGTGTTATGATAATAAAACTTAGGATCAACAAAGTTTTCCACGTTGTCGAGTTGAGATATTAAGTATGCAAGACGGAGGCCAGTTTGAGAACAAATAGCTAGATTATACATGTAAACAATCATCATTTGCGCGGGTGGTGGCAACAATTATTTAAATTAAGTTTGCAAGCTTGAAATAAACACCAATCACAATATATTTAGCTAGTCGTCAAACAACATATCTTTTCTATGTGGTCGACGACTGGTTAAATACAATGGGATTGGTGTTTACTTCAAGCTCGAAAAATTGATTTAAAGAAATAGCTAGATTGTATCCTTATCTAATGATGCCAAAACCAGATAAATCTTTTAGATATATTGTGCCAATTAAACAGAGGCCAACGCATGAATGAGCCAAATGGTTAACTAATCAATTAAAAATGGCAAGAAATCATTGATCGTGTATAGTTTGAAAGATTGTTATGTGTTTGTTACCCGGTTTGCGTTTTGAAAACCACAGGCTGAATTCCAGTTGTTTGTTTTCGTCAAGATACATTGGCGGGCGTTGTCGGCCGCCTTCTTCAGTTAACGCATCATCACAAGTTGTACAAAACAAACTAAGGAAGCGCGATATTTCCTTTGACCATATCAGTCATACTTCATACTGACCTTTCACTAGATAGTTGCGTGTCACGCGCGTGTGTTTGTGTGTCTGTACCTATCCATTACTTTTATGTCCTCCAACTAAGTGACACTAGAGTGGCTGAATATGAATTTGCCATTCATATGCATTAGACTATTGTATTATATTCACCATGTGAAGTGACATAATTGGTGTCTCCGTTTTTCGGTGGGAGGAGACCAATAAATCAGAAACACTCATCATATTCACATGCTACTGTAAGTGATAATTTTATAAATCAGAACGAGCCATGTACATGTAAAATTTCATTCAAACCACTCAGGTTGTATTCAAAATTGGCTTGTTTAATAACAGTTGTTGTCATATCATTAAAAAGGTGCACGCCACGCATGTATGTATATACATAACCATAAAAGATTCAGTTAAATATAATTAATAAATACGCCAGTCCATCAAAGTGAAACTGCAGTCGATAGAAATTCATTTACTCTTAGCACGCGTCAGACTAATTATTTATTCTTAACGTTTGAAATGATGTATTACTAGAGTGAGCTCATTTGATAAGGTGGTGGATGACAAAAATTCTATTCAATAAAATATGAAGCTTAATTGAGATGTTAAGTAAAATAAGTGACGGCTATACAAGAAAATTTAGAAAATTATCTACAGAAAGAATAAGCAGTATAAGGCAAGATGGTGAAAGCCCTTTAATAAGCGTTCAACTCATTAAGAGATTTAAAATTAAATAAAAAGTTAAAAGGTGAAATTTAGAAGGAATATATTCTCAAAAATTTATTAACCATTAATTAGATAATAAGCTCACTAATAATTCAGTCTTAATCCCATGTAATTAATCTTTCACTGAGGTTAGCTTCAGATTATGATTCATGCAATCGGTTTTTCCTGCAATTAGCTAATTTTGTATTCCAAATCGAACCTAACGAGTTTCAGCAGCTATTTCATTCATAATATCATTTCTAGATTTCATTTCGATGGATTATCTAATCAATCTCGTCATCCTGTTACGACTACATATTGCTATGCGTCTGCAACCATCCCAGTAAGTAATGTGTCCGGTCTCCAATACATAACGGGCAAGATCAGATTTAGCAACATGTTCATACTTACATGCTGTTCTATGTTCGCCTCTTCTTACCTTGATTGACAAAAGTAGCAAATTTGAACACTAAAAACATTTTCACGTGTTCTTTTTATTTCGTAACTTTATTTACTGATGTGCTTTTGAAGGAAACGATTGAGTTTGTTGACCTTTTTGTCTGGGAGATGTTTTCAAATTTTAACTACAGTGAATCCAAGTTAGAAACATTAATTTACTCGTGTTTTTCTGGCATACAATACGAACTCAATAGACATTTATTAAGGCTATGGTTTATTATTTGGCTCCGTTTATGGTCGATATGCTAATTGGTATGTTGGAACGCAATAATTACGAACAGTTGAAGGAAGAGAAAATGTACAATTTCTAGATTGTTGTCACATTTATGGATTGTGAAAGCAACTATTTGCGAATATAGAAACGATATGCGAAAACACCTGCCTGCATGCAATAGAAAAATGAAAAAATGTGGTTAATAAAAGTTTTCCAGTTGTAAAAGTAACTAGGTCTCAGGCACTACTTAAATTCATCTCAAATATTTATTAGTCAATTAGAACCATCCTTTCCCACGTGTACACGTTCAGGCCACACCCGCAGGTAAACGACCGATTAACCATAAACGGCACACATATCAATTCTTTAAATCAAGTTTGCGAGCTTGAAGTAAACACCAATCCCATTGTATTTAACCAGTCGTCGAACAACATAACAAAACTACCGCCAGCCGCAACGCACTGACGCGTTTCGACCTTCCATGATCATCATCAGAGTACGACGGCAAACTGACTATCGAGGATCAAACCGCATTGAATATTTATGGAAATAAAATTTAGATATGCGGCTCTCACCTCTAGCAGTCTCGCATACATTGAACTTGACTGGAAATGTCGGCTGCACAATTTCTATGCTGTTACGAACATTAACTGTTTGCAGCTTTCGCCACATTTACATATATAGACAATACAATTTAACAATAACAAGTTTTGTTATGTTGTTCGATGACTGGTTAAATACAATGGGATTGGTGTTTACTTCAAGCTCGCAAACTTGATTTAAAGAATTGTTACCACCACCCGCGCAAACAATTCTTGTTAAGGCACACATAACAGTCGCAAATGTATACAAATTATACTTTAAGCACTTTTGTCTTAACACATTAATCCAAATGGAAGCGCGTGAAGATTTTGAATGAAAATAATACGTCTGTAATAATTGGCATAAACAAAATTTAAAGTGCAATCCCGCCAGAGTGAATAAATTTTAATATATATTAAAATGTTTTTTTCCACAACTGAGTTATTAATTATTGTCAAATATATACTGTGGATATTTATAAATGGTGTCGCCTTAACTAGGGTCAGGACTATACAGAGAATCCTTCCATTTGGTCATTGTTTGGCCTATATTTGGTGACAACTCAGCAGAATCAAAAAGAACCATGGCAGTGGAACCAACAACACTATATCTTCCTAGGCATAGCACTAATCGAAATCGTATTTTGGAGCATACATTTCATGCGACTCTTTATTTATACTAACCATTTATTTGCTAGAGTTTGCTTCATATTGCTACTTTTACTGCTGTTTTCCTAACTCAGATCCAATTTACTAGCTTTGATTTAGCCACTTCAGACGGATTCCATGCCAGTTGGAAAACTGGCATTGCATGCAAGCATTCTGGCGTGTTTTACTTACATATTGATTATTGTTCTAAAACAAGCAAAGCATGGGGTAGTAACTCCTATCTAATTACTGTAATTCTCTATCATGTCCATCCCTTTGTCTTCAATTTATCTTTCATTATTTAATCAGTGCTTACAAATTAAAAGTCAATGTTGATCTTGATGTTAATCGATGTCAACACGGAGTAAAATTCGTCAAAAAATTAGTTGGTAGTAAAGAGAATTTGCATAAATGTTGCATGTCCCATGGCAATGTTGATAGGTGGAGAGGCGAAAGAATCAAAACAATATGTTCCTATCCTATTGGCAGATCTGTAAAATCCTTCACATTTGCCAACACTAAAAACCACGCTTGATAACGCGTTAATGTAAGGCTTTTTACATATATTACATTTTTATACTCGCACTCACGAATTCCTTAACATTTAAAACTCCTATACGAATGCGTATTCAAGCAGTAATTGGGTTAATAGCATATAAACTATGATAAAAATCTTTATTTCCAGCAGGCATGGCGCACATGGTAACTAGTTAGTTAGTTCATAATGGATCAGGAGGATTTCTCAAAATCAATCGGAGATCTTGTCGTATTCCTTTGTGTGAATGCATGGCGTGCTTACTAGCTACTCTTCCGTAGGAGCCTGTACTACTCCCAAAACAAATACTATATTTGATTAAGTTAATGTGTGAAATTTGACTTTACATTATTAATTATATAGTCGGTTTGCGGTGTTCTGGCGGTTTTACTGATGAGTCGCTTCTAATTCCTTCACGTGTTTGCAAATTCTTCACGTCCAATATATACAAACCTGATGTTATGTCTAATGCATTAATAGATACCTACCTTTAGGGAAACCAGAAACATAATTCTCTTCAGCCATTTTAGTCACACACTGATTTGACATGCTTGACCACCCACACCTTTTAAATGAAGACTTCCAGACAGAAGTTAAAATCAAAATTTTGCAAGCGAACATTAATTAAATTTTCATTCTAGTTGACGTTTATTCTGCTCTAGAATTCCATTATATAAGTCCAAATTGACTTCTGCAGATTTTTCGTTATGTGCATTACATTTGGTATATATTTAGATATGCTTAATGTGGATAATGACCAGTTTAATTCTAGAACGCTTAACAACAATAATTAAAAATCTTTCAGTGGCACGACAGAAAATATACGCTAAAAATCTTTCGAACTCTGAACAACCAACAACGCGAAAACATGGTCAAGGCTAAATCCATCGATTAAAGTACAACCAGATCTCTAAAATCGCTATACAATAAGAATGACTCACTACGCGCACATTGTCACACAATCATACACATCAACAAACCAACACACAAATTAGTACATTAATCACTCGACTGTTACAAATAAATTAAGCCAAATAAAAAATTATACTAGTTCTCATTCATTTAATTAATTGCAAACTACGTATTGATATACATTTAAGACAATTTTTTCTGTTAATTATTCGCGAAATAAATTGGCAATTATCCACAATAAATATATTTTCAATTATCAAATGTGTTTTTTAACCATTTTTTTTATTTTATGAAAAAACACTTATTAATCAGGTGTATGTATATTGTCGATAATGGCCTGTTTAGTTCGAGAATAAATTTCAATTAATTATAATCTTGAAGTTATATCCATTATGAGGTTTAATTTGATTTAGACTAGCCCTCACTCAATTAAAATACAAATCTTGAATGGCCATTCTAGAAAGATTTCTATGTGTAGATACGTATCCTCGAAATACACTGGCAATTATTCGCAATAAACGCATATATATATATATATATATATATATATATATATATATATATATATATATTTACCATGTGCAGAACAAATATATATATTGAATATTATTTATTTGGAAGAAAAAACACATTTAATGACAAAATGTATGCTTAAATACTGTTTGTTGCGGAGAGCTAATATATATGCAAGTATGTATTAGGTGTTGCGAACCTAGTAACAAATTATTTCAGTTTTGACCAGAAGGATAAACCAAAGACAGCATGAACGGAAAGTATAATCTCATGCACATTCGTTTCGTGCTTACTGGCGACTCATCAGTAGGAGCCGGTATTACGCCCGTCCTATTATTCCACATTCCTCACCCAAATATATAGTGGTTAAAGGGCGTAAAACCGGCTCCTACTGATGAGTCACCAGTAAGCACGAAACGAATGTGCATGAGATTATACTTTCCGTTCATGCTGTCTTTGGTTTATCCTTCTGGTCAAAACTGAAATAATTTGTTACTAAGTTCGCAACACCTAATACATACTTGCAAAATGTATGCTTATTGCAGATCGGTATTAGGAGCATACCCACCTACACATTACAATCTTTCATTTATATAGGTTCTTGGTTTTCATTTGACTAAGCGGATGGCAACTGGTCTGAACTTCAATTTTACTGTTTACTGTGGGGTTTTGCTATGAGTGCGTATATGTATGTCTGTGTGCGTGTAGGTGCAAGTCTAATTGTGTTACAGAGTGGTGTTTGAGATCTGGTTATAGTTACATTGCTAGATTGAGTTTTTACCAGGTGTTCGCTTTGTCGGCGATTGTGTGTATTACAGACACAATGCAAATTCAATTCAAATCCAGATAGCTAAAAATGTCACCTTTAGAGATGAAGTTAAGTTACATTTTAACTATATTAATAACAATCTGACTACTAGATGATTGGATCAGTTAACTGCTCAATTATCTCCTCACAAATTATGCATGTCTTCCAGATTTTTCCACATAATAATTCAGTGCCATGCTTAATTTGTCGAAGAGCCTATTTGTTTACTTAGTAAGTCATTTTTTCTCTCTTTCATTGTAGGATTTCATCTAATCGTTTCTTTAACTGTGATACATCTGCCATGCACTATTTTGTCTTTTATTTAAAATAGCAAATGACAATATGAAAATGTCAGAAAGTTTACATACGTGAATATTTTAACCTCTTTATCATTGTCTTTCAATCAAACATAAATTAATCTTACCACTTTCTTCTTTGAGTTCTAGCTGAATAGTCCGATTAAATTATCGGTTACCTCCATTTGAAAGGATATACTTTTAATTCATTTGAAACCTACCGGTTATCCAGCACTGATATTTGTATTAAATTAACCTCCGACTCATTAGCATATTCTAATTCTGCTTTCCTCATTTTAAATTCAGTCACCTCTTCCCATTGTTTGTGCATTTTCTTGTGAATAATGTTCTAAAGGGATAGTGGCTTGTTAAATATTACTTACTTGTATTTTTGATCTTTCACCTACATTGTACAACTCAAGATATTCGTTGCTTTGTAACTTTTAATAATATTTTAAAACATTTATACAGTTATTTTTTAATTGTATTTGCGGAGTGCTAGCTTCATATATTCCAATGCCGCGTTTTGCGTACGTGGGTAATAGCAATGCACTGACAGTTTCACAAAGGTCCGATTGATCACAATTTCCAATTTTGTTTTGTCTTTGATCGGGTTGACTTCTTATTAGTTCCAATGGAAATGCGGTTCTATCACATCTTTGTTTACTGGCCACAATTTCCAATTTTTTTGACTTTGATCGGGTTGACTTCTTAAAGATGTGATAGAACAGCATTTCCATTGGAACTAATAAGAAGTGAACCCGATCAAAGACAAAACAAAATTGGAAATTGTGATCAATCGGATCTTTGTGAAACTGTCAGTGCATTGCTATTACCCGCGTACGCAAAACGCGGCATTGGAATTTATACAGTTAACCGTTTGTCAGACATTCATCTTCACCTTTTTATTTAGATTTTTATCGTATATTTCGCTCGTTCAATCGCTTTCTGTTCTGATCCTTTATCTAACAAAATTTTATCTTGCAATATTTTTCTATCTAATGTTCTAATTAATTCATCTAATAATCTGTTTATATTCGCTACTTTCTCAAGTATTCCAAATTTCAACCACTTACGCATTCACACTCACTTATAGGCATAGTTACTAAAATAACCAAAAATTCTTTCATGCT
This sequence comes from Eudiplozoon nipponicum, assembly GCA_029291075.1. Classification (NCBI taxonomy): domain Eukaryota; kingdom Metazoa; phylum Platyhelminthes; class Monogenea; order Mazocraeidea; family Diplozoidae; genus Eudiplozoon; species Eudiplozoon nipponicum. The sequence goes on from JAQBSW010000295.1 coordinate 123,287, forward strand.
TTCTTACTTTATTCCATTTAATCAGTCTTCCATTCACAGATCGACTCACCTGCAAAATCACAGTCTAATGCTTGTTCAAATCATTCACATTCTAACTTGTTTCTTTGCACAAATTTAAAATTTCCTAACTTTGTTGCAGCATTACTAACTCTAGCCATCTTTTGTATTTTGTTTATCCTTCATTCACTCACTCAATCACAAGCAAGCAATTACTGCTAACTAGCCAGCTTGTTTACACACGCTCATTTTATCTTATTTTTTAAATTCTTTATTTATCCAAGCTCAAACTACCTTAATCCTTTGCTAATTTGCAGAATGACAGTTTCAAAGCTGTATTACGTAGGCGGTGTACAAAATTTAGCATTTATTCCTAGATGTTTGGTGTTTTCATTGGCTACGCATATTAAGGCGCAATTTATAATGATTTACTATCGATAGATAATAATTCCTGTTAGGATATCTAAGATTACATTAAGAACAAGTCTATACAATTAAACAATCAATGATTGCGTGGGTGGTGGTAACAATTCTTTAAATCAAGCTTGCGAGCTTGGAATAAACGTCAATCTCATTGTATTTAACCAAACGTCAATCGACATATCAAAACTACCGTAACTGAAGGTAGTTTTTCTATGTTATGATTTGAATGGTTGGTGCGCAGTGAGAGCTGCCAACGTGTTGCTTTCGCGGGCTGTTGCCATTCCAAAGTGCAGCAGGATGGCTCAGTGGTTAGAGCACCAGATTCCGAAGCAGACGTGCCCAGGTTCGAGTCCTGTCCGCGGCAAATTCTGGCCAGTACATGATGAGATCCCAATAAGGACTAAATTGGTCTACCGGATGAATTTCCTTTTCTACACCATACAATTCTTAGTTTATACTGACATATTTAAGTTATTAATGGGTCAGGTGTTTATATCAAGGCCGCAACCTTGATTATAATTATTGTTATCACCACCCGCGCAACCAATGTTCGTTTAATAAGCGTTCGCGGGCTGTTGCTCCGCACTATTCGTTTCGTAAAGATCCGATTGGTTCCCATTTCAAAGTGCGCATCGATTTGGTATTCGTCTTAGCTGGATACAGATTCGTCCCTTTCTTCCGAAGGCTTCAACATCGTTAATAATAGCCACTGGCAATGAGGTAGGATCTAATCTTCGTTGACTTGCCAGTCAATGAATATTATATCGTGCCTAATTTTGATGCGTATATGGAAATGGGAATCAATCGGATCTTTGCTAAACTGATAGTTTTTCTATGTTGTTCGATGACTGGTTAAATACAATGCTATTCGTGTTTACTTCAAGCTCGCAAACTTGATTTAGAGGAACAAGTCTAGTCGGGGCGCATACTTCATTTTGTGTCTAGCCAAAATGATGTTTTAGGTAAACATAGCGTAGAATTTCTTATAAATACGCATCGTAAATGGTTTTTTAATCATTTGCGCATTTCGCTGTTCGATACTGTTTTAGTTAGGCAGTCTGGACAAATTTATGACGCTCAATTTGTAAAATATGAATTTGACCTTAACTAGGTTAAGCCGGCTTAACAATAAGTAAGTTCAGGTAGGATCAGGAATATATATCTTGACTAGTTATGTGAACGGTCGTCCCATTGCTCACTCCGGTCTATGGCCAGCATCAAGACTCTTAAACTATGAAAAAGCACAATGCGAAAACGAAGTTTCAGGGTGTTCACGGAGTCCACATCTTTAAGGAAGTCTCCCAAAGTTTACTGGAAAATTCCAATCTTTGTTGAGCCCTCCTCCCTTTACTTGTTTGTTAGATGTATATCATATATAAGGTATGGCCTAAATAAAAATACATAAAATAAATTGGTCTTTTCAAATTAAAAACTAACGAAGGTGGGCGTTTTTTATTAAATTGAATTCAATGCTCACCTCAGAGAATTGAATGGTACCTAGATATTTTTTTCTCAAGTAGCCCAGTCCTTCCTCGACCTTCTGTTCAGAGCAGATCTTCCTGAATCTGTTTGCGAGGTTGTTAACTAAGTTGATTTTGAGGGATTTCGGATTACTGCTATTATAATGAATGTATGGCCCATTGAAAGTAATTAATGACCATTTTTTCGAGACTACTAAACTTCACTTTGCAATCTTTGATTTATATACATCCTGGGTTTTGATTTGATTATGTAGGCGGCGACGAATCTGACTCTTTTTTTATTTCTATTTATTGTTTTTGCTGATTAATAAGTATGCATTTGTATGTTTATGTGTGTTTGCTATTTGCACGTAAATTTCATTCTAGCTTTATTGCAAAGTGATGTCTGGGATCTGGTCATTCTTGTATTAATGAATTGCGTGTCTATCAACTGTTCGCATTGTTTGCTGTTACATGTACAGATGATATTTTCCTGAGTGTGGTCTTTAATTTCCTTCCCTTTGTTTCGCAATTTTGTTTTGTCCACTTGGTAACAACGCGGGTGCGGATTGCAGTGTTAAATGCCCATATTGTTTTGCAATTTCTGTCTTTGTATGTGCAACTGTTTTCCTCCTTCAGTTTGTTGCCAATCCGATAGAATCTTTGTTGAGTCTGGTCGTGGGAGTGTTTGGTCTTGCCTGGATGCTAGTAAATTGTTGTTGGATTGTGTGATTCGTAGCCAGTCGATTAGAATATCATGTTGATGAAACTTTTGAATATTTAGACCAGGGAATAAAATTTTTTTTTAAATAATTGATTGCACGGGTGGTGGTAACAATTCATTAAATCAAGTTTGCGATCTTAAAGTAAACACCAGATTGGTAAAATTAAACTGGATAGGTATTTATCTCGCAAACATGAACAAAACAATTGTTAACATCAGTCGCGTAATCAATAATTATTTAATTTTAATTCATTTACACAAAATAATTCAAAACCGAGATGATTCTTAAATGAAATTCGCGAGCTTGAATTGAGCATCAATAAAAATTTATTAAACCAGGTGAGCAACATAGTTAACCCACCGTCAGTCACATGTACTGATGCGGTTCGAGCTTACATAATCATCATCAGAGTACGACGGAAAACTGACTAGCGAGAATCAAACCGCATTGCATAAATATGGAAAGCAAAATTCGATATGCGGGTCTCACCTCTAGTAGTCTCGCATATATTGTACGTGACTGGAAATGTCGGCTGCACAATTTCTATGCAGTCACGAACATAAACAATCTGTAGGAGACATTGAACTTTATGAAAACAGAAATGTGATTTTGATTATTGGCACGGCAATTGCTATGTTGGACAGAAATACTTAGTCTCATTTACCGTCCACCGGGTTATTTTTGCTTCTTTAATTATTCTAGTAACTATTTTGAGCAGTAAGTCCAATTAATTTGATAATACTTCCTTAGGCAGTTTTCTGTTTCCATTTGAGTCTATGATGTTCGGTGTTGGTTTATTTGACAAGTTGGTGTAAATGAAAAAAAATTGGTTTACTGTTTCCAAGTGAAGCTCTTCGATAACAGTTAGCTCTTAAGGTTTAAACATGCTTTAACCTGATCAGCATTATTCTACTGATCAAAAAACGTAACAAGTACATTGTTAATGAAATTGAGATACTGTTGTGTCATTGGTTCATGGTCCATTAAATGCTTGCTTTCTTAGAAATTTACTTCCTCATGAATCCCCCATCTTGTTGTCATTACATCTAAGCACGGAAGTAAGTAGTAGCCTAGGACTTCGCTATTAACGCGTGTAAATGAACTTACTATGATATATCTTTGTAGTAAAAATCTTTAAGGAGTTCAAAACCTCAACTATCAATTATACATGCTTCTAAAGGAGTGTAATTTTCATGTTTCGCAATGATGGAAATCTATGAAATGGACACTTGTAATGACAATTCATTTTCAATTCATTAACTTAGACAAAGTATTAACAATTGAACATAAAATGCAGTGCATATTCCATGAAAAATTAATAATTAATTACAGGTATAAAACGAAATCAGGACTATCCGCGCTTACATCACAGATAGGATATTACGTTTACTAATTGGGTTACTTATAACAATTTACGTCATAAATTTCTGGTTAGTCATGGATTATCGTCATTGCGAAATCAAATAAATCTTGAAACTTTTGAATAATTTTTGCTATCCATGTGAACTGGTCCATTTAACAATAATTGATTGCGCGGGTGGTAGTAACAATTCTTTCAATCAAGTTTGCGAGCTTGAAGTAAACACTAATCCCATTGTGTTTAACCAGTCGTCGAACAACATAACAAAAGTACCGCCAGCCGCAACGCACTGACGCGTTTCGACCTTCCATGATCATCATCATAGTACGACGACAAACTAACTATCGAGGATCAAACCGCATTGAATATATATGGAAATCAAATTTAGATATGCGGCTCTCACCTCTAGCAGTCTTGCATACATTGAACTTGACTGTAAATATCGGCTGCACAATTTCTATGCGGTCACGAACATTAACTGTTTGTAGCTTTCGCTACATATACATATATAGACAATAAAATTTAACAATAATTGAGTGCGCGGGTGGTGGTAACAATTATTTCAATCAAGTTTGCGAACTTTAAGTAAACACCAGTCCCATTGTATTTAACCAGTGTTCACTTCAAGCTCGCAAACTTGATTTAAAGAATTGTTACCACCACCCGCACAATCAATTATTGTTAAATTGCCTATTATATATATATATATATATATATATATATATATATATATATATATGTATATCTGGCGAAAGCTACAAAGAGTTAATGTTCGTGACTGCATAGAAATTGTGCAGCCGACATTTCCAGTCAAGTGCAATGTATGCGAGACTGCTAGATGTGAGAGCCGCATATCTAAATTTGATTTCCATATATATTCAATGCGGTTTGATTCTCGATAGTCAGTTTGCCGTCGTACTCTGTTGATGATCATGGAAGGTCGAAACGCGTCAGTGCGTTGCGGCTGGCGGTAGTTTTGTTATGTTGTTCGACGACTGGTTAAATGCAATGGGAGTGGTGTTCACTTCAAACTCGCAAACTTGATTGAAAGAACTGGTCCATTATTATGTATGGAACCTTGTACATTTTTGTAGTAGTTGATTTAATCTAATGAAAATTATGCTTATTAAGCTGATAAAATTTATCCATATTGACTGAATTACCCGTTATTGCATTAGCTCAATTTAAATATGTAAAAAAATATTTACTATAAATTTCCTTAGTTTTTGACTGGGTTGACTACTCAAATTAGATTGCATTTACTTGAAAACTGAGTGCTCAGTTGAATTCAGCGAAAATTAACTAGACAAGAGTTATATAAACAAATATTACTATCCTGCTTAGAATTAAGTCGAAAATCGGTAATATTACTATCCAGGACGCTTTTTGTTTAATATTTACTCTATATTGAGAGATGTCGTTTATTTAATTTTTCAAGAAAGCGCATTCTTTGAATAAATATAAATGTCAGTTTATTTAAGGAGTGCCATAATAAATTAAAACTACCGTAATTTGCAGGTACTTCCTCGTTAAGACTCTTTATATTCATCATCAGATCACAACGACAAACTAACTAACTTTGGTCTAATTTCAATGCATGCATAGTGTAGTGAAAAACCAAGATGCGATTTATTGTGTTCAACAATATTATTTGGGTCGTTTATGCGGATTCCCTTAGAGTTAAAAATTATGGCTTCATGTAGCCTAGATTTAATTATCAAAAATTCGCCAGTTAGAGTGCTCAGGTGCGCAGATAATATTTTTACTATTATTTCCAAAAGATCAGAAAAATTCATTTTTGTTCAACAAAAATGCTTTATTTTTAATCAAATTTTATAGGTGTTTTCTCATATGAAGAGCGTTTATTTGGTAAAGAAAAAATACAAATTACTCTTATTTCATATTCACATTTGCAGGTCGAATGTTTATACCATCATTGTCCTGAAATTACTTAACCTTAATTCCTGCACTTCAGCGAGGACTTCCTGTTGTATATAAATTAGCCATAACTAGGTCCATTGCAGCGTTCTGGACCTCTAAGTTGGCTACTGCTAAACGAATCTCAGCCCTGGCATTATTGTTTACGTAATAAAGGATTGAAAATATCTGCTGGCTTATTGCTGTGCAACCAGGAGTAACAAATGTTCCTGTCAAAGCCACAAGTATATACATTAAACAATTAACTGTTCATTTGGAGAGCAGGTGGTAAAAACTGTTCTTCAAACCAAGATTTATAATATGGATTGCATAGAGATCGCGCAACCAAAATTTCCAGTGAAATACAAGGTATTTATTTTAATTAACGTTGCGACCTTTATTTAATTAAATAATTGTTATCACCGCCCGCGCAACCAATGTTCGTTTAATTATATAAATACATTATATGTGAGATTACCAGGGATGTGAGCCGCATCTTGGATTTGTATGTAGAGCTGATCGATCCTTATCAGTATGATTGCCGACAGGCTGTGCAAATGACCACCGAAGGTCGAAACGCGTTAGTACGTGCAACTGATTATAGATTAATTCAGCAATTTAATAAATAGGATCAGTTTTTGTATAAAATGCACAAACTTAATTTTAAGAATTATTATCACCACTCGCACAACTAATGACTGCTAAAATGTGTTACGCCCAGATTATTTATAAATATATGAGAGAATGTGAATAATATATCTAATAACAATTCTTGAAATCCAGTTTGCGATCTTGAAGTAAAAACCAATCCCAGATTATTTAATCAGTGGTCGAACAACATAAAAACTACCGTCATCTGCAACGCACTGACGCGTTTCGACCTTCCATGATCATCACAGTACGACGGCAAAATGACTATCGATGATCAAACATCATTGAATTTTAATGTATATCAAAGTTAGATATGTGGCTCTCACTTCTAGCAGTCTCGCATACATTGAACTTGACTGGAAATGTCGGCTGCACAATTTCTATGCAGTCACGAACATTAACTGTTTGTAGCTTTCGACCACATATACATATATAGGCAATACAATTTAACAATAATTGATTGCGCGGGTGGTGGTAACAATTCTTTAAATCAAGTTTGCGAGCTTCAAGTAAACACCAATCCCATTGTATTTAACCAGTCGTCGAACAACATAACAAAACTACCGCCAGCCGCAACGCACTGACGCGTTTCGACCTTCCATGATCATCATCAGAGTTACGACGGCAAACTGACTATCGAGGATCAAACCGCATTGAATATATATGGAAATCAAATTTAGATATGCGGCTCTCACCTCTAGCAGTCTCGCATACATTGAACTTGACTGGAAATGTCGGCTGCACAATTTCTATGCAGTCACGAACATTAACTGTTTGCAGCTTTCGCCACATATACATATATAGGTAATACAATTTAACAATAATTGATTGCGCGGGTGGTGGTAACAATTCTTTAAATCAAGTTTGCGAGCTTGAAGTAAACACCAATCCTATTGTATTTAACCAGTCTTCGAACAATATAGAAAAACTAATGATAGTCACACGCACTGACGCGTTTCCACCTTCTATGATCATCATCAGAGTATGACGGCAAACTGACTTGCGAAGATCTTAACACATTGCATATATATTGAAAGCAAAATTAATACGACTGGCGGTAGTTTTTCTATGTTGTTCAACGACTGCTGAAGTACAATGGAATTGATGTTTTCGTCAAGATCGCAAACCCGCGCAATCAATTATTGTTAAATTGTATTGCCTATATATGTATATGTGGCGAAAGCTTCAAACAGTTAATGTTCGTGACTGCATAGAAATTTTGCAGCCGACATTTCCAGTCAACTTCCATGTATGCAAGTCTGCTCGATGTGAGAACCACATATCTAACTTTGATTTTCATATATTTTTAATGCATTCCAATGCCGCGTTTTGCGTACGCCGGTAATAACAATGCACTGAAAGTTTCACAAAGATCCGATTGATCACAATTACCAATTTTGTTTTGTCTTTTATCTGGTTGACTTCTTATTAGTTCCAATGTAAATGCGGTTCTATCAGTTATAATAGATAGATTATTACAAATAGTTATATATTGAGTTTAGTTACTGAGACAAATTCTATAATTAAAACTAGTGTTGAGTCAAAAAAAATAAAAATAAATAGAATGGTTTTGGAACGAGGTTACCATATTTGCTTAAATCTGCTATTGTGATTAAAGTACTGTGTATAGTTGCCTGAGGATGGCGCTGGAAAGTAGGCATCGAAACGTCGCCAGTAAACAAAGATGTGATAGAACCGCATTTCCAGGAATAATTTAAGCAGTCAACAATTACAGAAAACAAAGTCGGAAATGTATGCGTCAGATCTTGTACTAGATCGTGTGACGCAACCGCATATACTGAAGCTAGACTCCAAATACAATTCAAAAAATATATTTAATGCAGTTTGATCCTCGATAGTCAGTTTTCCATCGTACTCTGATGACGATCATGGAAGGTGCAAACGCGTCAGTGCGTTGCGTCTGGCGGTAGTTTTGTTATGTTGTTCGACGACTGGTTCAAAAAAATATGATTGGTATTTACTTCAAGCTCTCATAGTTGATTTAAAGAATTGTTACCACCACCCGCGCAATCAATTATTGTTAAATTGTATGGCTATTAACAATTTTTCCGAATGCAGTGCTTAATAAATAAAATGCTCGTTTGATGCATTGCTTTGCTTAAAATAAATTTTGATTTTTATATTAAAACTTTTAAAATTCGTATTTCGTTAACCACCAGAGTATTAGCCATTTTGCCCAAAAAATGAATTTAAATTTTATGCAACGACAAAGTCAATTATGGATATTGTACTAAAACAAATAGAGAAGTGAATGTAGATGAGTTTTTACATTCTTGTAGAAAGAAGGTTTTATTTCAAAGACGGCTATATTTTGCACCGACCGGAAGCAAGCACACACTGATACACCGCTACTAATTAAACAGCAGCAAAATTAAAACTGCTTTTATTACAACTTCTTGTGCAGGTGTGCTTATAAATATTCATGTATACACACAAACATATATATATATATATATATATATATATATATATGCATCTCTACATATACATACATATTAGCGAAGGTGGAGAAGAGCAAGAGTACTTCATTTTGATAGTGACAAGAATTTTTGCCACATGAGACGAACACTAGCAGTTATTTGTATAAAATTTAGAATTGCATTTAATTAACGTGTCTTGTGGCGAAGGAAATGAGCTATACTACTCCGAACTATAGCTTTGTGGGTTGGATGTTGGCCTGTTTTTTTCCTTCTGGGCATCTCACTTCCGTTAATCATAACTACATTAAAATTCTTTGATATTTTATTGTAAGCAGTGGTTATTTTTATTATCAGAGCGTACGGGTTGTCGTTTGCATAGCAATATATTTATTTTCGTTTAAACCTACACACAATTTTCAGTTATGGACGAAGTAATGTACTTTTGGTTAGCCTTTCCTTAAGATGCAGCATATATGGCATCTATTTATAATTAGATTTCGGACTTCACCTAAAGGGAACGCTAACCAAGAAACATTAATTAGTATATAACTGGAAATAATGTGTACTGTGCGGCACGGTCGCACACTGCTTAGAGTACCAGATTCTGAATCAGAAGTTTCCAGGTTCGAACACTGTCCGCGGCAAATGCTGGGCAGTACGTGATGAGTTCCCAATAAAGAAGAAATCGGTCTACTGGACAAACTGCCTTGTTAACACTAAACAAGCCTTAGTTTATACTGACAAGTGTATGCACATAAAGGGCCAGGCGTTTAAATTGAGATCGCAAACATGATTATAGTAATAAAACTTAATTTTTCATTTGTTTTGCTATTTTTAATCAGTTTTTCCTTATTAAATTCCGACGACCTGTCTTATAATATATTTTCTTGTAGCTTTAATTCTAGTTATTCTAGTTGTATCAACGATATTAATGTAATGCTTTTTGGTGTCGTGGTTTCTGATCAAGATTAATGTCCCTCAATAGTTGCTCTATTTTTGTTATCTTTTCGAATTTTAGAAGGTCTATCACTTGCTTCAGTTTCATTTAATTCGCAGCTTTTTATACGTTTTCCCATCGATTGGTGGTTTTCTGTTTCAAACTCGTCCTCGAACGATAAATTTTGAATTTATATCGTTTACTGATTATGCTAGGATTCACATCAGTACGCGTAACTGACGGTAGTTTTGATAAGTTGTGCAACTGGTTTGATAAATTAGGATTGGTCTTTACATCAAGTTCTCAAATTAGATCTAAAGCATCCTAAAATTTCTTTCGAGATGATTATAACCTCTCAGTCTATAACACTGCGTATTTTTGGACCTTAGCAATCACAATTTCATTAAGTGTTTGTGATTTGATTTCAAGCAGCGAAGTATCCTTATCATCCCTTAATTTGTCTTTTCTCTGTTTAATTATCATGAAGCTTTATTTTTCAACTATATAGAAAATATGCATTAACACTATGAAACCAAGTTTGTTAATTTGATATTAAATAATTTTCTAAATTGAATTTTAAGTCTTTCCTAGTTCCATTCGTTTTCTGGTGTGATAATAGAAAGTCCACAGGGAGATTTTACAGAGAAAATTTTGAAGGAATATTGAATTTCATTGAAAAAAACTTTTGTTTTGAGTTAAAATTATTATAATATTTGTACTATTCATATATATTGTAAAATTACGTTTTCTGCTTGAATTTGGAGACGCTGGCTTCACTTTAATACCGTACTTGTTAACTAGCTTTCTTCGTGGGTTAAGTAAACAATTGTGCATTGACTTTTTAGAAACCAGACTTTTATTTTCGTGGCTTGTAAAAATTAACTATACATTGAATTTCATTTAGAATTTACATTAATTTTATTTCCTCATATATTTCATTTGATGTAGATGATCAGATTAAAGAATTTTTGTCTCAGCACATAAATAGTTTTTCATAGATGTATTTTAAAGTGTGAAACATAACACGCTAGCCAATACAGAGATATAAATAAACTCTAGTGGGAAACATATAATATATGTTTGGCGACATCTAGAATTTTTTACGTGCTTTCAACATTTGACATATAGATAGAATATGAAAGACAAGTTATTCTAAAGCTAGACATGGTTTCAAATCGACGGGTTTTAACTATTTCTTTGATTAATTGAGCATAATAAGAATGGGATAAAGTTTCGCAATAATAGGATCGAAGGAAATTAATTGTATATTTAAATGTCTGTATGTATGATTTATGTAGTTTTATAGTTGTGTATGGTTATTGTTGATGTTGCCTTGCCTTAATGCTGACTTGGCCATAATGATGTTGTGTAGAAGTTTAGTTTACCTCACTTCTGTGAGTTATTTGATAAATATATTCATAGTAACTAGGTACTTTCTCTCTCTATCGTAAATCTCAGTAATAATTAGTGTCTTATTTATTAATTTCGCCGTAATTTATATATATATATATATGTTATTTTTTGCTTCTTATGGTTATATGGCAGTGAAACATTTGTCACTTTTGGCTTTTGTATGACTGTGCATGATGATGATGATGATGATGATGATGATGATAGGTATGTATGCATGTATGTATGTATGTATGTATGTATGTATGTATGTATGTATGTATGTATGTATGTATGTATGTATGTATGTATGTATGTATGTATGTATGTATGTATGTATGTATGTATGTATGTATGTATGTATGTATGTATGTATGTATGTATGTATGTATGTATGTATGTATGTATGTATGTATGTATGTATGTATGTATGTATGTATGTATGTATGTATGTATGCATGTATGTATGTATGTATGTATGTATGTATGTATGTATGTATGTATGCATGTATGTATGTATTTATGTATGTATGTATGTATGTATGTATGTATGTATGTATGTATGTATGTATGTATGTGTGTATGTATGTATGTATGCGTGTATGTATGTATGTATGTATGTATGTTTGTATGTTTGTATGTTTGTATGTATGTATGTATGTATGTATGTATGCATGCATGTATGTATGTATGTATGTATGCATGTATGTATGCATGTATGTATGTATGTATGTACGTATGTTTACATATGTATGCATGCATGTATGTATGTATGTAGATGCATGTATGTATGCATACATATATTATATATATATATATATATATATATATATATATATATTTATTTATGAATGTACATATTTACGTATGTGTGTATGAATGTATTTATGCGTGGTTGTACAAACAAATTTATGATCAGTATATGTATTTATGTGTATGTGTTGGAAAAACAAAATTAATATATATATATATATATATATATATATATATATATATATATGATTGTATTTATGTGTATATGCTTGTTAATTGGCGTACATGTGTGTAAGTATTTATAAGATAAAATCATTTTTCTTATATGAAAGTGGCCCTACTTTATTATTGTCAACAAATTATATTGATTTGCAAAAGCCTTGGGTAAAAGGGAAACCTGTGGTGTATAAAAGCATAATACCAAACTTAGTGTAAAGTAACCTTGTCGCTGCCATAGAAAAATGTTGAAATTGTAAGGAATAAGTTAAGTTAACAACTAATGAATTTTAAATACATAATGATAAAACAAAACCAATGATGCGACGCTGACGAAAGCCTGAATGCATCGCTTAATCGCAGGATAATAAGCAATGTCAGCACTGATTCAAAGTCACCAATAGGTGGGTGATAAGTACCAGGTGTGTTTTTCTATTCCACCGTTGGATAACATAGGATGTTATATACAATTATCCGAGCTCAAGGTAGTTAAAGATGGAGTTCATGAGCGATATTACCTGATATGTGCTACGGCATACTACTCACGTTAACGTGCATTATAAAACTCCACCAGCCCTTTTGCTCTTCGTGTGCCACAAAAACCAGCAGATAGTTTTTCTTTTAGTTTTCAAAATATGAGAACTCCTGCCTGGTGATAATATCCAGCATTGCATACTATCAAAATTTGCGAGGGAAGAAATTCTCTTGATTGAAGACGAGGTGGCCAAGATTGCCTTGATTACGTCACAATGAGCCTTATTCTACCATATCATGAAAAAAATCAATTTATTTCTATTTCTAAAGCTAGTTTTAATTAGCAAAGTTTTGGACAGCATTCTAGCTATCCAGTGTTGCTACGAAAGATTTACTTAACTGGTGAGTTATGAGCACGTATTTTTCATACGTTAGTTTCTGATAAAGGTCACTGATTCTGGTAGGAGGACTGGTAGTGTTTGCATGTGTGCTGATCTCAATAATATTAACGTAGCACTACGTTTAGCGAAAAAAATAGACAATAATCAGCGATTGTGTAATAGGTATTTTATACCTAGTAATAAATTGGTTCAAACAGCATCAGAAGAATAACCCGATGTCTGCATGAACGCAAGAAATACTTTCATGTACACATTAATGGTTAAATACACATTCGTATAGGTGTTTGTACAGTCCATTTGCTCCACATTACTTGATCAAATATGCAGTGGGAATAAGGCGTAACACCGGCTTCTAATGGTGAGTCGCCAGTAAGCACGAAACGCATGTATACATGAGATTACACCTTTGTTCATGCTGACTTTGGTATATCCTTCGGGTCCTATTCGAAAGAGTTTTCTGCTAGACATGAAATATCGATTACACAATTGCAAATATATATATATATATATATATATATATATATATATATATATATATATATTGATCGTTTCTATTTTCACCATTTTTTAAAAATGTAAGAACAAAACAACGTACTCCATGGAATAACATTTATTAATAAATCTTATTTCTACCAGTATCTACAGCCATTGTTCTGGATTCGTTAGTATATTCGTTCATCCAATCCCACTGTACATTTGTCGTAAGGCCGAATCCTCTCTTTGTTATGGTTACGACAAATGTACAGTGGGATTGGATGAACGAATATACTAACGAATCCAGAACAATGGCTGTAGATACAGGTAGAAATAAGATTTATTAATAAATGTTATACCATGGAGTACGTTGTTTTGTTCTTACATATATATATATATATATATATATATATATATATATATATATATATATATATACTGCTTTTCTACAAATAAAAAATATAAATGGAGATTATTAATGCTCATAAAAATTTCCCTCTGTACTTAAACCAATTAATGCCTCAACGCTTTTGTAAAGACCATTATTTTACCGAAATGTATTATTGTGCTAAAACACTTTAAGCTGCCTGTCAACAATACATGATTCTAACTAGGATGTCTATTGACCCAAGATGGGTCAGCTACAGGTAAACTTTCTTAACTCATATATAGGTCATACTATACCGTTGTAATCACTCACAATTTTTCGAAACTTAAAGTTAAACGTCTTCAAGTCTTTTGATATGCAATTTGCTCTTGCGGGTTAATTGATAGCACTCGTAGGTCGGTATAATCTTTATTCCTTTACATTTTCAGGTGCACTGATTGTTTTGTTACTTAATTTATAGTTTCTCACTTGTCCTGTCGCTCTGAAAGTGTCCACAATTAGTTTTTCTGAAATTGTTCGTGAACCAATATTTTCTGAATTTTTGCCAAATTTTCAGGACCTCATTTCTGGTCCCATCTTCATGGTTGGCACAATATTCACAGCAAAAATAACTTGTGGAAAATGTGATATCCTCTTTCAAGACAGATATGTATATTTATTATACTTCCTAAAGTATGGTTTTCTCTTTAGGAATTATAATAAATATAAATAGATCTGTCTTGAATAAGGATATCACATTTGCCACAAGTTGTTTTTTTTGGAGTATGGTGTCGATACTGAAGATGGGGCTGGTAATTCAGTCCCGAATATTTCGGAAAAAAGCTATGAAAATATTAGTTCACGAACAATTTCAGAAAAACTAACAATCAATTATCACGCATCAATAAGTTGCGTATAAAAAATCAACGATGACAGCACCGCGCATGGATTTTCGTCTTCAAATCTTACATATAGACGGCACTTAATATGATGTTCAGTCCTGAGTAATAGCCGTACACTGCTCTCACCGCATGCGCGATACTTTTAACCAATTGTTTCGCCTGATTTATTTAAGGCCACTGTTAACTATTAGCTGTTATTAAATATGCTCTCGCCGTAGTAAAGGAAGATCTTTTGCTTTATCTGAAACTCTGTTTAAGTGTCCTGCTCATCATACATCCAAAGCACTACCGCTGGATGTCCAAAACTACACACGAGTTGGAAAGCACTCTTGTGTCGATTTATAATTATATCCGGTATCTGTCACTTCATAAGTCTGCCAATTGACGCCTCCATCGCGAAGCACCTGTATACGCAAAACGCGCGGAAATGTATTACCAAACAGGGCCCTATGATGGTGTCTGGCTATTTTTTTTTTATAAAACTCACTTATCGATTGTCCTGTATATCCATTTATATATGCAAGAGCAAATGTTAGGATTGTTATAATGGAATCACGTCTGAAAATTGTAACAAAAGAAAATATAATGTACTCTTTTATTTAATAATAGCTCTGTTACTTGTAATGAATGAATAAGCTTGTTTTAAAATATTTTTATTATTAATTGAAGCACATTCAAATCTAAAATCCAATTATCTTCCACTAAAGGACATTTATAAAGTCGTCTGTTGAAGGCGATTTTCTTAAATAATTCCTTTTATTTACTTGCTGTTTACTCTGTAAAGGTGAAGCAACGTGCAATTATTTCCGGTCTGAGTGAAGTTATGTTGGATTAGAAATGATGTACTTTGCGCTGAAAATGTGAAATATATGAATTTAGCTCTACTATTTGTCAAGCCAGCCTAATCTTATCAATAAAAATGTTTAAATACCAATTATAAGAAAAAAATATAATTTCGCGAAAACACTCTCCTTATGACAATAAACAAAAAAGTTATTGTCGTTGATTTCGGGAAAATATTTTATCCTTGTTAAATAAAGGGTGTGCAACTTATTAATTCATTTGCGTATTTGAAGTAAACACAAATGCCAGATTACGGCTATTCAGTTATTACGACATGAAGAGCAACGGTTGAAACTTAAAATTCTTGAAATCAAAGATTGCCTTGAAATGTTATGGTGACAGGTAGAAAAGCATTTATATTGCTGGTTATTTCCGTTGCTCAAACTAAATTTTTAAAAAGGTTATCATTTCCCTTGAATTTAATTCTTTTTAATTGAAAAGCATATAGCAGAAGTATAAAAAAATCTATGACTATGATAAGGGAGAAATTTTATGATTATATTCAAGGTGAGTGTATTGTATGTATTGCTAAAAAGAATGATAATCAACAAGCATTTCCTACATTATACGATGCTTAGTTTAAACAGACAAATGCATATATACTGGGATTGGTGTTTATACGAAACACACAACCTCGATTAAAAAAACTACGATATCATTGGAACTGATGAGTTTTATGATACTACTGATACTACCAAAATTGAAATTAATGAAATTACTATTAAACGACAACTGAAGTTACCACTGGCAATAATAGTAATAATTCTACTACCATTACTATTAATATTATTAATACTAATACTACCACTACTACTACTACTAATACTACTACTACTACTACTACTACTACTACTAATAATAATAATAATAATTATAATACAAATACGAATACTAGAGCTGCCACTAATATTATTAATAATAGGAGAAGTTAGTTGTTTGATACAGTCTCTGGCGCAGAACTAATATATAAGTAATTGTGTATTAAGTGTTACGCACATAATAAAAAAATTAGTTCAAATATGACCAGAAGTATAATCTCGTGCACATTCGTTTCGTGCTTATTGGCAACTCATCAGTAGAAGCCGGTATTACGCCCTTTACACACTATATATTTGGGTAAGACTTGTGGGAAAATAGGATGGTAAAACCTCGTACACGAAAGTGTAAACCTGCAGTAGTGAAGCTAACTTCATATAAAGTCTTCCACAATCCGATTTTAAAGCCAACTCACTATATATAATATATATTTACGAAGTCTGCAAAAGGGTACAATCACGATGGTTAATGTGTTGGTACCTGATACAAAAACTATGGTTGCCGAAAATGTACGTGGTACCAACACAATGGAGTCCAATGTATGTTAAAGTTAATCGAAATTGGGATATACTACTATAATGAACACGTATTACTTCAGCAAATCCATACACTCTGGCCTTGATAGATATCATTTTTCAGATTTTGCGGTAATCATGACATCATTCAACTGAATATATAAGAGTTAAATGCTGTTTATTGCGGAGAACTAATATATGTGCAATAGTGTGTTAGGTGTTGTTCAACTAGTAACAAATTATTTTAAATATGACCAGAAGAATAAAACAAAGACAGCATGAACGCAAAGTAAAATCTCGTGCTCATTCGTTTCGTGCTTACTGGCGATTCATCAGTAGGAGCCGGTATTATGCCCTTTACACACTATATATTTCGGTAATGCATCTGGGAAAAAGGAAGGTAAAAACTCTTACATAATTAAACAAACATTGGTTGCGCGGGTGGTGATAACATTTATTATAATCAAGGTTGCGATCTTGATATAAAAACCTGGCCCATTAATTGCATACATTTATCAGTATAAACAAAGAATTGTATATTGTAGAAAAGGCAATTATCTATTAGAGCGGTTTCTTTCTTATTGGGAACTCATCACGCACTGGCCAGAATTTGACGCAAAAAGGGCTCGAACCTGAGAACGTCTGCTTCGAAATCTGGTGCTTTAACCACTCAGCCACCCTGCCGTACACCACACACAAATTTCAGTCATATACTGAATAATGTAACTCGGTTAGTTTATTTTCTATTTAGGTAGAGCTCATAGGGCATCCATTTAGACACAAAGTTCCAACTAACCATTACAAATCTGACATTACTGAACAGACAACACACTAAATGGGGAAGTGATATTGAAATGAACATTTATAAAATTAAACGAACATTAGTTGCGCGGGCGGTGATAACATTTATCATAATTAAGGTTGCGATCTTGATATGAGCACTTAGACTATTAAGTACATACATTTTTCAGTACAAACTCAAATTTGTATAGAGTAGAAAATGAAATTCATCCAGTAAACCGATTTCGTCCTTATTGGGAACTCATCACGTACTGACCATAACTATTATAGGAATGTGTAAAATTGCTAACTTCATATAAATTTTACGACAATGCGACTTCAAAACCAACTCACTATATATATATATATATATATATATATATATACCGAGTCTGTAAATGGTACCAACACTATGGCTATTGTGTCAGTACCCGATACCATCATTATGCAATCAGGAACATTAACCGTTTGCAGCTTCGCCACATATACATATAAAGGCAATACAAATGAACAATAATTGATTGCGCGGTTGGTGGTAACAATTCTTTAAATCAAATATTCGAGCTTGAAGTAAACGTCAATACCATTGTATTTGACCACTCGTCAAAAACATAACAAAACTACCGCCTGCCGCAACGCACTGACGCGTTTCGAACTTCCATGATCATCATCAGAATACGACGGCAAACTGACTATCGAGGATCAAACCGCATTGAATACATATGGAAATCGAAGTTAGATATGCGGCTCTCACATCTAGCAGTCTTGCATACATTAAACTTGACTGGAAATGTCGGCTGTACAATTTCTATGCAGTTACGAACATTAACTGTTTGCAGCTTTCGCCACATATACATATATAGGCAATACAATTCAACAATAATTGTTTGCGCGGGTGGTGATAACAGTTCTTTAAATCAAATTTGCGAGCTTGAAGTAAACACCAATCCCATTGTATTTATCCAGTCTTCGAACAACATAACAAAACTACCGCCAGCAGCAACGCACTGCGACGCGTTTCGATCTTCCATGATCATCATCAGAGTGCGACGGCAAACTGACTATCGAGGATCAAACGGCATTGAATATATATGGAAATCAAAGTTAGATATGCGGCTCTCATCTCTAACAGTCTCGCATACATTGAACTTGACTGAATTGTTACCACCACCCGCGCAATAATTGTGTTAAATTGCATTTGCCACATATATGTGTATGTAACAGCAATCAGATATATTCATGACTACAAAGAAATTATTAAATACGGCTATTCAACAAAAGTTCAATGTATACGAGACTACTAAGAGAATTGAAGACGCATATCTTAATTTGATTTCCATATATATTCAATGCGGTTTGATCCTCGATAGTCAGTTTGCCGTCGTAATCTAATGATGATCATGGAAGGTCGAAAGCCGTCAGTGCGTTACGGCTGGCGGTAGTTTTGTTATGTTCTTCGACGACTGGTTAAATACAATGGAATTGATGTTTGCTTCAAGCTCTCAATCTTAATTTAAAGAATTTCTAAAACATAAATTTGACGGTTTTCAAGATTGAAGTAATAGTGTATTGACGTAGAAGAAAACCGCCAGCTTTTAGAAATGGCTAGCGTGCGATCTTGAACGTCACAGTGTGGTTCTGCTGGCGCTGATAAATTTGGTGTTTTTTGTCATTACACTTGAGCTTGTTTGTCCAAATCCGTTCGTTGGATTACGGAAGATTCAACGGACGAAAATGCAAAGACGTAAATGGCAGTGCTGAAGTAGTGGGTCCAGAATGGCACAGCATTGATTTGTTTTGTCGTAAGCCTAATGTAAAATTGACTATGCGCGTAGCAACCGAGTGTGATTTTGCCGCAGCAATCGGGCAGATTGAAAATGGCGAATATTGCTGGCTTTTACTGGAGAGAACAAAATAGGCCGTGGTTAGGTGTAGCACAAGTGGAAGACAGAATAATCTGAATTTTAATTGACTGCTTGACTAAACCATTTTAATTTGATTTTACTTTAATGCTTTACAGTAAACTAAAATTTAGTTGATTGAAGACGAACTGGTATAACGAGATTGCAAGTAACAAACAACACTACTTGTTGAATCGATGTCGTCATACATTTTAATTGAATAATATCCAATTTATCAAGTAATATCTACTCTTCCTTTCATTAAGTTTCGTCTGAACGCGTTAATGCATCGAAATATCTGGTATACAAATAAGACTTTCTCGTAGGCTATTGACAATAATTAAGCACTCTCAATAAATATTAAGCAAATTGGCCATTACCACGTTTTTTGTTTTTATATTCTCATAATTGAATTAGTTGTGATAATCAGTTTTCTTATAGTGACTTGGAAGAAAAGATTCAAATTTTTAACCGCTTCAAAAATGTCAATCATGTACAGATACCTTTTATTTAAGAAGTTTTGGTTCTACCCGTCGATATCTAAACAAAGAAGAAAATCGCAATGCTTCAACAGGACAGTTTACTAGCTAAGCTTAAGCTACAAAAAATGACAATCTGTCGTAAGCCATTTTTTCTAGCGTTGTTGGCTCCACAGATTCTGTAGAGTTAAAAATTATTTTCTCAATTAATTAGAGCGCTTGGTGTGCAGTCATATTCACTTTTTTGCCTTCTGTTAAATGTTCGACTTTACGGTGAAACTCTTTCATCATTTTTAAGACGACTTGGAGCAGCGGAGACTTATGCATCAGAAGAAGTAATTAATTGAATCGTCCTGAAACCTATTCATGGGGAATGTCAATGTCATTGATCAAATTACACACGCACAATGATTGAATTTTATAATTGATCCAACGGTAAGCAGTGAATTATTAACAGCTATTCGTCGCTTTAAATCAACGACATTTCCTCGTTATAGATTGTGTTTTTACATTATTACAGAATTTTGAAAATTTTTCTAATTGTGTTAACGTGAGCTATGTTGGAGAAACGAGTTATCTATAAACGTTATTAGAATTAATGCGCATGGAAATATAGCCATTAAAATATTTCTGTGTTTTCTTAGGCACAGGTCAATAGCCAATGCGATTTAAAAATTAATCTATTGGTAGCTTTATTTTAAACCTTTTAACATCTTAAAGACTAAAAGCATTTGTTAAAATTTTTCTCAAAGAATTGAGCTTGGATTCAGAATCTCATTTTATCAGCTATTGTCTCTTGATAATTGCCGAAAAATTTTTAGACATATTTTCAAAGTAACTCTTAATGAAATACCTTATTCTCCAATGCCGCGTTTTGCCTACACGGGTTGTAGCTTTGCACCGACAGTTTAACAAAGATCCGATTGATCACAATTTCCAATTTCGTTTTGTCTTCGATCGGGCTGAGTTTGTATTCGTCCCAATGGAAATGCGGTTCTATCTTATTGGGCAAACTCAGTACGATCGATGACAAAACGAAAATGGAAATTGCGATCAATCGGATCTTTGTGAAACTATCGGTGCAAAGCTACAACCCGCGTACACAAAACGCGGCATTGAAAAATATGAAGCTGGCACTCCACAATCAAATTTCAAAAAATACCTTATTCCGTTGCCACCTTTGTTTAATGTGATTGATTATATGACATATTTTCAATACGGCTGGTTAAATATAATGGGAAGTTTGTTTACTTCATTCACGCAAATTAGATTTAATTAATTTTTACTACCATCCGCAGTTTGGAACTGCATAGAAATTGTGCAGTCGGCATTTCCCGTCAAGTACAATGTATGCGACACTAACAGATGTGAGTGCCGCATATCTAATTGTGCTTTGCATATATATGCATTGCGGTTTGATCCTCGCTAGTCAGTTTACCGTCGTACTCTGATGATGATCATGGAAGGTCGAAACGCGTCAGTACGTATGACTGACGGTATTTTTGCTATATTGTTCGACAACCGATTAAATACAATGGGATTGGTGTTTACCCTAAGCTTATAAATTCTATTTAAAGAATTGTTAAAACCACCCTCGCGAACCGTTATTGTTTATTTCTATTACGTAACAGTTGCACATAAATGCAAATGTGATCCATTTACTGGAACAGTTTTCTTCCGTAGTGGGACTCATTTAAGTTTTATTCACGAATCAAACCTACAATTATTCGATTAAGATTTTCACTGCTCATGACATATACCACAAGCTTTGAGTGCTGCTCGAAATACAAATTTTAATGCCAACTTCGTTTGCTTAGTTTCTGCGTTATGTGGACACATGCTAATTTCGTATTAAAATGAAGGTATTAAGCAAATACCATATTATTATGTATAAGATATGATAGTCAAAATAAACATTCAGATAAAAATGAACCACAAATGTATGCAAAAGTCAGCACGAACTAGAGGTGTTTTGTGTTAAATTGTGGCTCATCAGTAGGTGGTGGATCTACGAGGATACGTCACAGTTTATTTGCCATGAAATATATTACTGCTAAACGAAGCAATGTATATTTATCAGGGTGGCAGAGTGGTTGGAGCGACAGACTCTGGAGCAAACATGCCAAGGTTCGAGCCCTGTCAGTGGCAAAAAGAAAATCTCCCAATTAGGACGAAACCGCTTCACTGGATGAATTGTAGTTTCTACATTACATAATTATTAGTTTATATTGACAAACGTGTGCATATAATGGGACTGGTATTTACATCAATGTTGCAACCTTGATTTAAATAACTGCTTTCACCTCCTAGCAACCAATTTTCGTTTAATTAATATATTGGCTGGTTTAAATTATATGCAAATATATTTATATACATAAATATATACAAAAAATATATAATTTTGCTTTTCATATATATGCAATGCGGTTTGATCGTCGCTAGTCAGTTTGCCGTCGTACTCTGATCATGATCATGGAAGGTCGAAACGCGTCAGTGCGTTGCGACTGGCGGTAGTTTTGTTAAGTTGTTCGACGATTGGTTAAATACAATGGGATTGCTGTTTACTTCAAGCCCACAAACTTGATTTAAAGAATTTTTACCACCAACTGCGCAATCAATTATTGTTTAATATTTATATACTTGTTTGTGCAATTACATTCATGAATTCCCTATATGTTAACTGGAGTGGAAATGAGTAGGCCAAAATTTTATTATTTTTTCATATTGCACAATCCAACACAATTATTGTTGTGTTTGTCTCTGTCTTCTCCTCTTTATTTGCCTCAACATTTTCAATTTCAATCAATTTGCTAAAACATTAATCCCCATCATACTCAATTATTGAAATCCATAGAAGAAGACATTCTTCTTCGATTGAAAACGTTTAGATAAGTCAATCATGAAAAATGGTTAATCGACAAATTATTGAGAACAAAATTAAATATCTTCTCAAGCACAGGAGACTGTTTTAGCCTGTATATAAATAGCAATTAGGTTTTATTAAAAGTAATACGGTTTTAATTTAATAAATATACCAAATGCAGTTCATCGCAAATGTCCTGTTTTCGTCATTATTAGACTTATTCTTTGGTAAACATAAGGGCGAGCAAGAATCAAATCCAGAAAAATTGTTACAGACACTGAGAAATGTTCGACATTGTTCAAACAATAAATAGCTCTTTGGCTCGTTGTGCTTAAAGTGACATTAACTGGAGTTCACATAAAGCATATCTGATAATCTATTTCAAATATCACGAAATGCGCAAGTCATGTGTCGACACTAATGGCCAGTTTGAATCCGAACAACGTTTTTCCTGGTTTCGGTACTTGCTCGTAACATATCTTAATACTACGGAGGATATGCCCGATAAAGTGCAAGCCATGATCTTTTCGACATATAGAATTTTCATTCTTACAAAATCTTTATGTGCTAAGAATAATATAAATGAATTTATTGCTACATGGATGGCTACGCCATAAAATATTATATTGTTGATACTAAATTTTAAAGATTCTTTTCAATAAATTCAGCTTCTGAGGCTCTACTGCTCAATGTGAAATTTATGACAGCATTTCATATATTCAGGAGTGGCTAGAATAACCCATTCCCACGTTTTTGGAGAAGATACACTGGTCCCTTTGATGCTTCACCTGAAAGAAAACAAGTTCGGATAGAAGATGTTTAAAATTACTATTGGCATCTTTCATAATGTTCAGATGTACCACAACAACTTCGTCAAGTTCATTGTGTCAATTGTTCATTCCGCTTCATGTCGACATATATGTAGCATACTATATGCCATATATCTCGTCTATGATTCGAAGAATATTTCACGTGGTTCGGGTTCCGGACCGACCGTAATTCTGTGCAGTACCACGAATTTCCCAGCGAAGGATAATACCAGTCTACTGGATGAATTTAGACTCGCTGTTTGATGTCTATACTGTCTATTATCAATATCCTCGCCATTAGGCTTCAGTCCAATATATATGTATGTATATATATATGTATATACACATATTGAATGCAGAGCCTAATTGCAGGATTGGATTACATATTTGCTATCGACATCAACTGAAAACTGCACAGTACAGCACAAGCATTTAATTTGCCAGAATGATTTAGTTATTATTGGGCTCTCCTCAGTTGCCGTCCGAATTAAGATTACAACAATTAGTCAGGTAACGATTTGCAATTTACTTTTGGGATCAATAATTTGAAATGGAAATTGGGGTCTATGGTTTATTTAAAAATAATAATTTGTTAAAATATTACTTCAAGAAAAATTATAATGCACTTCTTAAAGTCTGGTGTTGAAGAGATAAATTAAAATTTACTGAATATATCTCCTGAACAAAACAAAAAACTTTACCTTTCACCTACGTGTGTTCTAGTCTTATAGACAGTATTTTAAATCATGGCCTTAATAATTAACTCATTCTGCGCGTATGATTACAGAAACTGCGTAATTGTTACCTCAACATTGTAAGATGAATTACAGTTTATGCTTTTAATTTTTGCCATTATTATTATTAGCATTCTCATTTTTATTATTAATGTAATAAATATCGCTAAATTTATGATCATTTTGTGCAACAGTTTCTAGGACTTCATCATTTAGCATTGCCGTGTGCAGTATGCATAGGTGACAAACCTTATAAAGAAAACTAAAATTAGATTGATGAAAATCGGTATTTTGTCTTGAATGTGCTAATTTTGTAGAAGGAAAGAAGAATTCGTTTAGAATTAGACTGAATTAAAAAGAAGAATATCACGTTAAAGGAACTCAATTTGATGAAACTATGATAAGCGCACTGGCAAGGCATTTGGGCTAGAAGGTTTGTGTTTATAAGCTTTCAAACCCTGAAAAATGTTAATTCTGCGTATTACGGCCAAAAAGATCAAACGGTCATAATTTTTAAAATATAAAAAAACATGAATAAAACGCAACTGTGGGATTTGTATTTGATGAGGTAATATATAAATGGCAAAACAAATGAGTTAGTGATAAAATTTAAATGAAAGCAAAATCATCTACCTAAGATTCAGGATTTTATGTATGAAGTTTTAGAAATATTTATCGCACATGTGCCAAAGCAAGACAAATGCAATATGAACACACTGAAGAGGGTGACTGAATTGCGCAATTATTTAACATGTTCAGGGCAAATAATGGGAAATCTCAATCCGCACTTTTGATTAGTCTATAAGTAAATTAATCGAGGGCCTTTTAAACTTCACAAACTGGTGTAGAATCGTTTTAATTGCGGAAATGCCACACGTTTAAATCATTGATACAATTCTGATATCAAAATGAACATGCCAAATACAGGTCAACGGCCGAGTTTATATAAGAACACACAGCTCCTTCAACAATTGAGCTGAATACATGCTTTTCCGTTAACAGTAAACATTTTAATGATTTTCAGGTATATTTTTATAGCAAAATTGCATGACTATTAAGGACATAGCCTAAATTATTCAATCCAATGTATTGAAAGAAATGTAAGTTGTTAAAGTAGTGCCTAAGAAGGAAAGCATCTCCGCGAACACAGAGCATCACCAAAATTGAAAGTAGGAAAGTCAGAAGTAGCAAAAAAACAGAAAAACGAATATAAAAGATATTATAGTTTCAAACGTTCTCTGTAGTTGGAGAGAAAATGATTGAACTTGTAAACTTAGCTGCACTCCACAAACAGGGAGCATATGCTAATGCCAGTCATCTTTAGGATCCATGAGGAACAACAATAACATTTTGACTGGAATTGTAATAAAGTCAAAAATAACATTATTAGACAAGCTGGCGTAATACTGTTCTCACAGCAGAATTTAATTAGTCTCTTTCTCATTTGCTTAATATTTTGTATTTAATATAATCAATTGATTAAACCAAGAAACCTGTTAATTATGGCATTTGAACAAAAGTAATATGCTTTCACTTGGATCATAATTCAAATTATTTTCGTTTGAAATACCATCCTTTTCCAAAATTATTCCTTCTTCCTTCATGATCAATTCATCCGTCGTAGCCAAGATGTATATAGAGGCTCAAACCGATAACACAGCTGGTGACAGTCGTTTTAATTGCGATTACTCAACCAAAAATGTCACTAAAGAAAAAAATAGTGCTTTTTATGCTTGAGTTTTGACTTGTGTTACTTCATTATTGAATTTTACATTTGTAATTTTTTTATAGCGCGTAATACGATGTTTTTTTATGATAAATAAGGAATTTAGTTATGTAAAAAACAAATAAGGAATTTAGTTATGTAACTTTCGCATACCAAACAATTGATCTTATTTAAATCAATTATTGATTTCGTGGGTTTCAGTAGCAATCCTTCAAATGAAGCTAGCCAACTTGTGATAAACACTAATTCCACCCTTTTAGCCAGTCACTCAAAAGGGCAGTCAGTGCATTTTCTGATGCATTTCGATATTTTTTGTTTTCTATCAAAGCAAGGTTAATAAATTAATATATGCTGCTCTCACTTCAAAAGTCTCGAATTGAGTGTACTTTGAAAGAAATAGTGGCTACACAATTTCTATGTAGTCATCGACACACATTTAAAGGTTACACTTATTCAGCTATTAAATGCGTAGGTGATGATAATAACCCATTAGTTTAAGTTTGCGAAATTGCCATAAATACCAATTACATCTCGTTTAAACGGTCATACTGCATATCAAATATATTATCATTCGTACGTACTTACGCATTTAGAACTTTCATAGCCTTTATCAGCGAACGAAAGTAGACTGTTTAGTGTAAACCAACCCATAATAAATATATATTATATATGGAAAACAAAACATACTTCTAGATACGGTTTGTGGCGGAGAACTAATATATACGCAATTGTGTATTATGTTTTGCGAACTTAGTAAAATTTAGTTCAAATATGACCAGGAGGATAAAACAAAGACAACATAAACAGAATGTATAATCTCGTGCACATTCTTTTCATGCTTACTTACGACTCATCAGTAGGAGCCGGTATTGAATCCTTTAACCACAATATATTTGAATGACGAATGTGGGAAATAGGATTGTACAATCTCCTTTAAGAAAGCTTAAATCTACAGTTGTGAAGCTAACTTCATATAAAGTCTTCGACAATACGAATGTTGAGTCGCCAGTAAGTACGAATGTGAATGGGAATATACGTTCCGTTCATGCTACCTTTAGTTTATCTTTCTGGGCATATTTAAAATAATTTGTAAATAGGTGCGCAACATCTAATAAATAATAGTATATATATATATATATATATTAGTTCTCCGCCACAAACAGTATTTAACTGTTATATATTTAAATGAGGAATGTCATGAATACCGGGAAATGTGATAACTGATATCGATCAAGGACAGAGTGTATGGAGATGCTTGAGTAAAAGTTGTTCAGATATAGATGTTATTCTCAATTCTGGTTAAATTAAGCATACATTGAAATCCATTGTGTTGATACTATGTTCCGGCTGGGCAATCATAGCGTTGGTAACATGTACATTTTCGGTAACTTTAATGATGATATCAAGTACGGACACAATATCCATAATGTTGGTACTATATACGGGCATGATATATAAATTTTATATATTGAGTTGTGTTTGAGGTCGTCTTGTCATCAAATTTATATGAAACACAAAATTGTTTGCGCGTGTCGTGGAAACAAATCTTTAAATCAAGTTTGCGAGCTTGAAGTAAACACCAATCACATTGTATTTAACCAGTCGTCGAACAACATAACAAAACTACCGCCAGCCGCAACGCACTGACGCGTTTCGACCTTCCATGATCATCATCAGAGTACGACGGCAAACTGACTATCGAGGATCAAACCGCATTGAATATATATGGAAATCAAATTTAGATATGCGGCTCTCACCTCTAGCAGTCTCGCATACATTGAACTTTACTGGAAATGTCGGCTGCACAATTTCTATGCAGTCACGAACATTAACTGTTTGCAGCTTTCGCCACATATACATATATAGGCAATACAATTTAACAATAATTGATTGCGCGGGTGTTGGTAACAATTCTTTAAATCAAGTTTGCGAGCTTGAAGTAAATACTAATCGCGTTGTATTTAACCAGTCGTCCAACTAAATAACAATATTTTATTGCCTCAATATATAGGTATATGTGGCGAAAGCTGCAAACGGTTAATGTTCGTGACTGCATAGAAATTGTGCAGCCGACATTTCCAGTCAAGTTCAATGTATGCGAGACTGCTAGAGGTGAGAGCCGCGTATCTAAATTTGATTTCCATATATATATAATGCGGTTTGATCCTCGATAGTCAGTTTGCCGTCGTACTCTGATGATGATCATGGAAGGTCGAAACGCGTCAGTGCGTTGCGGCTGGCGGTAGTTTTGTTATGTTGTTCGACGACTGGTTAAATACAATGGGATTGGTGTTTACTTCAAGCTCGCAAACTTGATTTAAAGAATTGTTACCACCACCCGCGCAATCAATTATTGTTTTATTGTATTGCTTATATGTGTATATGTGGCGAAAGTTGCAAACAGTTAATGTTCGTGACTGCATAGAAATTGTGCAGCCGACATTTCCAGTCAAGTTCAATGTATGCGAGACTGCTAGAGGTGAGAGCCGCATATCTAAATTTGATTTCCATATATATTCAATGCGGTTTGATCCTCGATAGTCAGTTTGCCGTCGTACTCTGATGATGATCATGGAAGGTCGAAACGCGTCAGTGCGTTGCGGCTGGCGGTAGTTTTGTTATGTTGTTCGACGACTGGTTAAATACAATGGGATTGGTGTTTACTTCAAGCTCGCAAACTTGATTTAAAGAATTGTTACCACCACCTGCGCAATCAATTATTGTTAAATTGATATTGCCTATATATGTATATGTGACGAAAGCTACAATCAGTTAATATTCGTGACTGCATAGAAATTGTGCAGCCGACATTTTCAGTCAAGTTCAATGTATACGAGACTGCTAGAGGTGAGAGACGCATATCTAAATTTGATTTCCATATATATTCAGTGCGGTTTGATCCTCGATAGTCAGTTTGCTGTCGTACTCTGATGATGTTCATGGAAGGTCGAAACGCGTCAGTGCGTTGCGGCTGGCGGTAGTTTTGTTATGTTGTTCGACGACTGGTTACATACAATGGGATTGGTGTTAAGTTCAAGCTCACAAACTTGATTTATAGAACTTTATATGAATTTAGCTTCACAACTGCAAGTATACAAATTCATATAAGTGTTTGTACTGTCCTATTTTGTCACATTCGTCACGCAAATATGCAGAGACTAAAAGGCGTATTACCGGCTCCTGATGATGATTTGCCAGTTCGCACGGAATGAATGTGCACGATAATATAATTTCCGTTCATGCTGTCTTTGGTTTATTCTTCTGTGCATATATGAACTAATTTTTAGTATGTGCGCAGCACCTTATACACAATTGAATGATATACGTCTGTCAACCCTAATAGATTTGAATACTTTAAACTTTACTAGAAATTTAAGCTTTACATTTTCTATGTAATCTCAAACATGACATATTTTCAGCTTTGCCACGCAAATATATATGAAACAATAAAACAACCCATGATTACAAGAGTAGGGGTAACACTATTTTATATTATGTGTAAGACCTTTAAATAGATAACTAGCCCATCTTATTCAACCAGTTGTGGATTGATTGTCCACTTCAGTAAACATTTTGGGATGCCTTGTACAAAATGTAGGTTTCAAACCACATAAAAGGGGATAATCATAAACCGCGTTTGCGGTTGCGAAGAGAGTAAATAGCAGCGCCATTAACCAAATGTTTTTTGTTTACATCACAGAAACTTCTATTGGGATAACTAAAAATGGGTGACTGTAAAAGGAAAATTTGGCATATTTGAGGTTTTTATTTGCTGTTCTATGTAACAATTAATTTATAACGACAACATACAGTTAATCAAATCCTGTAATTGTAAATAATTCGTTATCACTTCTTTTGGTGGCATGGCAAATGCTTTTTAATTAAAGAACGGAGACGGTTATTTGAAACTCTATGTTCGAGGCAAAATAGTGCGAAAAAGCTAACGATGCCAAATGACAGTTAATTGCATGCAATGTGCGGCGTAGGTGACAATTAGCAAGACTAGAAATCATATGCTCCCGTATTAAATAACGGTGTTGACATATTTTTCAATTACAAATGGGTGACCAATAAGAAATAAAGCGGCCTAATTAATTAATTTCATTTGCAATATTATGCAATTTTCAGTTTATGAAGACTGTATATATATATATATATATATATATATATATATATATATATATATAATCAAATCCTGTCATTATGGCTTAATTAACTGTCATTCACTCAGGTTGCTTTGTAACTGCCTTACGAAAGATGATCGGGGAGGGCCACTTGGAGCTGCAGTTTGCAAGCAATAAAAAAAGATTTTCCTGAAGCAAATACTGGCCGAAATCAAAAGTTGATGAATAACAGTAAATCGTGTGCAATGCTCGTCTAAAGGGACGTAGGTGACAAGTAACAAGTCCGAACCAAATGCTGTCGGGTTTAAACATCGAAGCCGGCATTTATAGCGACTGCAATTGGGTGACCAATATGAAATAAACTGGCCTAGTTGATAAATTTCATTGGCATTATTATACAATGTTCAATTTATACCAAAAGCATATATATATATATATATATATATATATATATATATATATATAAACAAATCTTGTAATTATAACTTAATTCATTACAATTTCCTTAGGTGGCATGGTAGCTGTCCTTCAATAAATTGTCGTGAAAACTCGTTTAAACTGCAAGTAGCAAACAATAAAAGTAAATATTTACTTCAAACAAATACTGGCCAAAAGTAAAAGGTAGCAAAAAGCTTAAATTACTTGCAATACATGGATGCGATTGTGTCAAAGACAAGTATCGAGAATACGAACCGTATTCTCTCGGGTTAAAAACCCGACTATGGAAACTATGCCAACTACCGATGGAGTTCCAATAACGATTTTCCAAACCTATTTGATGAATTAAATTGGCTATCATATGCAATGTTTTTATATACTGGTTTATATATATATATATATATATATATATATATATATATATATATATATATTCTTTATAGTCCATGCCTTTTAATATTACACAGTATACTTCTAATTAGGAAGAAAAAACGCATTAATAACAAAGTGGGTAAAGGCCATTTATTTCGTAAATACTAATCATCGCTATAAAATCCTACATATATATACATTCTGGGTTTTCAATTGATTATGCTAGTGGTAACAAATCCGACTCGATTTTACTTCTATTTCTTGTTTTGGCTGTATGGTAAGTGTGCATGCATTTGTGTTTGTGCGTTTGCCTGTTTTCATATAAAGGTCATACTCGCTGTATTGGAAAGTGATATCTGAGATCTGGTCATTATTGTTTTGATGGCTTGAGAATTAACCATTTGTGATCATTGTTCGCTGTTACATGTACGAGTGCCATTTTTCCCAGTGTAGTTCATTGTTTCATCTTGTTGCGCAAAGTTTTGTTCGCACTAGAGAGGATACCGTCAAGCAGGTTTTCCTAAACTTACCAATTAGAGGCGACGTACCAGCCTCAATAATTTCACGGCGGCTGAATAGAATAACTAAGGAGAACTTTCCCAGTGTTAAAGTTAATATGACATTTAACACACAGAGTATCATGAGGTTGGATGCCAAAGATCAATTGTCAATTCTCTCCAAATCATCCATAGTCTACAAATTCTCATGTATGTGCGGTAGCACATATATCGGACGTACGAAGAAGCAATTGATAAACAGAATCCAGCAACATTTGCCACAGAAATTGATTAACAAAGGCTTGGCACCGTCAGGAAAATCAGCTATTTCCGATCATATATTGGCAACGGGGCACCCAGTCAATTCGACCAATTTCACAATTCTACATAAAGCAAAATCAGAAAAAAATTATTATTTATATATGTATATATATATTTATATATTTATATATATTTGCTTATATATATGTGTGTATATTTATTTATATATATTTATTTATGAAGCCCTTTATATAAAACAACAAGCACCTGACCTTAATATTCAAAAGTTTCATCAACATTATATTCTAATCGACTGGCCAAGAATAACAAAATTCAACAACAATCTGTTAGTATCTAGTCAAGACCAAACAGGCCCTCGACTAGAATTAACAAAAATTCAATCGGACTGACAACAAAATGAAAAGGAAATAACAGAGGCGCATAGGGTGAGAGAAGTTTCCATACATTATGAGCGTTCAACACTGCAATCCACACTGGTGCTGTTACCATGTGCAGAACAAAACTTTGCGTAACAAGGTGAAACGATGAACTACACTGGCAAAAATAGCACTCGTACATGTAACAGCGAACAATGCGCACAAATGGTTAATTATCAAGCCATCAAAAAAATAATGACCAGGTGTCAGACATCACTTTGCAATACAATGAGTATGACCTTTACATACAAACAGGCACACACATAAACACAAACGCATACACACTTACCAACCAGCCAAAACAAGAAATAGAAGTAAAAGCGAGTCAGATTTGTTACCACTAGCATAATCAATTAAAAACCCAGAATGTATATAAATGAATGATTGTAGAGCGATGATTAGTATTCACGATATAAATGGCCTTTATTCACTTTGTTATTGATGTGTTTTTTCTTCCTAATTAGAAATATATATATATATATATATATATATATATATATATATATATATAATCAATATCAACTCAATATTGTAACAGGTAAGGAAGACAATTCATCCAGTAGACTGGTTTCGTCTTTATTGAGAAATTTTGAAGTACTGTCCAGAATTTATCGTTACGAGAAGTGTACCGGGGCATATTTGCCTCAGGGTCTACGATTCGGACTAATCTGACTTCAGTGTAATTGAACTTCCAAGTGGCATTGCATGTATTGTACAATGACAAATCGGTGGCGGATAATTCTAACGTCAGATCTTAGGAGATTAGAAAACTAGGTTCCATCTGAAGAAAAGGCTAGCCGGAAACATAGGTTGGTAAGTGATTTGAAATTGCGTGTAGTCTGCGGCGCAATTGGCGTAAATGATAGACTCGCATACTCTGAAGCAAATGTGCTCCAATTATGGATAGTAGTAGGATTCCCAATAAGAGTTAAACCGGTCTACTGTAGGAATTGCCTTTTCCACTTGATAAATAATTTTTTGCTGCTGACTAAACGTTTGAAACATGTATTTTAACAAATGAATATATATGTATATATAAATATAAATTTTTGCTCATTTATGTCTATAAATATAACAAATTGCTATTGCTGGTAACAAATGCGATTGCATAATTAAGTGTATATTTACTTAGGTTAAATTCTTATTTATTTTCGGGAGTCATACAAGTGTTTAGATTTAATTAAACGATGAATTTTAGCCGGGAGAATGTATTTCCGTAGGTGGGTAGGTGTGATTAGTATAACTAAACGAATGCTGAAAACCATGTACCTTTCTAGTGTTGGAGTGTGTTTTATCCAGGCTTTCGCTATTGCAATCCAGATTGTCTTCAATGTGTTGTACATTTCATGTAACATTTCTATGTTTTGTGCTAATGTTTTGGCGTGGTAATAATGCAGGATTTGCTGGAGTAACAGCTGTTCATTAATAGTCGTAATTCCTCATTTTAAGAACTTTAGGAAACATTGAAAACCATTGTGTTGGTACCATGTTCAGGCTCAGCAACAATAGGTTGGTAACATGTACCTTTTCTGCAACCATGATGTTTGTATCATATACTGACAGAATAGCCACAACTAGATAATATTTGCAGGTTTGGTAAACGTGTTATATATAGTAAGTGGGCATAGAAGTCGCATTGTCGAAGACTTCACATGAATTTAACTTCACTACTGCAGGTTTAAACATTCGAATGAGGATTGTATCGTCTTATTTACCCACATTCCTCATCCCAATATACAGTGAGTAAAGAACATAATACTAATTTCGTTTTGTCTTATATTTTCCAATGCCGCGTTTTGTGTACGCGGGTAGTAGCCTTGCACATATATCGGCAATACAATTTAACAAAAATTGATTGCGCGGGTGGTGGTAACAATTCTTTAAATCAAGTTTGCGTGCTTGAAGTAAACACCAACTCCATTGTATTAAACCAGTCGTCGAGCAACATAACAAAACTACCACCAGCCGTAACGTACTAACGCATTTCGATCTTCAATGACCATAATCAGAGCATGACGGAAAACTAACTAGCCAGGATTAAACCACAATGTATAGATATTGGAAACTAAATTTGATCTGCGGCTCTCACCTCTAGTTGTCTCGCATAAATTGCGCTTGACTAGAAATGTCGGCAACACAATTTCTATGCTGTTATAATCTTAAGCGTTGTTACAGATTTTTCCATATATGTATATATATATATATATATATATATATATATATTAATATCGAAAGCATAGTCAGATTTTTTGTTCTCACCTCTAGTAGTCTTACATACACTACTTGACAGTAAATGTCGGCTGGTCAATTTATATGTAGTCACGAACATTATCTAATTGCAACCTTCGCTAAACGCACATATATAGTTAAACAATCATTGACTGAGCGGGTTGTGGTAACAATGCCTTAAATCAGTCAAGTACAGTGTATGCCAGACATCTAGAGGTGATAGCCGCTTATCTTATTTTGTTTTCCATATATATGAAATGTGGTTTGATCCTCGCTTGTCAGTTTGTCGTCGTACTCTGATGATAATCATGGAAGGAGGAAACGCGTCAGTGCGTGCGACTGGAGGTAGGCTTGCTATTTTGTTCGACGAATGGTTAAATACATATGGATTGGTGTTTACTTAAATATATAGTGGATAAAGGGCGTAATACCGGCTCCTACTGATGAGTTGCCATTAAGCACGAAACAAATGTGCATGAGATTATACTTTCCGTTCATGCTGTCTTTGGTTTATCCTTCTGGTCACAACTGAACTAATCATTCTTACGTTTCTTTATGGAGATTCTGTAAAAATGTGTGATAAAAATGAATTTCGTCTGATGCAGCCTTCACAGACCGCAGCTAAATAAACAAATGAAGTTTGTAGATGATTTGAATAAAAACTGATAACTGTTTGTGTATGTGGGTTTTTGCATTTCTAGCTCGTACGTTTCCCGCCTCCTGTTTGTTGGTCTATAGTGTGCGTTTTATCCGCATTTATCCTCTTCGATTTCCAAAAGTTTGACAATATAAAGTACCAGAGATTGCAATCTTGTTGACTTCTTGGTGAATAAAAATGGCCTTATATAGCTGTTTTACAAACCTGCTTCACGATAAGTGTACACTTAGACACATTATTTATTGGACAATTAAAATTAAAGATGCAAACAAATGGCTGAACTAAAATTTATACATTAGAAAAATTTTATTTTAAAATAATAACTACTATCTCAATTCCGAAACCTGAAATAAATAAGTTGACTCTCCGCGATTTGCGATCGCGTGTCGTTGCTTTGAACTATCAGTCTCGCAAAGATCCGATTGGTCCCCATTTCCAAGAAGGCATCGATTTTTTCTTCGATTTGGCTGTGTGCGGATTCGTTCCTTTCTTTCGAAGGCTTCAACATCGTTCATACTAACCACTGGAAATGAGGTACGATCTAATCTTCGCTGACAGGCAACGTTTCGATATGTCATTTCCCATATCATCCTCAGGTCTCTAATCACGCGTACACATGAGGATTCTCACAAGATTCTCAACTAAATAAACACAATTTCCTTGCTCGTTTGGCATTTGCTAGTTCCGACATTTCCTATTAAGCCAAAGTCTGTATGTTATAAAAAGAACATATTTCTTGACCGGAAATAGGCAAATTGCCTGACCATTGCTGCACGAAATAATGACCAGGTAATTGGTCTACGTGTGTGGTTTCATTAATCTGTCAGCAGTAATACTCGTGTCAGACAAATTTAATTTATGAATCTAATATCCTTATATCCTATTCCAGTGTGGAAATTGATAGTTACTATTTTATCATTTATTTATCGCTTAATTGCGGACCTGCAGTCGGGAGTTAAAAACAAATATGAATGTTGCAGCTCCTCTGTAGATGAAACTGACTGTGGTTCTTCTATATTGTGAGACCGACTGTGTTTTTGTCCGCAATATTGAACTTAGATAAAATTGTGATCAATAACCGTGCATTAAATAATTGCGTCATTTCTTCGCGCTGATACCATAATTGACGGTTTCGGGACAACTGAAAGCACTTGTAGGTCGGTAAAATTTTGATTCATTTACATTTTCAGGTGCACAGTTTGTTTATTTAATTGATTAATGGGTTCTCTTTGGTCCCGTCACTTTGAAGCCGAACCTGTTATTGAAACTAAATTGTCCCATTTTTTTCCAAATTTTTGCGACTTCATTTTCAGTCCCTTTTTAAGAGCTGATACAATACTCACAGAGAAAGCATCTTGTGGCAAACGTGAGTATGTTTTGAATCTTAAAGTTGGGACTGGAAATGGAGTCCCGAATATTTGTAAAAAATCGAAAAATCTGGTTTCAACGACAATACCGTGAGGATGGCTGCAAAGTAAATAGACCAGTGGAAATCTACCAATCGATGAAAAATGATGTGCACTTGGACATGTGAATGAATCAAGATTTTACTGGCCTACGTGTGCTATCACTTGTCCCTCAATCGTCAATTGTGGTATCAGCTCGAAAAATGACAGCATTACGCAAAGAAAACTTTTAAGGTATATAAAATGCGTAATTTCTAAACATGTCTTTGATCCTCTTTGCCTCAAATGGATTGAACAATCAGGCAAAATGTTATGCCAATTGCCAATGTAAAGCCTATTTGAAACAATTACAGACGTTAGAAAATTTTGAATTTTAATGAATGAAGTAAATCACAAGACAAATGAAATTACAATAAAAGACATACTAATATGTAATAATTGACTGAGCGGGTGATGGCAAGAATTCTTTAAACAAAGTTTGCGAGCTTGAAGTAAACACCAATCCCAGTGTATTTAACCAGGCGTCGAACAACATAACGAAACTACCGCCAGCCGCAACGCACTGACGCGTTTCGACCTTCCATGATCATCATCAGAGTACGACGGCAAACTGACTATCGAGGATCAAACCGCATTGAAAACATATGGAAATCAAATTTAGATATGTGGCTCTCACCTCTAGCAGTCTCGCATACATTGAACTTGACTGGAAATGTCGGCTGCACAATTTGTGAAATTGTGTGTTAGTTTTTGCGCACCTAGTAAACAATTAATTCAAATATGACCAGGGGAATAAAACAAAGCCAGCATGAACTGAATGTACAAAACCGTGCACACTCATTTCGTGCTTAATATCGACACATCAGTAACAGCTGGTATTATACCATTTACCCACTATATATATTTGCATTTGGAATGTGGGAAAATAGGAGGGTAAAAGCTTCTATAGGAATGTGTAAACCTGCAGAATTAAAGCTAACATCATGTAGTCTTCGATAATGCGACTTCAAAACCAACCCACTAAGTATAATATATACCAAGTTTGTAAGGGGTACCAAAACTATGTCTATTGTATCAGTACCTGATTCCAAAATATGGTTGCCTAAAATGTACGTGGTATCAACACCATGGTTGCCAAGTCGGTACATGTTACCAACACAATGTGTATCGATGTAAGCTAAAGTTACAAAAATTGAGTATTACAACTTTTTCTGAACACCTGTTGCTCCAGCAACAACTGATCTATGTCAGTTATCATGTTTTGTAGTAATCATGATATCATTCAATTGAATATATAATAATTAGATACTGTTTTTGGCGGAAAACTAAAGCATATGAAATTGTGTGTTGCGTGTTGCGCACCAAGAAAAATCTTAATTAAAATATGACCTTGAGAATAAACCAAAGACAGAATGAACGGGACGTATAATCTCGTGCACTTTCGTTTCGTGCTTAGTGGTGACTCATCAATAGGAGTCGGTATTACGCCTTTTACCCACTAATTATATTTTTGTGAGGAATATGGAACAATCTCCTATACGAATTTGCAAACCTGCAGTAGTGGAGCAAATTTCCTATAAAGTATTCGAAAATTCGACTTCAAAGCCAACTCACTATATATAATATATACCGTGATTTTAAAGGCCCAATTTCGTTTAATTTTTGCATACATTGAAATTCGTTTTGTTGATACCATGTACCGAATCAGCAACCGTTGTGTAGGTATCAGTTACTGACATAGCAGTGTTGGTACCTTTTACAGACACGTATATCTATATACTATGTATAATGAGTTAGCTTTGAACTCGCATTGTCGTAGACTATATGATGTTAGCTTCAATACTGCAGGTTTACACCTTTGTATAGTAGATTGGATCGTCCAATTGTCCCCAATTCCTCACCCAAATATATAGCGGGAATAGAACGCCTTATCGGCTCCGAATAATGAGTCGCCAATAAGCACGAAACGAATATACACGAGATTATACGTTCCGTTCATGATGTCTCTGGTTTTTCCTTCTGGTCATATTTGAACTAATTTGTTACTTAGTGAGCGAGACCTAATACACAATAGCAAATATATTAGTTCTCCGCCACAACTGTTTGATTGAATGATTTCATGAACACGGCGAAATGTGATAACTGATATCGAGCAAAGGCAGAATTTATGGATACGTTGGAGTAGCAGGTGCTCTGAAATATTTGTAATTCTTAATTTTGGTAAATTTAGCATACATTGAAATCCAATGTGTTGGTTTCATGTATCTTTTCGTCAACCATGGTGTTGATATCAGGTACTGGCACAATAACCATAGTGTTGGTAACATTTGCACGTTTGGTATGTGTATTATATAAAGTGGGTTGGCTTTGAAGTCGCATTTTCGAAGATTGTATGATGTTAGCTTCACTATCGCAAGTTTACACGTTCGTTTGGGAGATTGTACCGTACTATGTTCCCACATTTCTCACCAAAGCATATAGTGAGTAAAGAGCATTATACCGTCGTCCTAGTCATATTTCAAATAATTTGTTTCTAGGTGAACAAAAACTAATACACAATGGCATATATATATATATATATATATATATGGTTCTCCGCCACAAACAGTATCTAAATGTTATAAAATAAACAGTAATCTAGGTAAACTGATCGATATATATATATACATGTCTCCACATATTTTTATTCTATTATTTATTTATATATAAAAATGTGCAGATTTATGAATACTCTAGCGAAAATATAAATCAATAGAAATTGAGAATAAGCAAATTAGTGCTTTTATATTTAGATAGCAAGATCGATAATTACACTTAGCTGAAATGATAGCTAAAAGATTAAAAGGTACATAATAATATAAATAGATAAAAGATAAAATTGGAAAGTTTGAAGCATTTCTTTAAAAATAATTAGTAAATTTAAACATGTGCAGTTAGTTATGAATTTCTAAATACATTCTGATGATAAGGTTTAAATCAAATATATTTATTGTTAGTTAAATCGATTCTATATATTGGCAATATGTAGAAAAAATTGTAGATAGATATTGATATATGTATTGAGATAGTTATTATATTTAATAACAAAAAAATGAAATAGAAAGATAGACCGATAGATAGATAAAATGTAAAATTTATCTTATAAATCAGAAAAATATTTCAACAGAAAATTATATAGATACAAAGTGATCTACCCAAATAGGTTCAATAGATAGATATGCCATAATAATAATTTAAGTCTAGATTGAAGTATTGATATAAACACCAACCCCGTTATATATATATTTGCCAAAATAAACTAAGCCTTGTATAAGGTATTAAAGTTAATTAATGCAGTAGACTGATTTCTTCTCTATTAGGAACTCTTCAAGTACTATCCTGAATATTTCCGCGGACTGGGCTCGAGTTTGGAAATATTAGCATCGGAGTCAGTTACTCTATCTATTGCGCCACCATTCCACAAATTTCTTGACAGTACTTGAAGTGTTCCAAATAAGGAAGTAAACAGTCTAATGGCTGACTTGCGTTTGCTACCTTATAAAATGCTTATTTTATACAAACAAATGTATTTATAATGGGATTGGTGTTTATATCAAGTTTTAAACCTTCATTTAAGTAACAGATATGACCACCCGCGCAATCAATGTTTGCTTAAAATAATGTGATATCTTTCATGCTTTCGTGAATAGATAAACATCTTTTAAATGAAATATTTCTCGATTAATTTTTAAAAAGTTTATTTAATTGAAAAATATTTATTTTATTTATTAAAGTTCCTTACATATTATTATGTTTTATTTACTTGACGTTAAGGATTTCACATCCGCATAATTGCTTTTTTCGCTAGTGCGGCTTCCGTTTGGATCATAAATACATACAGACATACATGCATACATACATATATTTCATGTATCCCTGCAGTCATCATATGTATATGTAAATATATATATATATATATATATATATATATATATATATATATATAATTAAAAACAACACATAAACTACCTAAATGCATACATACATCCTTCATACACATACATACTGTGCAGATACACATACATATATACATACATAAATAAATACATGCATACATACATAAATACATACATGCATATATACATACATACATACATAAATACATACATACATACATATACATGCATACATACATACATACATACATACATACATACATACATACATACATGCATACATACATACATACATACATACATACATACATACATACATACATACATACATACATACATACATACATACATACATGCATACATACATACATACATACATACATACATACATACATACATGCATACATACATACATACATACATACATACAAACATACATACATACAAACATAAATACATAAATACATACATACATACACACATACATATATACCTGCATACATATATACATGCAGACGTACAAACATCCATTATTTTGTAAGTTATTTTTCCATGAATTGGATTTTTACATTTTCAACTGTTCTTTTCCTAAGAATTAAAATCTTCCGGATGAATAAACGATCAACTGTAGATAAATGAGACGTTTAACTTCCTGTTTGCTTATTGATTTTTAGTTAATAGATTTAGCATCTGCTGTGTCATGTTACGTTATAGTGTGTCACACGTGCTCAACATGTCACATGATTACGACCAACTCCATCCAAATAGCGAGAAAAATATTGATCCGGTTGTTATTAACTGTTGTACACCTGTGCCACGTAACGAAAATATTTCAAACTGTCGAAGGATTATAACGTCTGCAGGTTCAGTTGAAGCTGCGGATTTTAATTCATATCGTCACGGCAAGTCAACGACAGGCAATAGTTCATTCGCAAATCATATCACCAATTTTCTACAAACCCGATATGCTCAGTTTAACCACCAACCAAACAGTGAAAGAGTAACTGCAAAAGTAATTTGCACTGAAAATAGTAACTCTCTTGAAACAGAACGAAGCCAGTCGTTCAGCAGTGATCGTCGTTGCAATGGACAGACAGAAAAATCCAAAGAAAGCAAACTTACGAAAGAGGTCAAAACAAGCATTCAGTCAGACGGTCGTTTCATCAACGGGATCGAACAAACTAACGCCGGTGTAAACACTTATATAGCGACAACTCCAAATCCTTCAAAATCTTGGTTTACTGCTACCTCATCACACCGCCTGCGCCAGGGAAAGGCGCGAAATAACACATCAAATGAAGCTGGGACATTGGTACGTCAGCAATGGCGCGAACGTCTGCGTAGACCATTATTTTTCACTGGATCAGCTACTTTTAGAGGTGGTTCTTCGTTAACAAATTCCAGAAGTGGTCTCGAGAGCCCAAAGAAAATATCACCAATCAATAAACGTAGACTGGCTTCAACAGATCATTTTTCCACCAACAAAACTTCAGTCGATGACTGTTGCAATACCAACATTCCTACCGACGTAGCTAGTGGGGCGGAAGAAAAGACTGCTTTCAATAACGAAAGCTATACTAATGATATCAATACTGCTTGTTATCTGCCATCAGACAGAAGAATTGCAAAACTTAATAACACTGAGCGTGTGTGCGTCCGTAGTATCACACACAGCAATACTAGCAATAGTACGGACAAGAGTTTTACCCATGAAGAAATTGTTGTGAATAAACCTTGTCCAGCTAATGTGTATGATAAAACTAATACATTGCTTAAATTGGATACAGTTACACCTAACACTATTGAGCTTCAGCCTTATAACGACAAACACAGTCATAAATTCCAGCCTAGCGCATTGTATGTCGACAAGAAGTGTCATCAGAGCAGTATCAAACGATCAACTGCTGTAATGTTAGAACAGTCACCTGAGACTGTCTCTGAGATGGATATGTCTGGCACGTCGCATATAGCTTCTTTTTCTACAAAAGCAAGTAGTAAACGTGATAATGATAGTTCTCTATGCTATCTATCACAATCAACACAATTGCCATTAATGATTGATAAACAGAACAAAATTCACCCACAACAGGTGAAAGAGGTTGATAATGACTTGAATAGTTTAGGCCGACTAAACGACTCTATCAACACGGAATATAATTGTGATAAGTCTATCGAAAAGGCTCAAAACAATGCTGATGACACTAACAACAAAATTAATATTAATACTATCGATAATACTCCGACTCAAATTAGTCGTGCTAATAGTAATGTTGATGATATGTGCAATGACACACGTCGCAAACCATTTGCAAACCTGGAGACAAACACTGTTGCACACAACAAGTCAATGAAAAGCAGGCCTCCTTTGGCACTGCCAACATCACACGCTAACGTTGGCAATGACCACTTCAACGGTGAAAACAACTGCGTAGACTCGTTGGCCATTGCTGAGCCTATCGTTCAAGTGAAAATTCTGCCAACTTGCACATTTAATCCGAATGATAATGTTAAACAAAGTGAAATTTGTCACAACTCCGATTTAGATAAGCTGCCAAACAGTGAACTAACACTGAAAAGTCGAGAAATCTTGTCAACGGCTACAAATGACAATGCAATTGATTCCATACCTATCAACCTCAATAGCACAAGTTTTTCAAGTACTGCTTGTCAATGTAGCGCTCAGGTTACATTAAAAAGCGCAGATAAAAAAGACGACAACAATCACCCTAATCGATCTAACCTGTGCAATAATAACGCAAACAGTTGTGAAAATGGAGCAGTTTGTGATAATGAGTATTCGTGGTTGAGTGGGAAGTTGTACGCGGACCCTCAAAAGGCCAACTGCCCATCTATTGTCAGACACGTAGAGAAGAATTTTACAAACATTGAATCATCAGCCGCTGTTTTTTCTGCCGAAACAATAACTACATCCACATCAACTGCTCATTTGTTCACAACCAAAACACAGACTCAAGACAAGTCGCCGAGTCAACAATTTACAAACTTAAAATTGGCTCATCAGAATGCAGATAGTTTTGCTCAGCAAATTTACCGTAATGATAACGTTTGTGGCCCAATCAATACGCATATAAAAACAGATAACTCATCAGTATATCAAGATAGCACTGACAAAGCCACTTATTTGAACTGTATCGATATTAATAAAACTACTTACACTATTACTAATAATAGCACGGCGATGATAAATCATAATAAATGTTGTAATAATTGTGAGGAGGATAATACAAAGGGCATGCCATATTCAAACAATAAATCAGCTGAAAATGAATGGGAAAGATGCCAACATAGCCATAACACTAAAACTTCGGATTTAACCGTAATTCGGACTGCAGAAAATAGTTCTCCAGCTGCACCATCTGAAGAGAGGCACAGTGCCCCAGTAT
This sequence comes from Eudiplozoon nipponicum, assembly GCA_029291075.1. NCBI lineage: Eukaryota > Metazoa > Platyhelminthes > Monogenea > Mazocraeidea > Diplozoidae > Eudiplozoon > Eudiplozoon nipponicum. The sequence goes on from JAQBSW010000295.1 coordinate 167,401, forward strand.
CTCCAAAGAGACTACCAGTGATGCCGACTCCAATTATTAAATCCCAATCAAATTTGTTTCAACCGCAACAACAGAACCACCGCTTAATCGACGGATGCGAAGAGAATAATGTAGAAATCGGCTATCTGAAGGAGTATTCGTCCTTATCACCAACAAGTACTGCATCCAGTGCGGAATCTGGTGAGGGGCTTAGCAGCACCGGTTTAAAACATGACGATATGCTAAAACTGCGTATTGACTTTGTGCAATCATCGGATACACCAGACGTTTCCCTACTATCAGAAGTCCATCAAAGCTCAGAAATGGGAAGCCCCGATAAGTATGAATATAAAAGCGAATCGTCGAAATATAGTGAGAGACAAGTGCAAGCGCATTTAAAATCTGTACCTAATTACTGTTCGAAGACCAACAATCATCTTTCCAACTCCTCATTCATTATTAAAAGTAGTCCTACAAGTATGAGGGCGCGTTGCTCTGATCAGATACAGCCATTCACTAATGTCTACCCTAGAGTCTCATTAAATAAAGAGTTAAATGAAGCCAGCAGACTATCGTCAAGAACATTGCCTCCAAATAGTCAACGACTTTTGCATCTGTACAAGGATAACTACATTAATACAGCTCCCAGCAGTGGTGAAATTATGCGAAAAGTCTCAGCTATAGACTACACAAGGACACCACACATAATGGTGCCATTGCATAAAAGTAATCGTCATGGTTGTCGACCCAGTCAGCTGTCGCTAAACGATCCTCAACGCGATCGAATTCACGTATCTCCAATGGGCAGTATTGGCGGTGGACTGTACACCTTAGGACTGTCTTCAGAATACAGCATCAGAGTGCAAGATTCAGGGTGTAAAAATTCGAAAACGTCCAGCTCAGCTAAAGAAGAAGTAAAAGGAGAGCAGGCTACATTAAAAACCACCAATGATGATCGTGGAAACCATGAAGATCAGCGGGCTTCTGTTAACAATATGATGACTTCAAATTTGAGTGATTTTAATTTGACAAGCCAGGCTGGAGAATTTGCAACTGGAAATTACCTATTAAGCGACGATGTCGGCTTTCAGAGCTTGTGTGGTCTCTACCGTGATATATTGTGTAATCTTGGGGAAGATCCAAACAGGCCAGGTCTATTAAAGACACCGGAACGTGCAGCCAAAGCAATGCTATACTTTACTAAAGGCTATGAAGAGTCAATAGCTGATTTGTTGAATGGAGCTATTTTTGAAGAGGATCACAACGAAATGGTTGTTGTCAAAGACATTGAGATGTTCTCAATGTGTGAACATCATTTGGTTCCGTTTGTTGGGCGAGTTTCTATTGGTTACATGCCGAGTGGAGCAGTGCTAGGTCTCAGCAAACTAGCTCGTATTGTTGAGGTTTTCTCGAGACGTCTTCAAGTTCAAGAGCGTCTGACACGTCAGATTGCAGCTGGCCTCGCAGAGGCCGTGAAACCGACAGGAGTTGGAGTTGTCATTGAAGCAACACACATGTGCATGGTAATGCGAGGGGTACAGAAAATTAACGCCAGCACTGTGACCAGTACAATGTTGGGCGTATTTAAAGAGGACTGTCGAATTCGCGATGAGTTTTTGTCATTAATTGGGAAAAAATAGTTTACAGTTGTGAACAAGCGTCTAGTTTACTGCTTTACGTTTCAGTGTCTCTGTGTGTATTTGGGCTCTTCAATTGTGTGTTCGTTTTCAATTGTGTACGGTCTTTTACTAGTGTAAATTCGTTGAACTGGAATTTGTTAATACATATCATCCAATTAAATTGCTAATCATGCGGAGCGTATCTTCAGTAAAAACTAATGTCATTATATTTTTCATTTTATTTGCAAAACACCAAAAGGACTTGTATCTAATAAACAACTTGAAATTAAAAAAAAACATGTTTGATCTACACATTAATTAGTTTTTTTCCAAATAAAGTTGTTATTAAAGTAAATATTGAACAATCTTTCAACAACTCAAATACCTACGAGCAAAACATTATAGAGTATTGATGTATTTTCAATTGTCTCTGGAGTGACTATTTAACGAATTCCTGCTTATCAAAACAGGGATAAAAATCACAGAAATTTTTGAAGGTGAGTTTGTGCGATAAGCAATCACCACATATTGAGGTTAATTGAGTTTATCTTTTGAACGAATTCATGTGGCATGTTATTTCGTCCGTTTCAAAATGGACGTTTCTGCGCTTATTTTCTTGCATCATTTTTAGGGCTTCGTGAAGTAAAACGACGACCCTAAACCAATAAAGTAAACATGGATTTTGAACAAATTGAATAATTTTCTTTAAACTGATTCGTTTGTACTGTAAACTATTCCTAGATAAATTTCTTCTAGCGGTAATCATAGATTCTATATAAGCCAAATGATTTCATTAAAATTTGCACACACAAACTAATACATGTTTATTCACGCATACATATATATTCATAAACATACATACAAATATTTAGGGAAAAACATACCATTACATTCATGTAAATTAATACTACAGTATTTATTTAAGTTGCTTCCTCTTTGCTCGTTAGTGATTAAGTGCATACTACCGAGCTCAAACCTTTATAGTAAATCACTTTCGGGGATTTTTAAAAAAAAGATGGACTTTCGATTCTTAGGTGATTAATTCATTCAAGCCCTAACAGATTATGTGATTTGGGAAAGTAAGTCAGCTTTATGCAATTACACCAAACAATGATGAGGATCTAAAGCATTAATAGTTTAATTTTAAAAGTTCTATGAGAATAATAAATAAACTTGCTAGAAAAATTAGGAGTCATATAGTTATTGAGAAAATGAGAAATAACGGATGTAGACAAAAATGAATGCTGACTGAACAAATGTTTTATTTGAAAAGTGTTAATTAAGATAAATTATAAATACTTATGAAGCAGAAGTGTTAATCAACTGAAACATTAGAAAACTTCACAAAATAATGTATGGTCAATTTATTTGCCGTTAAAAAAACAGTATTTAAATATGGAAAACGTTAACTTGCTTTAAAAATTCTTTTTTAAACTTCAGTTAAATAGAATCTATATATGTGTTTTCCATGTCCACACTATCTCTTAAATTTGTGTTACTTCCTTCCATTATGTCCAGATATTTAGTTAGGAAGCACTTAAAACGCTCCAAAAGCCAACGCTAAAAACAAATTTTATACATAAACATGAATTTTATTCTACCAAGGCTATCACTTCTCCTTGTCATATCGAACACTCATATTGAGCTGTTAGCTATCAAACTAAATCAGTGAGAATACGGCTCCTCTCATCGTGAATGTAACAACATTATAAAATTATTAGAACCAGTATTTAATGAAACATTATATATTTGCAGAAAAATGAAGTGCATGAATCAAACCTACTGACCAACCAAGTCGAGTAAATCGAAAGAATGACATCTATTAACGCAGGCCTGGAATACTTTTGCATATTCCTTTGCGGGTTTTCTGTTTTGTTCGTGTGGTTAAATTAAATAGGATTCGAGTTTTTCTCAATCCAGCAAACTTGCATAACGTTTCCTACATAATTTCTCCCAAATAAAGTTTTTCAATTACCTATTTATTTAATCTTGGTTATAATTTATCGCCTACATCCTCTATCTCTCCCTATCCCTCTACCATTCTCCCTCACATCGTCAATATTTCAACCAGTTTATGCTGATAGCTATCACGTTTTAAATGTTATTAATATACAACCTGGTCATATTAGCCTCTAATTAAATAATGTTAGTCAAAATTTCTCCTATTAACACCCTATTATGTCCAAATTTAGACAACTGGACTAATAATAAGCCTTGCAAAATATTTTACAGTTAAATACTGTTTGTTGCGAAGAACTAATATATATGCAAGTATGTATTAGGTTTTGCGAACCTAGTAACAAATTAGTTCAATTGTGACCAGAAGGATAAACCAAAGGCAGCATGAACGGAAAGTATAATCTCATGCACATTCGTTTCGTGCTTACTGGCGACTCATCAGTAGGAGCCGGTATTACGCCCTTTAACCACTATATATTTGGTAGAAGAATGTGGAATAATAGGACGGTACAATCTCCTAGACGAATGTGTAAACCTGTAATAGTGAAGCTAACATAATCTGAAGTCAACGACAATACGACTTCAATGCCAATTCACACTATATAATATATATACGGAGTCTGTAAAGGATACTAACACTATGGCCATTGTGTTAGTAACTGATACCTTTTTGGAAATCGATGAGTACCGGATACTAACACTATGGTTTCCGAGTCGGTACATGACACCAACCTGATGGATATAAATTTATGCTAAAGTTTCGCAAAACCTAATACATACTTGCAAAATATTTGTCATGATATGAGTAAGCAGAATTTTTTGTCTAGCCAGTCTTATCTAAAAAAAGTTAAAACACCATACCTAGACATGTTTTAACTTGTCATCCTTATGTATCACTTTTATTGCAACTTTGTGTTTACAGTATAGCAAAGATTATAGTCAATTTTTGTTGCATTCTGTTCAAAATTGTATGACCACTTTGAAACATCTACTCATCAGATGCATTTATAAGTTGAATTTCTTTGCCATTTAAGTCATTGCATTGTAGACTGCGGTTGAATGATCATACGCTTAAATGTTGTTCATTCTAATTCACTAAATGTGTTTTCTGTGTCGTTCTGTGTTGCGTTCTCAATTTACAATAAGTATTTAGAGAAAGGCATCTGAAAACGGATGCGGATATATTTTAGCTGTGAAAATAATAAAAAAGAAAATTAGATTATATTATTACAACTCGAATATTTTCACTGGTAACACTCTTCCTAGACGATTGTAGTTTTTAAAAAAATTAAACATGCTTTTGCGATATTATTTAAATAATTTTTTTTTCATTTTCTGACCACTTCGTTTTTTGTATACTGTTTACTGACGTTCTTTACACCGGAAGATGGACAGAATGTTCATTTTGCTGAACTATACAAAAAGCGACTTTCTTTCTAATAGCCACAATGAAATGGTTCAGGTGTTTTGAAGTTAAATGGAAGTTTCAAAGTGAACGGCATATTTTGACACTGAAATTAAATTTAAATTTTGCCGAATTTGCGTATTTTTCTCAATTACATGGTCGTATAGTTTTTATTTAATTGATTACTGGTTTCATTTTTTAAGCTGATGTTTGGACAAATATAAATTTTTGTTTTGGGTGAACGACTCCAGTGTTAATGGTTTCTTAGCATTCGCTTAGGGAATATTGAAAATCATGTATAAGTCAAACATAAAATTATATATATATATATATATATATATATAATACCAAGTTATCCCAATAAAAATTTACATTCCCCACTAGTCTCATTTAGAATGCACTTTGTTATCTTAAAGCACTTTAGGAGCACATTTAGTTTCTTCATTTAAAATTGGAAACACAAATTTTCAGAATACTATGTTAGAATTTTAGGATAATCCTTAAATCTTTTAGATCATTGCTAAATTTATAGTGCTTGAGGTTGTAGTCAATATTTTTCGGTAATTCATCGGTAGACGGCAGGACTGCGAAGAAAGCTCGAACCCATTGCACGCAGTTTTGTAGTTAACCTCTTTCATTAAGAGTCCATCGGAATAAAAAAAGCCTGTCGTTCTGTTTAATCTACATTTACTTATTACACGAGATGCCTTTCAAAATAATATTCAATGTGTTATTAATCCTCTAATAACGAATATTTCTGTTCAATTTGCTTAGTGCGCTAATTGCTTTATATAAAATATGTAAGTTGGTCTGAAGCAAACGATATAATATTTGTGTCAGGTTTGAATAAACGATATGAAAACCAATCCCACTATACACATCTAGTCACAGAACATGGCAAAAATACTGTCAATTGCACCTACTTACGCGTTTTAACCACCAATGGTCATCCTCATGGTACGATGCAAAATTATCAAACAAGGATCCAACAGTAAATCACCCAAATGTAACCAAAATAAGAAACGTGGTTCTCACAACTATCAGTATTACATACATTGTACTTGACTGGAAATTTGGTTGCTATATTACACGTATGATTAAAATTAATGACATCTAGTTCTAAAATAAGTTAACTAATTTACTTTAATTATTTGCTTTCACCAGGCGCACAATTTTTCATTGCTTAATTGTTACTAAAAAATGAAAGAACCAAGTTGAAGTGCTTTGGAAGACGTGAAATGTTATTTCCCGTAACGAGCCAAACGGCATTATTTTGAATTAGTTTGCCGAAGCATTTCGAATTACTAAAATGACTATTATTCTGTCGGACTATATGCAAAAGGAATGAATTGAAAGCACTGTGCTATTGGTGGGAGATTCCATGGAATTCCTGGCTAATGCAAACATACTATACAATAAAAGCGAAAATATAATTTGACATACGAGTTACATTTCATTATCCCGAAAACGAAAGAATTACTAAGGTACATTTGGTTACGGCAATGGTTGTCTTTTTAGACCGAACTGATATGACTTTTAACTATATAATGCTTGTTGCGAGGCCTCAATGATTATTATTATTTATTTATTTATTTATTTATTATTTATTTACGTAGCCGAGTGCATTTCGAAGTCTTCTTTGCAAAAGGCTTTACATTGGTTCGTGTTTTGGAAAATTTCTTCTGTTCCATTATTGATTAAATTCTTTTGAATTTCTAAATTTAATTAAGTTCATAGTATCCTTCCCACGTGAAAGATAAAAAGAAACTGTATCGGGTTAAAGAACCGTTTGCTTCATATTATTTTAATCAAGTATCTAAAATGAACATACATATATATATATATATATATATATATATATATATATATATCATACATATATGAGGAAGAGCATGTTCGTGTATCTGATGAAATGTTTCTATTTCCGCACATAGAAATAGTACATTGGATTGATAGCATTTTCTTCAGTACTTGGTTACAATCTTACTTCGGTCATTTTTCATGATTATTCGGTCCACATTGTGTATTTTTATTTAAAAGAAACAATAATTTGTTTTTGTTTTTTGACCTTTTAACAAGATCTTTTAATCATTTCTAGCTCATATGGATCGAGTGTTCACTAAACAAACATCAACAGGTATTTTTACTGATAGAAATCAAATTTGGCATGAAACGAGCAATACAGAGAAAATTGTCGTATAGCATCAAATTAAAGAATTGTGTAATATTTAAATCAAACACTTAAAATGCATAGCAACCGTTCAACACTTAGTTTCAAATAGTACACATTCATGTAATAGTCCGTATTTTCACAAAATCTAATATTTGCAAACATATTTATTTGTGTCAATAAGCAGAAGTCATATAATAAGCCTTTTTAATAGCAAGTGGATTTAAGGTGCTCGAATCTTCTCTATGTAGTTGTGTTCAAATTAAAACTATAACTCTCAGTGTAATTGTTATTAAATTTATAATAATAATAATAATAATAATAATAATAATAATAATAATATAATAATAATAATAATAATAATAATAATAATAATAATAATAATAATAATATCATTATTATTATTATTTTTGGTGGTGATGTTGATTTTGATGATGTTGATGTTTTTGTTTTTGTTATAGAATGCGAGCTTTAATAATATTCATAGTACCGTTCCATTCCCTAAGGATATATAGAAATTTTATCTCATACATGCTTTAAATCAAGTTTGTGAGCTTGAAGTAAACACCAACCCCATTGTATTCAACGAGTTATCGAACAACGTAACAAACGACTGGTTGAATACAATGGGGTTGGTGTTTACTTCAAGCTCACAAACTTGATTTAAAGCATTATTTCTACCACCCGCCCAATAGAGGTATTGTTAAATTTTATCCTAATACATGTAACTCTTCTTTCTCATTTTATTTTTAAAGTATCTTTTAGATGACTATATATATACATATATATATATATATATATATAAATATATATAAAATGCTTAAATATCTAAATTTGAATATATATATATATGTATATAAATATATATATATATATATATATATATATATATATATATATATAATAATAAGTGGCAAGACAGCCTCAAAGTTAAAACCGAGAAATAGGGAGTCATACAATGTTTCCAGAATATACCTACAATTCCAATCAAAAGCGAGCCTTAATTGATTAAAGAAATGAGAGGAGGGTTATTTTATCATATTTTCAATTGTATTATGCTTATTTGCTATATGCATAAGAGCATCACCGAATACAAAATTTCGTACAGCTTAATCATTACAAGATTTGACTGTTTTCTACCTGAAGTATAATATGATAATGAATACATGTTTTAAATTTCTTAAAAGCGATTGACAACGTATTTATTCAGGCAAAATATTTATCACGTTTTGCAATCATTTTCTTTGTAAGAGTTTTATAACCAAGGTAAAAACGACAACTTTGTTCATTTATGCATCGAATTCGCATAATTCTCAATACACGTGATGTACAAAGAATGGCTTTGTCTTTATTATAACCAAATTTTAAAAAATTACACTTTCAACCAACATTTTTTTGGAAACAGATCTCAAAATTCTAAGAACATTAGTGCCCATTATCTGTCGACCTTTTGATGTTGAATTTTTTTTCTCTTTTTCGTGAGACTTGACATGTTTATTGACGGAAACAAATTTTCTTTGTGTTCAACATTTTAAAATTTCTTATAGAATCTGGTCTCTTAAAGCATAGCACAGGCTAAAACTATCAGCTTTGTTTAACAACAGATTCGAAAATCAAAACACTTCATATCTATGTCTACGTTACTTGGGTATATTGTTGGTGGCGCCGTTTTTGATACAGAAGTTTTAAAATAATGCCGAGAAACCTTGCTATTAGGCATTACTTTTTTCAGTCCAAACCATTCAGCAGAATTATAATGGTTAATCTGTATAAATAAATCGCATGATATTTCAAAGTGTGCTTTAGGTTCATATAATTTTTTACCAATAGTTTGCACATTTTTGTGTTATTATCACAATAATTATTAAACCGAAATATAAGAAAAATTTGCTCTTGTAATCAATAATCGTTTAATTGGATTACTTATAAATGTGGCGAAAACTGCCAATGGTCAACGTTCGTGACTGCATAGAAATTCTGCAGCCGACATTTCCAGTCAAGAAAAATGTATGCGAGACTACTAGACGGAAGAGACGCATATCTAATTTTGCTTTCCATATATATGTATTGCTGTTTGATCCTCGCTAGACTCTGATGACGAGCATAGGAGGTCGAAACGCGTCAGTACCTTTAAGTGAAGGTAGTTTTGCTGTTTTGTTTAATGACTGGTTAAATACAATAGAATTGGTGTATACTTGAAGCTCGCAAACTTTATTTAAAGAATTGTTACCACCACCTGCGTATTCAATGCTTGCTTGATTGTACTACAAACAACTGTGGCGAATGCTGAAAAAGATTAATGTTCATGACAGGACACAATATTTGCAGCCGGCATTTCCAATCAATTACAATGTAAGCGAGGCCTAAATGAATCTTGTCATAGCATGACGACCAACTAACTTACGAGGATTAGTCCACCATGCATTTATGTTTCACTAAATTTATATATGCGTGTGAGTCATAGGTTCTTGTGCTTAATTATGTTCAAGTAGTTTCGAGCATGTTAGTAAGTGCGACAAACGGTAGTTTTGATATGTAGTTCAACTGGTTAACTAAAATCGGATTGGTGTTTACCCCAAATTTTCAAACCTTATTTGTCCTCAGAACCGTTTATAATGACATTCGTTGCGCTGAGTTACTTATCATATGATTTAATTGAGCGAATTTAAGTATACAGTGACCCCTTACGATTGCTCGTTTCTTTTATCTCACAGCCTGCGTTTTGGTACTGTTTTTCTTGAAACGCATGTAGGGCCTCATATTAAATACTCAAGAACATAGGACAAAACAAATTAAAACAGATGAAAGGCAAAGTTTTCAATCACGGTCATTCAAGTCTATTTACATTTATTTTAAATCAATTCTAATTAGAGATTCTTTAACAATTATCGTAGCGTTTGCATCAAACGACATTAAAGACTGCTAAGTAATGCACACACAAAAACACACATACGTATATATAGATATAGAACAACGCTCGGTAACACACTCATGCAAACGTTACGATAGTTCTGTAAACTTCCATCTTTTTGCTAATGACCGATTAATTTCATATAGTTAAACTACCAAATTCATTTTGATCTACTTACAGAAATTTGCCAATATTTCTACGCACTTGAGTTAAATAATTGAGCTGAAGTTAATTTAAGTTAACAAGTTAGAATAGTGAGATTTTAGAGTCAGCGGAAAAGAAAATAACGTAGTGTATGTAATATAAATAACGGCTACAGAAATACTTAACTTAAAATGGCTTCACTATAGCCTTTTCGTTCTGACTTTGTTCGAAGTACTCACGCAGGTTCTGTGTGAATCTATGAAATTCGCATTAGTTAATCACACTCATATGTTTGGACCTCACTCGATCTCGACAGGGCGACTTGTTGAACATCGGTATTGATTTTTACTACAAGTCTGTGAACTTCAAACGAATAATTTTTTGCTATCCGCGAAATCGGATAAAACTGTTACGCTTGCGTGTGTAAACAAATTGTACAGACGACTATCGCGACAGCTATAATGCATTATTTAAATCAAGTTTGCGAGCTTGTTACAAACACCATTCCTTTTATATACAAACATTTGGCAGTATAAACCAGTAGACCGGTTGCGTTCTTGATGGAAACTATTTTCTGGCAGGTTGCCGCAGTGGATTGTGTCACCGATTCCAAAGCATACGTGGCCAGGCTCGAGGCCTGTAAGCAGCAAAATTCTGGACAGAACATGATGAGTTCCCAGTAAGGACGACACTAGTGTGAATGCTATCTTGTGGCTCTTCTATATATGTATATATATATATATATATATATATATATATATATATAATGAGATTGGTGTTCATATCTTGCTCGCAACCTTGATTTAAATAAATTTTATCACTACCTTTGCAATCAATGATTGTTTAATTATATAGTACTACTATATATATTAGTCCGTTAAGTTGGTAGGTGCATTTTATCTTTGAAAGCATTATATATACAGTGTGATTTATCTCGATCAATCTATTATCTATTGTGTTATTATGACAATGCGCCAATGCCTGTCATTACCGGTGGATTTCCCACGTTGTGTGCCTGGTTAATTATGTAAATAGTGTTGTTATTTTAATTAAGTAATAGTTTTATCCATTCACACAATTAAGGTTTGGCAATATTTTTATATAATAAATTTATTTTTGTTGATCTCCACAAGTAATATGAAACACCGTGTTAATAAATCAACAAATCGTTGGTAAACGAATATGTTTTCGTACCTCTGAGTAGTTTTAACTTTAATTGAAATTGGACTAGCATAAAACTATCTTAATCTTAATTATTTTAACGAAAAACAGTAACAACGCAGGTGAAAGCAAAAAAAAAGTTGTAAATTCTTGACTTTATTGCCCAAATTGAGACAAGACATCTTATGATATTCGAATGAAAACAAAAAGGATATTATCATCAGAGTTTAATCTCTAACACTGTTTTGCGTTAACAATTTTTCTGAAAATATTACCAATCTACGAGTTTAAAAAATACGTTTTTATGCACATTGATGAAGTAAATAATTATTTTTTAAACATTTTTACAATGACTGGCTTAGCACTTAGTTATATATAAAACTTTTAAACATATGTACCCGAAATAGTGAATGATGTCATGATATCACAGTAAAACATTTTTTGAAATCAAAATTTCAAATCTGAAATATAAAATTTCTAAACATTTGCTAGAATCTGTTTGTCATTTTCGTTTTCTTTTTCTGTTAAAACGTATTAACGCACTATAGCAATATCACTGTTTAGTAATTTGCATAAAATGTCATAATAACTCCATTTTTGACCGTATTCTCAACGATTTGTTCTTCTCTCATAATGTCAGTTTTGTTGACTTACGTAAATGGCATAATGTGTGTTTGTTGATGCGCCATTTATGTTATCGATTTTTTATGACAAATCTAATGTTGAACTGACTTACTGCCTTTTCACTCTGTCATACTTACAGCCGGGTAAAGAGTATCATCATTTTTTACAAAAATTGTGAGTTTATTCGTGTCTTAATTATAGAAAATTACTGTTTAAAGTCATTATCGTAAGTATAGAGAAGATAAATTATTAATGAAAAACAAAGTAGCTAATGGACTAGTTAATGGATTATTACAAGCATGTCCGAGATGACTGGTCCGAATGTCTGAAAGTAAAGGAAAGTAGCCGATTAAAGTGTCTACGCTCTTTTTACTAGATGATTGATCATGTGTTTAACAGCCTGATAAATTATGTAGTACGAAAGTTTATGCGCTAATTATGGATAAAATAACATGAAATGACTGCAATTAACCATTTTTATAATTAGTAAATATTTTTTGTTTCTTAATAATAAATTCGTCAATTGTCCGTTTGACTGACAAAATGACATGCGAAATTCAGGTCGTACAAACGGTTTAATCCAATTTCGCCCGGAATTTGTGCTCAGTTGAAACTCGTCAGCATAAGCCAGAATTTCACCCGAAATCTATTGTATATTTTATCAAGTAATGGGCAGTAAGGTGTTCGAAAGGGGAGGGGGGTGCAGAATCGATGGTGTAAGTTCCCAAACTATTCAACCAATTGTAAAATTGCTTTTGTGCGAAATACCAGCTACTGCTATTAAGTATCCGTAGGTGGCTTTAATAGAAGTTCGCCATTTCGTAAGTTCGATTAGAAAATCGCTAAGTTCTGTATGTGAATAAACTTATTGATGACTATTATATATAAAAGTATATATATATATATATATATATATATATATATATATATATATATATATATATATATATATATATATATATATATATATATATATCAGTTCTCGTAACCACGAATAAATAACTAGTCAGAATATTTTCCAATTGACCGATTACCAAGCAGTCCGCCAATAAATGGAATGCTAGGATTCCGTTCTAACTAACTTAAAATCAGTTTGATTTACTCATTTCTTGATTAGCGACCTTACCATCAAATTTTATACCTAATGTTGTGATTTTGATTTTCACCACTAGCAGGTACACAACTGTGACTCATTTCTCAAAAATGACAATGTCTTGCCTAGAGAAAAGTTTTTTAGATTGAAGTGAATCGATGAGTTGTCTAGTTTTGTAGTTAACTAATTAAGCAAGTAATATTATCCGAAATTTTCAGACGATCAAAAATATTATTTTTATTCCCATGCAAATGTTTAAAACAAAAATTTATTCTAACTGCTAAATACATATACCGCAGTCAAATGCATACACGATAATACAAATAAATTACACTTTAAATATACATTTATGGATGTTATAAGCATATAAATACCTTTCTCTCTCTTTATATATATATATATATATATATATATATATATATATATATATAGAGAGAGAGAAATATTAAAAGGACTGATTATATATATATATATATATATATATATATATATATATATAGAGAGAGAGACTAATAAAGGGACTGATTATATATATATATATATATATATATATATATATATATATATATATATAGAGAGAGAGAGAGAGAGACTAATAAAGGACTGATTATATATATATATATATATATATATATATATATTCGAAGGCCATGGACATAATAATGTTCATTCAATATCGACAGCAGCCTTTTATCCGTAAGGAAATAAACACTTATATTGCAGCCAATTGTGCGAGTGCCAAACTTCTGGAAATAATTAAGTTCTTCAAATCGTGTTTGCAATCAGATGTTGTGCCAAAACGATTCCTCAAGCAGTGCAGGAGAAATAACCAAAAACCGACGAATAAACTTATAAGCCGCTTATTGCTTAATGCCATCGAGGACAACCAATCAAAACTGCAAGATGCTGAGAGAATCATTCAATCACTGGGTTGCCAAATTGCAAGACTGAACGACAGCGAATACACTGCTTTTACAACGAAGATAGAAACGATGATGAAAATAACAGCTGACAAAGAAACTAAGGACCTCACAAGGGACCTGGACAAATTTCCTACACAATCGAAATTTCCTACAAACCCAGACGCATTTATTCACAATTATTCAAAAGTGATCTTGTCAAAACACCAGAAAGAATTACTCTCCTTAGGAGCAAAATTCTGCATAGTCAAGAGAAACCTAAGTGAACGCGACATTATTGACATTCAGGCTGGAACGGAAAATTTCTACAATGACTTAACGAAAGACACCGCCCCACAGGCATTCAATGGACAAGGACTGAAAGCTGAGATAGTTAGCGCACTAGAACAATACAAGAAGGAATTCAAAGGCAGCCAAATCATCACAAAAAGCACATAGACGAACTCCGAAAACTACAATCAGACAAATCCATACGACTTGCCACACCCGACAAAGGATCAGGAGTTGTTATACTTGAAGCCGACGCTTATAGAAAGTCCATGAACGATATTATAAATGATCAATCTAAATTCAAACAAGACATCAAACAGAAAGATGATTCAACAAATATCGAATCAAGAATTAATGCAATTCTGAAAAAGATGGAAAAACACGTCTTATCATCGATGGCTGATTCCGATATTAGATCAAAACTCATAGAAGACATCCAAAAGGCAAAACCCGTCGGAACAAACACCGCAAGATTGTACGGCAAACCAAAAACTCATAAAGCCGTGACAGCCTCAGGAGCTCCCTCGATGCGGCCTATTATGTCAATGATCAACGCCCCGCAACATAAACCAGCTAAGTTTCTCTGCAAAATACTTCAACCAATACGAAACATCATAAACGCAAACACTATCAAGGACTCCTTCGAGCTAGCAGATGAACTGAAGGGGAAGAACATTCTACAGAATAAAATGGTCTCGCTTGACGTCTCATCCTTATTTACGAACATACCACTGGATAAGACAACGGAGATCTTGTGTGACCTTATTAAAAATGAGTTTTATGATTTCCCTATAGACACCAATGACATCAAAGACCTCATATTAGCATGTACAAAAACGTGCAATTTACATTTGAAGGGATATACTACCGCCAGATCAATGGTGTAGCTATGGGAAGCTGCATTGCACCCCTCCTGGCAGATGTATACATGTATCATCTTGAAAAACGAGCCTAAAATGTATAATTGACCAGTGCGCACTCTACAAAAGGTATGTAGATGATATATTTTGTTCATCTCAGAAGCAGCAGACCCTTCCGAAATCCTCAAACAAGCAAATGGAGCCGATCCAGACATCAAATTCACTCTCGAGGTAGAGAAAGACAATAGTTTTCCCTTCCTTGACATCAAACTCACTCGAGAAGAAAATGGGGATTTGACACTGGCCATATATAGAAAATCCACTTTCACCGGACAATACATTCACTACAACAGCAGTGTGCCAAAATCCCACAAAAGAAACTTAGTTAACAACCTAGCAAACAGAATCAGGAAGATCTGCTCTGAACACAAGATCGAGGAAGAACTGGGCTACCTCAGGAAAATTTTGCTAATGAACAACTACCCAGAGCGATTCATTGATGTCAACATCAGACCACAGCAGATTCGCACTAGAGAGGATACCGTCAAGCAGGTTTTCCTAAACTTACCATTTAGAGGCGACGTACCAGCCTCAATAATTGCACGGCGGCTGAATAGAATAACTAAGGAGAATTTTCCCAGTGTTAAAGTTAATATCACATTTAGTACACAGAGAATCATGAGGTTGGATGCCAAAGATCAATTGCCAATTCTCTCCAAATCATTCATAGTCTACAAATTCTCATGTATGTGCGGTAGCACATATATCGGACGTACGAAGAAGCAATTGATAAACAGAATCCAGCAACATTTACCACAGAAATTGATTAACAAAGGCTTGGCACCGTCAGGAAAATCAGCTATTTCCGATCATATATTGGAAACGGGGCACCCAGTCAATTCGACCAATTTCTCAATTCTACATAAAGCAAAATCAGAAAAATTATTATTTATTTATGAAGCCCTTTATATAAAACAACAAGCACATGACCTAAATATTCAAAAGTTTCATCAACATGATATTCTAATCGACTGGCCACGAATAACAAAATTCAACAACAATTTACTAGTATCCAGGCAAGACCGAACAGGCCCTCGACTAGAATCAACAAACATTCAATCGGATTGGCAACAAACTGAAGAAGGAAAAAACAGATGCACATACGGTGACAGAAATTTCCAAACAATATGAGCGTTCAACACTGTAATCCACACTAGCGCTGTTACAATTGAAGAACACAAATTTGCGCAAAAAGGTGAAACGAAAGACTACACTAGGAAAATAGCACTCGTACACGTAACAGTGAACAATTCGAGCAGATGGTTAATTCTCAAGTCATCAATACAATAATGACCAGATCTCAGATATCACTTTGCAACACAGTGAGAAGGAACTCTACATGCGAACAGGCACAAACGCACACAGACACAAACGCATACACATTTACCAATCAGCCACAACAAGAAATAGAAAATCGAGTCATATTTGTTGCCAGCCACATATTCAAATGAAAACCCAGAATGTATATAAATTAAATATTGTAGAGCGAAGTTTAGTATTCTCGAAATAAATGGCCATTATCCACTTTGTTATTAATTTTTTTTCTTCCTATTTCGAAATATACTGTGTGATATGTATATATATATATATATATATATATATATATATATATATTGCCTTTAACGACTAGACATTGCATCAGTTAGCAAAAGCAATTCATCCAGTAGACAGGCTTTGTCTTTATTGGGTACTCTCCAGTTACTGCATAGAATTTCCCGCAAACGGAACCCTAAACGAGACACATTTGCATCCGAGTCTGGAACATTATACTTGTGCCAATAGGGCGACATACTACACGCTCACTTTAATCAAGTTTGCGATTTGATATAAACACCTGACCAATTATGTACATACATAAGTAAATATAAACTAAATATTGTATAGTGTAGATAAGGATATTCATCCAGTTCACCGGTTTCGTCTTCATTAGGAACTTTTCACGTAATATCAAGAATTGGCCGCGGACAGTGCTCGAAACATGTTTACTAGATGAATTTCATTTTCTAAATTTTACAAAATTTAGTTTATCTGTGTCAGGTGTTTATATCAAAATCGCAACTCTGATTAAAGTAATTTTTATCACCGCTCGCGCAACCAATGTATTTTCAATTAATTAATCAATTAAACGAACATTGGTTGCGCGGGTGGTGATAACAATTATTATAATCAAGGTTGCAGTCTTGATATAAACACCTGACCCATTAATTACTTACATATGTCAGTATAAACTAAGAATTGTATAGTGTAGAAAAGGCAATTCATCCAGTAGACCGGTTTCGTCCTTATTGGGAACTCATCATGTACTGCCCGCGGCAAATTCTGGCCAGTACATGATGAGTTCCCAATAAGGACGAAACCGGTCTACTGGATGAATTGCCTTTTCTACACTATACAATTCTTAGTTTATACTGACATATGTAAGTAATTAATGGGTCAGGTGTTTATATCAAGACCGCAACCTTGATTCATAATAATTAGCTAATTAATTCATTTTATCCTTCTGATTCGCCTCTCCGTCAGGTGAAACACACGTGGAATATTTAAAATTTTGAAGCTCTAGCTAGCCAACTCCGATCTGTCATTATGGAATAAACGACATACCAATTGGGAAATTTATACTGATTGGAAGTTTAATGGCACGATTTTGTTCACATATATTTTGTCAATAAAGAGTAAACACAGCATCAGTTGGCGAAGGCAAGACATCGACTAGACCGATCTCGTCGCTATTGCGAATTCGCCAAGTACTGTCAAGTATTGGCGACAGACAGGACGCTAATTGGGGCCCATTTTCTCCAGAATCTGAGACTATCAACTGTGCCACCAATGCCACATACTTAATGCAATTTTTTGCTAAGCCCTGTTTCATACCTCTTAAAATTTAATAAAATGCTGCGATGATTGATATTGGTATCAAGAACAGAATGTTTCCAGCTCCACGTTTTAGCGGATAATATTTTATTTCCCTTTCTTTATACCTTAACTAAACTACAGAGCATCGGATACATTGAGAAAATCAAATACTACTAGTGTGAAATGTCATTTTATCTACTTCATTTATACTTACGACTAACTTATCTCATAATAGCTATTTACGTTGCACTAGATATGCACACCTCGCGTATTTGCGCGATATTCTGGTGATTTTCACTTGAATCTACATCAAATAATTTATAAATAATTATACATATTTTATTTTACTGACATTTTGGTTTGACAGTGAAAAATTTTATTAAATGTTCCGAATGATAAGGAAAATTTAAATTCGAAAATTAGGAACATTAAATGAATGTTGTTTGCGCGGGCGGTGATGAAAATTACTTTAATCAGGATGCGATTTTGGTGTGAACACCCGATCCATTATATACATATATTTGTAGGTATAAATTAAGAATTGCGTAATGTAGAAAGGGTAGTTCATTAAGCAAATTCTGGACGGTATTTGATGAGTTCCCAATGAAGATGAAACCGGTCTACTGGATGAATTACCTATACTAAACTAGACAATACTTAGATTGTACTGACAAATGTATTTAAATAATGGGACAGGTGTTTATATCAAGATGGCAAACTTGATTTAAACAATTACTATCACCGCCCACGTAACCAATGATCATTTAATTACTGCAAGAATGTCGCTTTGAGTCAGCACATAAAGAAAACCAGCCTTTAAGCACATAGTAAATGCATCAATAATATTGCATATTTTGTTTCTTCCTACTTTTTTTCATTTTAATTGAGAATTGTGAACGAAATAGCCACATTTATAACCGTTTACTTAATTTGTCTTTGATTTTTATGAATAATATATTCAATTTATTCCTTAATTAAACGACTATTGGTTGCGTGGGCGGTCATTATAATCATTTAAATCAAGACTGCGAGCTTGAATTAAGACCAGTCCAACAAGATAGCGAAACTATCAGTCACACGTACTGACGTGTTTTGACCTTCCACGATCATCTTTATAATACGACGGGAAAATAACTACGTGGATCAAACAGCAATGCATATATATATATATATATATATATATATATATATATATATATATATATATATATATATATATGGAAAGCAAAATCAGATATGCAGATCTCATCTCTAATAGCCCTTGACTGAAAATGTCAGGCTACAATTTCTATGCAGTCACAACTGTTAACGTCCTTCAGCTTCCGCCTCAAGTATATAAGTTACAAAATTAATAAAATCAATGATTGCGTGGGTTATCAATGCCGCGTTTTGCGTACGCGGGTAATAGCTGTACACGGGCAGTTACACAAAGATCCGATTTGTCACTATTTCCAATTTTGTTTTGTCTTTGATCGGGTTGACTCATTTTTACTTCAATTGGAAATGCGGTTCTATCACATCTTTGTTTACTGGCGACGTTTCGGTGCCTACTTTCCAGCACCATCATCAGGCAACACAACACTGATCACAATAGCAGATTTAAGCAAATGTGGTAACCTCGTTCCAAAACCATTCTATTTATATATATTTGACTCAACACTATTTTAATCATAGAATTTGTCTCAGTAACTAAACTCAATATATAACTTTTTATAATTAGCAGACCAATCATTACCTCACCTATACCTCATCTCATCTCGTATGCAGAATATTTTAGGGGAGAGAGACAGTATCGAACCTTTTGTTATTTGTTATAACTGTATTGCTACTATGTCACGGTAATCAAAATTTAAAAATGCTAAAACTAAAACCTTGACTATCATATACTGTATTTTATTTAAAGCCAGGAACTCTAATGTATACAATGGTGTGTGAGGTATTGCGCACATAGCAACAAATTAGTTCAAATATGGAGCAGCAAGTAACGTAGATGGATGGAGAGTGAATGTTATATCGACGCTTAGGTGAACGATTAAAGAGAAAGATAGAGATAGCCTGGACAACTAACGTTTTTCAAAAAACTAATCGTAAGCACATTGCGAAGTTAATCAACTATTGGAAATAATTGCATAAGAATATTTGCTCATATGACTAAAATAATTCATTATATCTATATACATATATATCTAAATATATATATATTTATATATATATATATATATATATATATATATATATATATATAAATAGAGAGAGAGAGAAAAAGGACCATTGATAATTATTAAATATGAATAATTTCTATTCTTATTATATATTTATTTATTACGTTAGTCACACCTTATATCAATATATAAAATACATGTCAATATGTATAAAAACATATATATGAATATAAGCAGACAGTATGGAGACCAACATCCTAATCCTATATATATATATATATATATATATATATATATTATGCATATTTCAAATTATTATTTTATTCTTTTCTTACTGTTTTATTACTTTATAATTAATCAAATTGGTATATTTATTTATTCACGACCTTATATAAATATATAAAATACATATAAATATGTATAAAAACATATATATATATATATATAAGCAACAGTGTGAGTCATATATCATATATATATATATATATATTATGTGTATAGAATAAACCTATCAATCTACCCATGAGGCCTATCTATATATCCAGTCTACTCTATCGCATTTGGTTTCCTCTAAAGGATACATGGTGTCTATTCCATGAATATCTCTCTATGACCATTGTATTATACATTTATTAAGATATTCCCTACCTTACATAAATATGAGAAATATAAGCGACAATATGAAGTTAAATGGTCTATCTAATGATCTACTTTCCTAACCCTTGCTAAATCAATATGCCATCTTTGGAACATTTTATTGAGAAAATAAGTATATGAAATTGATATTGTTTCAGATCATTCGCAATCAGTTTTCTATAGCGAGGTTTTTTACTAGGTTCCCACTTAATTCATGTTCCTGAAGCCTCGCGTTTTAGACCATGAAAATGCTTCATTAAATATTGGGCCCAATGATTTTAACCGATGTTATATTCATTTACCTTTTCCTGATTTTATTTCAATTGACTCTCTAATTAGTCTAATTAATCTGTTGCGGTTGCACCAACATGATGCGTTTACATCCTTGCCAGTCTATTTCATGACCCGTTTCACTTCGAATGCCTAGCTAGCGTCCGATCTTTGCAATGTGTCCATATTTGCAGGCTGATCTTATGTTCACCTCTGCGAACCTTTGGGTCGCATGGTTTCACCTCTATACCTGAGTTACCATTCTTTGCAAGGTATCGCTACTCACTCTGATATCGCAGGGTTCTACTCTTTCTTTGCAGATTAGGTGGTTTATTGCCTATAGTAGGCGATTGTCTTAAAGACTGTTTTAATATTGTATTAAGCTGCTATTATTCTATTTTATGCTAATTTAGGAATCAGGTAATACCATATTTAATGCTTATCCGGTTCGGTTTCCTATCGTTGCTTTGCCTATATATTGTGATTAATCTCTGTGACATCTCGTCTATTAATCTATCTATTATACTTGCGGATGGCTATTCTAGTTTGAATGTCTCGTTTAATCTCCTCATTTCCTTATCTCTATTTTCCATCATCACTATTCAAGACTTCTAATACTGCTGGATTTAAGTGCCTATTTCATTCCATGTGGGTGATTTGATAAAGTGAAGTAGTCCTGAATAAGTCTCTTTTCAAAATATCTTCCAATCTGGAGCCATTCCGTTTTATTTCACATCCACAAAGGGCATTCATGTATTGTTCTCTTGTTCAATGAGCTGTTAATTCACCTAATTGGTTGTGTTCATTAAATTTATTAACTCATTCCTCACAGATTCCAAATATAAACATATCATCAGGAATCTTACATACAAGTTCAGCGTAAAGGAGATTTTAACAACGAGATTTTTTTCAAAATAGTGCATAAAAATATTCAGCAACCGGAGACTGATATTGGTTGCCCATAGGGCACCTATACATGTTATGAATTCATTTCTGAACTCTAAAGTAGGTGGAGGACATACAAATATTTAAAATTTCCTATATACTACCTAACATCATTTTACTACCTTCTATTATCTCTAGGAGCTCTGTTAAACTGACGCTTCACACTTTCTAATGCTACCTTGTGCCGGGACGTCAGTATGCATCGATACAACATCCAGGCTAGCCATTCCTATCATTATCATTCAAGTTATATCTGCTAATAATGTCAATAAAATGATATGTATTTTTTTACAAGTATAATCTAAGAAATAAGTATATTTTCTAGTTATTTGTCATAGAAATTTCGACAATCTATACGTTGGTGAGATTTTGTACGTAACGATTAATCTGAAATTAGTTCCCACTGTTTATGGAATCTTTACTGAACCATAAACTCTCGGAGGACTATATGCGTTGTATTAATGAATTCAGTCCTGGTTCTAATTTCGCTTCAGACTCAATCATTCTATTGATGTATAGTCTTAACTTGTCATGCAACTTATCAGATGGATCTTTATTTATTTTATTATAGACCTCTAAATTATTTATTTATTGTTCATCACTTTCAATTCATAATCTGACCAGTTTCATAAGTGCCGTTGCCCACCTTTATCTGCCTTGAGGCATATTACTTTATTGGATAATAATTCTGTTCTTAAGCGTTTTGAGATCATAATCTGCCCGCATCTACCTCTTTGTACTCTAACACCGCTTTTGGACACATCAGTCAAAACCCTAGTCTTATCTTTTTCTAGGAGGAAGCTGAGCAATCTGCTGAACGGCTGCTGTAATTATCTCATTCCTGGGTACGTAATCAGTAGGAGTCTGCGTATTAAGTCCAAGATTAAGAGGTTAAACTTTGGTCTTCCTTGAGAATCCATTCTATCGATAAATTAACTAAACGTTTGGACATGACCTCTTCAATTCTCCATTGGCCTCATCAGGGCAATTAATTCCCAGCACCGCCTAGATTTTTTCATGCCTTTTGTCTGATTTTTTATTTACGTCTCCTCGTTTTGTCTGTGAAATGTTCAATATTTTGAAGATACGCTTGCACCTAATACAAGCCAGTAATATGGACCTTAATTTTTCGATCTTCTCTCTAATCAGTTTCAAATGTGCGTTCGTTTAGTTCTCTTAATCGATGATTTTTATTAAGCATCGTAAACCAAGCTCAGCTGCTTAAAGTATTTCCTACTTTATCCAAGAGCAGAATAGAGTTTAAATCTAAAACATTTCGGTATAACGTTAAATTTTAAACATTTAAGTAAGGAGCGGGGTATCTTCTCACTTGCCCTAACAATCTGCCATCTTCTTCCTCATGCTGATTCTCATAAGTGTGACCACTAGTCGCATCATATTTGATCTTCAAATAGGCTTTGAACTCAATGTTTTTGCGGAATAGTGTAAGCATTCAGGTTCATCAATATTCAAGTTCGTCTATTTGAAGATCAAATATGATGCGACGAGTGGTCACACTTATGAATAATTTAAGCGGAAGAAGATGCAGATTGTTAGGCAAGTGGAAAATACCTCGTTCATAGCCAAATGTTTGGAATTTAATGTTATACCGAAAATATTTTAGATTTAAACTTTCGTAGATTTTTGAATAAACAAATACTCTTAGAGCGAGCTGTTTACATTTAATAAAAAATATCGATTAAAACTAAACAAGCGTAAATTTGAACACAGAACCAGAAAGAGGAACAAAGGTCCATGATACTGGCGAACAAACATGTTGGATTTCAAACATATTAAGATTCACAGACAAAACGAGGACAAGAATTAAAAAAGTAGACAAAGCATGAAAAAACTAGCAATATTAGTGAATCCGTCTTGATAATAAGGAGAATCGAAGAGACTGCATCGCCAATGTTGGTTAACGATCAGGATGATTCCATGTAAGAATCAAAACAAATTTATATCTTGGACTTTAACATCGCGATCACTAAACACGTTTGAGCTCCTAGTTGCAGATTACCGAAACGAGTCAAGACGGTCAGTTTCTCCCGACAAAATCAGGACTTGAATCGGATGCTGGTCCAAACAGTCGTTGGTTACACAAAAGGTGAGTGCTGGAGACAGAGAGGTACAGATCTTAAACTGCTAAGAACGAATGTCATTATCCAATGTGAATATGCACCACATTGATAGAATGCAAAGATATGGGCAATTTTGAAATACCGGTCGCCAACTGAACAGTGTATGAACAATTAAACAATTGAGAGGTCTACTGTAAAATAAATAAAGATCCATCTGATAAGTTACAAGGACAGATTAGACGCAATTAATAGAATGATTGATCGAAAAATTATACACGGTCCTAGAAGTTTATGGTCTAGTAAAATTCATAAACAGAATCCACTAGATATCGTTGAAAATAATACAAAACTTTCGCCAACATGATGAAATTTCTATACAACAGAAGTAGAAAATACCGCAACTTCTAGATTATACTTTTACTTTATATCATTTGACGTGATAGTAGATATAATTTAATAATAATAAAATAACTAATACAGACGTTTATATCGATGTATACTAATGTCCAGCCTGTAACGTGAAAAGCGTTTTATTTAACAGAGTTTAAGACATAGAAAGGTAGTAAAATGATGTTAAGCTGTATTATAAATTTTAAATATTTGTATATATCTCCACCTGCAAGTTCAGAAATTAATTTATAAACAAATTAGATGTCCCTATGGGATTACAACATACCGGTTGCTAATATTTTTATGCATAACTGAAAAAAATCTATTGTTAAAATCTCCTCTTAAGCCAAACTATATGTAAAAGATTCCTGGATGATGTTTATAATTTGGAATCATGGGGATAATGAGTTAATCTCAGATTAATATTAATTAAGTGAATTAATGTTTACATTGGAAAAGAGGAAAATGATGAATTACCCTTTTTTGGATGTGAAAATAAACGAATGAATTCCAGATTGAAGAAGATATTTTAGAAAGTCTATTCGAGGACTACTTCTTAATTTCTTATCAAATCCTTACATATAAGTGCTTAAATCCATGATATTAGAATCTTAGAATAGTGTGGATATGAAAAGTGGGAGATGGAAATGAGGAGATAAAGAAATATTCAAACAAATAGCATCGTCAGTACCAATGAATGAATTAAAGCAGATGAATCTTACGAGACTAACAATAATATATGAATAAGTAAAGAGAGAGCAAGAGCAAGAAAATACAAGGATGAGCCGATACCTGATTTACAAATTGAGCGAAAAATGAAATAATAGCAACTAAAAATAATATTAAAGCTGGATTTTAAGACAATCATAACGCAAGGCAATAAACAACCTAACCAAAAAGAAGAATTACCCTCAACAAGAATTGCTATCTGATACTGAAATCTCTAATCTCAAGTATATAAACGAAACCATGCGACCTATAAAGAGTTCGTAGAGAATGAACATAAAAGACAACTACAAATATGGACACATTCAAAAGATCAGACCTATTTAGGCATTCAGAAAACGAGTCATGAAATAGACTGGGAGGATAGCAAACGCATCGTTATGCAGCCGCAGCAAGTAACTAGACTAATTAAGAAAGTCAATTAACAAAATCGGAAAAGTGTGTCAAATAACAACCATCAGTTGAAAAATCATTGAATTTATCAACTATAATGATGACATTTCTCTGTTGATGCTTAAAAACCATCCCGCCCCCCCGAGGCTTCGGAACATAATTAAGTGGGAACTAAATAAACCTCGCTTATAGAAAACTGGATTTGCAGATCTGTACCAATATCAATTTCTACTATACTTATTATTCTCAACAAAATGTTCAAGACGGTATACCAGTTTGTAAGTTAGAACATTGGAATAGACACGGTGTCATATATTGCCTATATTTATGTAAGGTAAAATATCATAACAAATGTATAATACGTTAGTCATAGAAGAAAGATATTCATGGTTAATAGCTACCATGTATCCTTTTAGAGA
This sequence comes from Eudiplozoon nipponicum, assembly GCA_029291075.1. Taxonomy (NCBI): domain Eukaryota; kingdom Metazoa; phylum Platyhelminthes; class Monogenea; order Mazocraeidea; family Diplozoidae; genus Eudiplozoon; species Eudiplozoon nipponicum. The sequence goes on from JAQBSW010000295.1 coordinate 193,451, forward strand.
AACCAAAATGTGATAGATAGACCAGATGAATAGGCCTATAGATAGGCCTGTGGGGTTGATTCGATACGCGTAATATATATACCAACTATCATCCTCTCTATACATATATATATATATATATATATATACATATATATATATATATATATATATATATATATATATATGACTCACACTGTTGCTTATATTTATAAATATATATTTATACATATTTATATGTATTGTAAATATATGTATAAAGTGTGAATAAATAAATATACAATTTGATTAATTGGTAAATAAAAAAACATTGAAAAGAATAAATAATAATTTAGCTCTATTAACGTATTATATATATATATATATATATATATATATATATATATATATATATATATATATATATATATATATATATATAGGTTAGGGATGTTGGTCTCATACTGTTGCTTATATTCATATATATGTTTTTATACATATTGACATGTATTTTATATATTGATATAAGGTGTGACTAACGTAATAAATAAATATATAATAAGAATAGAAATTATTCTATATTTAATAATTATCAATGGTCCTTTTTCTCTCTCTCTCTCTATTTATATATATATATATATATATATATATATATAAGGTTTTACGATATTATATTTAGATATATATGTATATAGATATAATGAATTATTTTAGTCATATGAGCAAATATTCTTATGCAATTATTTCCAATAGTTGATTAACTTCGCAATGTGCTTACGATTAGTTTTTTGAAAAACGTTAGTTGTCCAGGCTATCTCTATCTTTCTCTCTTTAATCGTTCACCTAAGCGTCGATATAACATTCACTCTCCATCCATCTACGTTACTTGCTGCTCCATATTTGAACTAATTTGTTGCTATGTGCGCAATACCTCACACACCATTGTATACATTAGAGTTCCCGGCTTTAAATAAAATACAGTATATGATAGTCAAGGTTTTAGTTTTAGCATTTTTAAATTTTGATTACCGTGACATAGTAGCAATACAGTTATAACAAATAACAAAAGGTTCGATACTGTCTCTCTCCCCTAAAATATTCTGCATACGAGATGAGATGAGGTATAGGTGAGGTAATGATTGGTCTGCTAATTATAAAAAGTTATATATTGAGTTTAGTTACTGAGACAAATTCTATGATTAAAATAGTGTTGAGTCAAATATATATAAATAGAATGGTTTTGGAACGAGGTTACCACATTTGCTTAAATCTGCTATTGTGATCAGTGTTGTGTTGCCTGATGATGGTGCTGGAAAGTAGGCACCGAAACGTCGCCAGTAAACAAAGATGTGATAGAACCGCATTTCCAATTGAAGTAAAAATGAGTCAACCCGATCAAAGACAAAACAAAATTGGAAATAGTGACAAATCGGATCTTTGTGTAACTGCCCGTGTACAGCTATTACCCGCGTACGCAAAACGCGGCATTGATAACCTGAATGCTTACACACCGCAAAATATTGAGTTCAAAACCTATTTGAAGATTGCGCGGTGATAAAACAATTATTTAAATCAAATTTCCAAACTAGAAATAAACATAAATACCATTATTTCAACCACACAAAATTGATTTAAATAATTCGTTTCATTACTGGCGCAATTATTGATTGTTTAATTGTGGCGAAAGCTGCAAAGAAGTAATTTTCGTGATTACATAGAAATTGCGCAACCGAATTTTTCAGTCAAGTACAATATATACGAGACTATTTGAGGTGAGAGGTGCACATCTGATTTTGCCCATATATATATACACATATATATATATATATATATATATATATATATATATATATATATATATATATATGCATTGCGATCTGATCCTCGCTAATCAGATTGCCATCGTATCCTGATGATGATCATGGAATATCGAAACGCATCACTACATGTATTGCTTCTCTTTAGACATAAATTTCCAACAAATCACCATAAATCTGTTATTTTAGAATAGATATGACCCTACTTGTAGAAGTTGGTATTGAATTTAACATATATATATATATATATATATATATATATATATATATATATATATTATTTAAACGATCATTGGCTACATGGCCGATGATAACAATTAATTAATTTATACTGACAAATGTATATATATATAAAGCGGGATTATTTTTTCTATGAAGATGGAAACCAAATATCGTTTGATGATATCCGATCTAATCATGCACAAACGCGTAATCTATTAAACATACGTTGCCCTGATTTTGTTATGGTCGCTACGCAATCGCTTAAGTTCAGTTTATATAAGACAGCGAGTGTATAAACACCGCATCTTTGATTTTTCTTGTAAACCCTTATTTTTGTTAGTTAGTTTTCCCTAGTACTCTTAAAATGACAGTATGATAACAATTTAGGGCGGTAGATTATAATTGTGATTAATTGCTCTTTGAAGCCTGGAAACCTGATATACGTAATTAAGAACACTTGGACTAAAATTCAAATCAGAGAATCATGTCCAATTTAAAAATCACAAAAAATGTAACCTTGATTAAATTTCTCATCCTAATATAGATAGCAAATTCATTAGAAAATAATTAATTTTTTTAAATTTAAAAAAACGTAAAAATACCATACATAGTAACAAAGCATTATTTCATTCGACTAGATCTGTGATCGATATATTACGCCAAACCGATGAACTAAAAATCACTTCCAAACCAATCTTCTATTATTACTTAATTAAAACAGAAAATCTCTTAAGTATGAGCTCTATAAATATGAACAATACGAACTATAATGAATCCAAACTTCTTTGGCAATATCTTCGATTCTACCTCTGTTCCGTCTCCTTCCCCTTCTTCTCAGTCTACAATAACACTTTTCTAGGTGTTGATAACATCACTGATCACAAATATCAAAAATATTTCAAGTAAACACTCATTCATAAAACCTAGGCTAGGTTTTAACATCGGCATCTTTAATGTGCGAAAATTAAAACAAACTGAACAACAAGGAGCTTTTTCATGTTCATTTGATAAATCATAAATCAATATATGTTGTGTATCCAAAACAAGAATGCAGGATTCTCTGTACTTTCCATAACTTGATGAACCATACTTATGTACGCGTTTTTGTCTTCAAACACATAATACCACCGAATTTGCTCAAGCCAGAAAATGGGCGTCCTTTTAGTTCTTATTACACGAGTTGGAGCTTGTTTAACTGAATGATACCCTGTAACAGCTGACTTGGTACAGCACGTTTAAATTCATCTACTAAAAGCAATGCCAGAAACATTAATAAATGTTGTTTTTTCGATGTATATCCAAATGTTCCCACAGATTGCAGCACAGACGACAGCAAGGGCAATTGTTAATCCAACATAAGCGCATTACTAATCAGAACAAAAAGCATCGATAAAGTCTTGTTTATAGGTGGCATGAATGTTCATGTTAGGCGCCTAAGAAACGCAGAATTTCATCTATGTGTCAGATACACATTAAGATCAATTCGCATCGATAATATGGGAACGGCTGTTAGATGGCTGTGCAGAAAATAGATTATACATAAATAGCAAAAATTTCAGCCACAGTGTAATGTGTTGGGTTACATGGCGCCCGACAAAATCCCCGACAAACACGAACTTAAATATAGTGCCTAGAAATTGGTAATCGATGACCTGACTACATTAAAAATTGTCGTTAGTTTTGGAACATGCATGTCGATTCGGACCACGCAGACTTTCACTCAAATTTAGTGGAAGAACAAATAGACCAAACGTCAAATAGATGTCAGGAAAATCGATAAACCGTATTTCCATAAAAAATATAAAGATATTCTAAAATCAAAGGTTACCGGTCTTGATTGTGAAAATTAAAATCGGTTGTCAATGTAGGTAGGACCTACTGTACACAATGCAGCTGCTACTGTATGTGGCAATTTAGGCTCCCGTAAATACAGTCATTGGTTTTTATAAATTCTATGGAGATTCAGGAAACTAAGCGCCAAATCATAAGAATATTTGAAGATTGGTAAGACGCCAATTTAAGCACAGTCTAAAAACGTCGATTTTGAATTCTTTTGGACTAGAAAGGCCAAAGTGACGGCAGAATCTTTCGCATCAGATAACAGCCAAGGTTTGTCGTAACTTATTCAATTAAAAGTCTCGAGAAATTAAAAGTACAGGAAACTATAAAGACCGTAACAATCATCTAATTACCGATAAAATGTGTCGTATTAATAAGTGGGCTGAATATTTAAAAGATAACATTTCCTGAGCAACAGCTTAAGTCACGAACTACAAAAGTACGCCTTTATTAGGAATGTTGAACGTGGATCTCAAAGAGCCATCAGAGTTAGAAATAGGGAATGCAATCGTACCTTTTAAACGTTGCAAAGCTGTGGGCCCTTATTATTTGCTTCAGAGCTCATTTAAAGATTGTTCTGACAGAATTTCTGAGAGATAATAATCAATTTCGTATTATATGGAATTAGAGGACCATTCTGCATGCTTACAGTGAGTCGACCATCCTATATTCAAAAAGGTCAATAGTAATTTGTGTCATATCCATCGTTGTATAAGTTTGTCTCTAGTCGTATCTATGTGCTTTGCAACGATTCTCTTATGCAATTCTTGCGCTTCTCATGAATCACATGCTAAAGAAGAACAAGCCGAATTCCGGCTTGAGCACGGGAAATTATATATACACACACACACACACTATATATATATATATATATATATATATATATAGAATTAGGAAGAAAGAACACATTAATAACAAAAGTGGACAAAGGCCATTTATCTCGTGACTACTAATCATCTCTTATACAATAATACATATTGCTTACTTTGGGTTTCCAATTGATTATGCTAGTGGTAACAAATCTCGGCTCGTTTTACTTGTACACCACTAGCATAATCAATTGAAAACACAAAATGTATAAATATGTATGATTGTATAAGAGATGATTAGTATCTCGAAACAAATGCTTTATCACTTGTTATTAATGTTTTTCTTCCTAATTATAAATATACTGTAGCAACATTAAAAGGCACCTGGGCATTATAAAGATATATATATATATATATATATATATATATATATATATATCTAATTAGAAAGAAGAAACACATTAATAACAAAGAGGATAATGGCTATTTAGTTCAAGAATACTGAACTTCGCTCTACAATCTTTCATTAATATATACATTCTGGATTTTCATTTGAATATGCGGGTGGCAACATATATGACTCGGTTTTCTATTTCTTGTTTGTGCATGCGTTTGTGTCTGTGTGAGTGCCTGTTTGCATGTAAAAGTCCTTCTCACTGTATTGAAAAGTGATGTCTGAGATCTGGTCATTATTGTATTGATGGCCTAAGAATTAACCATCTGTTCAATTTGTCCGCCGTTACGTGTACGAGTGCTATTTTTCCGTGTGTAGTCTTCGTTTCACCTTTTTGCGCAAATTTTTGTTCTCCACTTGGTAAAAACGCAAGTGCGGTTTGCAGTGTTGAACGCTCCTATTGTTTAGAAATTTCTGTCACTGTATGTGCATGTGTTTTTTCCTCTTCAGTTTGTTGCCAATCCGATTGAATGTTTGTTGATTCTAGTCGAGGGCGTGTTCGGTCTTGCCTGGATACTAGTAAATTGTTGTTGAATTTTGTTATTCGTGGCCAGTCGATTAGAATATCATGTTGATGAAACTTTTGAATATTAAGGTCAGGTGCTTGTTGTTTTATATAAAGGGCTTCATAAATAAATAATAATTTTTCTGATTTTGCTTTATGTAGAATTGGGAAATTGGTCGAATTGACAGGGTGCCCCGTTGCCGATATATGATCGGAAATAGCTGATTTTCCTGACGGTGGCAAGCCTTTGTTAATCAATTTCTGTGGTAAATTTTCCTGGATTCTGTTTATCAATTGCTTCTTCGTACGTCCGATATATGTGCTACCGCACATACATGAGAATTTGTAGACTATGAATAATTTGGAGAGAATTGGCAATTGATCTTTGGCATCCAACCTCATGATTCTCTGTGTATTAAATGTGATATTAACTTTTTCACTGGGAAAATTCTCCTTAGTTATTCTATTCAGCCGCCGTGCAATTGTTGAGGTTGGTACGTCGCCTGTAAATGATAAGTTTAGGAAACCCTGCCTGACAGTATCCTCTTTAGTGCGAAAGCTGCAATGTTCCTAACTGCATAGAAATTGTGCAGCCGACATTTCCAGTCAAGTTCAATATATGCGAGACTGCTAGAGGTGAGAACCGCATATCTAACTTTGATTTCCATATATATATTTAATGCGGTTTGATCCTCGATATTCAGTTTACCGTCGTACTCTAATGATGATCATGGAAGGTCGAAACGCGTCAGTGGGTTGCGGATGGCGGTAGTTTTGTTATGTTGTTGAAATTCAGGCTGTAACGGAAAATTTCTACAATGACTTGATGAAAGACACCGCCCACACAGACATTCAATGGACAAGGACTGAAATCTGAGAGAGTTAGCGCACTAGAACAATAAAATAAGGAATTCAAATGCAGCCAAATCATTACAAAAAAGCACAGACGAACTCAGAAGATTCCAATCAGTCAAATCCATACGACTTGCCACACCCGACAACGTATCAGAAGTTGTAATACATGAAGCTGACGCTTATAGGAAGTCCATGAACAATATCATAAATGATCAATCTAAATTTAAGCAAGACATCAAACAGAAAGATGACTCATCAAATATCGAATGAAGAATTAATGCAATTCTGAAAATGATGGAAAAACACGTTTTATCATCGATGGCTGATTCCGATATTAGATCAAAACACATAGAAGACATCCAAAAGGCAAAACCTGTCGGAACAAACACCGCAAGATTGTACGGAAAACCAAAAGCTCATAAAGCCATGACAGCCTCAGGAACTCTCTCGATGCGGCCTATTATGTCAATGATCAATGCCCCGCAAAATAAACCAACTACGTTTCTCTGCAATATACTTCAACCAATACGAAGCATCATAAACGCAAACACTATCAATGACTCCTTCGAGCTAGTAGATGAACTGAAGTGAAAGAATATTCTACAGAATAAAATGGTCTCACTTGTCGTCTCATCCTTATTTACGACTTTCCACTGGATAAGACAACAGAGGTCTTCTGTGACCTTATTAAAAATGAGATTTATGATTTCCCTATAGACACCAATGACATAAAAGACCTCATATTAGCATGTACAAAAAACGTGCAATTTGCATTTTATGGGATATACTACTGCCAGATTAATAGTGTAGATATGGGAGTTGCACTTCACCCCTCCTGGCAGATGTATACATTCATCATCTTGAAAAAACGAGCCTAAAATGTATAATTGACCAATGCGCATTCTAAATAAGGTATGTAGATGTTGTTCATCTAAGAAGATTTTATAGTCTTCGAAACATCCGAATACCGTTGTTTGAGATTCATAACACGCATAGGTTTCCTAAAACAAATGAACAACACTGGCATACGTAAACGATTTATTAAAAGCTGCCCTGCCCATAATTTTGATGTTTAGACGTTTAATTTGCCTTATAGCTCTGTGTTATCTAATTAAACATATTAATATTAACTAGACCCGCTCCTCATAGATCACTCTAAATAATCTTTGTTATTCTTATTGCCAATCCCTCTTTTTTATTTTATTTTCATTTTATTTTTCTCCTTCTCATCATAATATGTTAGTGTAATATCAGCTAATAACGGCTTTCAACTGCTTTCCGTGATTATTTTGTTAAAATAAAAACTTTATTATGTTATTTAGAGAAGCTTAATGTTGATTTCACTCGAAATAAAAATTAAGGTTTTTTTACATTACCTTTTCATGCCGATGAATTAGATGTATAGGGAATGTAGCAAAGAAATTATAATAGTAAGAATTAAACATGATAGAAAGATGACGAATATTGACATTAATAGAACCCCGTAGATATTATTTGTTCAGTCGTAGCCTAACATACAGCAGACTTTAATTGCTTAAAGGTGGGCCGAATCTGGCAATTCAGATTGTGATACAACACCGAAACCAGACCATTACGGAGACCGTTAAAACGGCAAAAAGGCTTTCGGAAAAGTTTAAGATTTAGATTGATTTAGACGTAATCACACTGGTTTTAACACAACAAGGTGATAAATATAAGCGCCATTACGATGTTTAACTTCTCAGAGATGTGTAAATCATCAAAAATATTTTATACTTAAAAGAAATGAAAGGAGAAGCGACGGCTATGTTGAATTTGTATGATTTTAATAATAAGATGATTGAGCTGTTAGTTTGTAACTATTTAAACAAAAAATAGCAAAAAATTCAACCTATAAATTATAACAAATCGAAATTATTTATCAATTATATGATCTTTAAGTCTAATTGGAACTGCCACACGATAATACGTTCATGAAAAATGGATACTGTTGCACCCAATTTACGTTTTTGTACAAAAGCATTAACCTGTTCACCCATTAAGAATTACCGTTAATCCCAGCATATAAAATGTCTGTTGCTTTGTCAAAGAATAAGAAACTATTCCTATTTATTAGACCAAACGTTGATTAAAACTAATCATTTAGTTGAAACTAATTACAAATAGATACTAGATGATGGGGATAGTTTGGCGAGATATTGTTTGGAATCCATGTTGAATAATATAACGGTACTTTAATCCTTGCATTTTATTCGAAATTAAAAGGAGTATTAGACAAATGATGCAGATGATGAGGATATGTACGTCCCTTACTTATTTTACTTTTACAAAAGGATTATACAGACATGTTAGTGGTACTTTGCTAGCTCTTTCTCTGGCAGTTCCAAATGCATTATCTGGATAGAAATCTTTAAAATGTGACACTCATAAAGCCCAAATTGTATCCACAGTTCTTTGATAATATATTCATGATCTGGAATCACATATGTTAAATATCTTAAACTTAAATAATCAAATGAGTGAACTGGAGTTTACGATGTAGCGGAAATGATCGATTTAATTTTCGTTTTGGACGCATATTTACCTGAAATAAATCATTATTAGATCGATACTCACTTTGGGATCGTTTTTAATTTCAAGTCATATCATCCGTACTCGAATAAAATCGTACATATCTTAAAATAATTGAAGGAACGAACTTTATATAAGCAGATGTAGCCCGTATAGACCTGGAATTAAGCAGATTGCCAAGAATAATCTTTACTAATAGTCGTTATCCTAATTTACAAAAAGCAACGTTGAAAAATATTAGAATTAAATTTAATAATTCGTCAAAATAAATAAAATCCGATAGAGCGACGAGGGAACGTAGAATCATATTGTTATCTTACTCTAAGCTAACCCTAACCCTAAACCTCACCCTAGCTCTAACCGATTGAAGACAGTTAATTACCTTGGTCAGTCAACTTTCAAACTTAAAATAGGTTAGCCCTTCTATTCATGGAGAGTGTATGAAATCTCATGTAAATACTGTTATTGTATATATGCGAATGAAACCGTGCGCCCAATCAAAGTAAAAGAAGAAGAAGAAGAGAACACAGACATTTATTTGTGTATAAACGTGTAACGGGATAAGATCTTCCGCGTAATTATGTGGAGAATGAGCACTCAAGTATTTGGAATGATTATGATCGCATAGCGCGATTGATTAAGGAGTTTATTCAAATTAAGCTTAGAGATAATATTATGAGTGATAGAGCGATGAAAGAATCGCTGGATTCTATAACGAACACAACACAAACTAATGGAAGTTAGTGATGATTGCACGAATCTGAATTGAAAACTAGCCCCAGCAAACGTTTATGAATAATTAGTTAAGAATAGCCAATACTCGGATTTAATAATTTACTACTTTTTAATAGCTTATTTACAGAATCAACTTGCAAATTTGCATTCTTTATTTCTACTTACATTAATTTATTTATTAATTTTAAGCATTTATTGCTTTTACCACTAAATAATGGTCTTTAACCTTAATAGACACCTTTCCTTACAATGATCATCTTCGGTTAAGTAATTTTCTGAATTTTCTTGTCAGACCCTTATTTATTTTAACATCAAATTTTAGTGATGCTTGTTTTCTTAATAACTTTCTGATCCCTCAACCTGAAATAATTTAATTAGGGTGCATCTTTGTTAATGTTTTCTTCTCCATAACTAATGAGGTCATCCTTAATTACGTCATTTCGCATGGCAGGAATTAATCAATAGTCTGACGCGTACAAAGGATAACCTACTATTTAGAAATCGTAGTTTAGCTAGGATGGATGAATACATAGAAGTTATAGACACACATATGCGTACGTGACGGATACCTGTCTGGTAAGATTACAGTAGTTACTATAGGTATAAATAAGGTGGTTTAAAGGAACTTAAACACGTATTTTTATTTGCTTTCTATTGTGTAATGAGTTGTAAGTTAAAAGTTGAACTTAGAAAAGGGTTCCGAAAATTCTCTGTTGGAAAGAGGAACTGGGTACTATCCTGTGTTATTCACAAATTATATCATTTAATTATTCTTTCTCTTCGTTGGCTGAAGGAGCTTAGATTTTATTTAACGGGAACAGTGGGAAACTACTGTATGCTTCGGTTTTATTATTTCACATATGGAAAAATGTATCTTGTTTTACCAATAATTTCAGTGAGATTACTATAACCTACGGTATGAATTTCCATTCCAGCGCTATAAAATAATTTGTTTATATTGAGAAATGTATATGCAAAAAGGAACAAGTGTTTATATCAAGATCGCAATCCTGATTCCAGTAATTGTTATCACCGCCTGCGCAACCAATGTTCATTTAATTTCAGTGCAATTTTTATTTCAATCCTTCATATAACTAACGAGAGTCACAAAATATTAAATAAGCAGTAATTCAATGGTCTTTGAGACGGTAAAACTAACAGTCTAGTGGGTTTTGAACACGCCTGGTCTTGAAAAATATATGCTAATCTATTACTCTAAGTAAATAATAAAGGAATGATTCATTGGTGTTAGCTCTATAAATCATGGGTGTTGAAAAAAATCAAGAATATGATTTGACAATCCATCACAGGTTCACCGTGATAATGGGCGCTTAACTAGTCTACAGTCATCTAAAATCAATTTATGCATCGATTCTGGTGAGCGGTTCCGAAGGACCAAGTTAATTTTGGCCGCATCTTTGAGAACAATAATTGACATAAAATTCAGTAGCGGCTTTATCGTAGGTTGAAAATGGTAAACGCTGTGAAGGCTAAGCGGATCATTGGAAAATGAAAACCGATTTTTGGAAACGGATGTGGATTTGCGTAATTCCAGATGCACAATATTTCTATCGACTGGCGAATAGACAACAAGTTGAGTAGATCAAAAGTCATACAATAAAGCAATAATGATATGCACGAGTTGTGATAAAACTCATTTAAGTTAAGTTTCATTGAACGAGTCACACAACATAGCTAGTAGTAGGGCGTACAATCGACGGGAAAATCATCTTATATGCCGGACTGATTAAGCAAATAGGATTGGTGCTTATTTCAGGACTACCAAATTGATTTAAATAAATATGCAAAATTTGTCTATTATAGCTAGATTTAGCGTGAAATATAATGAAAATATTCAGAATAATAATAAATTTCATCTCTGAAAGCGTTGTAAACGCAAAAAGGCACAACTTTCCCTTGGAGCACACTCTTTTTGGCATTTTGACCCTTTGGAACGGACGGATTCGTTATTTTAAGCATAGCTCGTTGGGTGTCACTCGTGGGATGTTATACAATATCCATGACAATATCACTAAACAAAATGCTTGAAACAAGTTAGTTTAAGCTATATGTGTTTCCTATGTTAGTTCACTTTCAAATCCAAAAAGACTTCAAAGTATGTTCGGGTTTTTGTGTCATTGATTTTGAAACCCATGTCCGTAGCATAAGAGATGACAGGACCCAAAAATCCTATGAGGAATAAAAACTGTATCTAATGCAAACAAATTTGTCAAAGTCATCAATGTCCGTGAGCCATGACTTATTTCTGATTTTGAGGTTTTAATACTCAACTAAACAGGATTCAGGATTATATGCAACCTTGTATTTCTCAAGATACAATATAAAATGTGTGCGGAAACATTACACAAATATAAATATTTTCTTCGGTGCACGAGCAATGTCTTTTTAGCAGTTAGGCAAAATTTGATTGGACAACATCCACTATCGTTAACTTCTAAAGTTTGGAAAAGCCATATGGATCAAACGAACCCGGAAAGTCGACGAAGCATGAAGTTGTTCTTAACTGGAGAATTTGTCCATACATTTACAACTAAGGTAAAATCCGCCATGGTTTGGAAGTCTTCTTGCAGGTCACCTGAGACGAAGATGTCACAACATTAAAGATAGACATAAATAAACGTGTACAATATATACGTTATGATGATATTTTTCTTGTTCTTAGAAGAGGACACAATAAAAAATGCTTACAAGTTCCAATAAAGCGCTTGAAAATATTAGTTTCACGTTAGAACATGGTGAAGTAGACTATCTACCATTCATGGATGTACTACAAGTGAAAGATGCTGATGGTAAATTAAAGAGACCAATTTACCAAAAGCCAAACTGGTCTGCTCAGTATTCGCGTTATGGCAGTTTTGTGCCGTTTAACTATAAATTATAAACAATTTGCGGCGGTTTTACAATGATTAAAATATTTTTCAGTTCAGATTGAGGAGGCGATCGATATACCATATCAAAAATCTATCTAATGCCCAATTTCGATCCTAGACAATTGCTTGAGCCAACTGTAAAAAGGAGACACCAAAAGGAACATGCGTTTCTAAGATAAGAAAAGAAAGTGGGATGCTGTTTCCCACACAGCACAGCAGAAAGTTGAAGCAGCTTTAATGCGCACATTTAATACAGCTATATTACGAGTTCTATTTAAGACAACACACTTGTTTTTACCAGCAATCAAAGAGCAACAACTTTTAATGTCGATCTCAAATATTATTTAACAATATATATGCGCGTTGTCGATTAATTAATGTAGGCCAATTGACCTGACGGCTAAATGCCAGAATAAAATAACGTCACATCTTAAACGCCTGTTTAAAATCAAATGATGAATACAAGTCTGTAACTGCGTAACATATCCAAACTGGAAATTTAAGATAACTTCTAAATGCAATAACCTGAATGAGTTGACCACATAGAAAGGTCTATGGATATAAAAAAACTGCACCCTGATTTATAAAAGCAGAAAAATCATGTTTTGGCATTGAGCTGGATCTGGAGGTGATGCACGCAACTAACTTTTCTTTTTTACTTATTTCACACTCTCGACGCTTAGATTTCATATATATGTTCATTTAAAAATATGAAGGAAGAATATGTGAAAGAAACATTTCTTGTATATGATAATATTTCTTTATTTTTGTACATTGAAAATGTACTATCAATATATGGATATATATTTATTTTAAGGCCTTAATTTGATTCAATACTAACCTAAAAATTACCGTTTACACATTTTTAACTCGAAATTATTTAAAGAATGATTAATAAGCCAGTTATCCAAATTTATTACTTCTGTCCTTTTATCATAGTGTGCACGTAGTATGTGGACAAGAAAATGAGGTGTGTAAATATAATCCGAATCTTTGGCAAGAAAGTCTTAAAAGCCAAGAAAGCATAGCACATATCATCGAGACAATCAAGTTATTTCAAAATTCCATGATTGCATTGAGGAGCGAAATAACTTTTTCGTGTGTTATCTTCGATCACGTTATTACTCAAACAACATCAAATGTTTTTAATTTCCCTTTGAATGATCAAGCATCTTCCGGTAGAGCTGTTTCTTTGGATATAATTTTTTTCTAGTTCACTGTATATGTAGCTTCTATGTGTTACTGCATTCCTTTGACCATTCGTTCTCATGGTCATATTCAGAGCTCCATCAATAGTCACACTAATGGTACCATTTTTTAGAACAACGTGAAGAAGCTTCATAAACATTGAGAGAAAAATATTTAACAACAGTTAGATAATGTTTGTTGTGAAGAGCAGATATATATGCAATTGTACATTAAGTGTTGCGCACCTAGAAACAAATTACTTCAAATGTGAACAGAAGAATAAACAAAAGTCAGTATAAACGGAAGTTATAATCTCATGTGGACATTCGTTTCGTGCTTACTGGAGACTCATCAGTAGGGGCCGGTATTACGCCCTAAACATTTCATACATTTGGGTGAGGAACGTGGGACAATTGGACGATAAAATCTTCTATACGAGGGTGCAAACCTGCATTAGTGGAGCTAACTTCATAAAAAGTCCTCAACAATGCGACTTCAAAGCCCACCTACCATACATAATAATATACCGCGTCTGTAAAGGGTACCAACACTATGGTTATTGTGTCAGTACCTGATACATTGAGTATAGTTGCCGAGTTGGTACACGGTACCAACACAATGGATTTCAATATATGCTAAAGTTTAATGAAATTGAGATATGCAACCACTTTTGAACATCTGTCGCCATGCACCCACTCGGCAAACATGGTGTTGCTATCATGTGCCTATTCGGCAAGCATAGTGCTGGTAACAGGTACTGAATCAACAGCCATAATGTAAGTACCCTTTACTGACGTGGAATTTTATTGTGCATAGTGAGTTGTGTTTGTAATTCCATTGTCGATGACTTTATATGAAGTTAGCTTCAGTACTGCAGGCTTTCATCTTTGTATAGGAGATTGTATAGTCCTGTTGTCCCACGTTCCTCACCCAAATATAGAGTGAGTATAGGGTGTAATACCGGCTAGTAAACACGAAAAGAATGTATACATGAGATTATAACTCAGTTTATGCTGACTGGTATTTCCTTCCGGTCACATTTGAACTAATTTTTTACTAGGTGTGCAAGGCCTAGTATATAACGTTTCAACAGTTTTTTTCTAAACGTAAATGTTAATAGATGTTAGTTCGAGAGAAAGCCGATCTAGATAGTGGATTATACTGCAAATTTAAGAAAGATTTATATCTTTATGTTAAATCTATTACATGACCGAGAATAATCTAGAAGATTAACAAAAATATTAGATTGATTTAGCTGGCATTTACTATTGAAAAAAAACTAGTTTTAATACGAATGGATCTTTATACTTTTAGTAGGACGTTGCAAAGCATAAATATAAATAACAAGGAGAAATTATTGGTACATTAAGAGGGACCGTATCAGAGCATAAAGATATCGGATATATGTAATTAAAATAAAGAAAAAAAAATTAAAGCAAATATTATCTTAGAGAAGGCTACGGCGAATATTATAACATATTCAACTTAGAATTACTACAAAGTAGTTTTCCACTATCGATCAATAAGTATATATATATATATATATATGAATTAGAAGAAAAACACACACTATTATACCAATTAGACATATACTGTGTAATATTAAAAGGCATGGACATTATAAAGAATATATATATATATATAGGTGTATATATAAGTATATATATATATATATAGGTGTATATATAAGTATATATTTATACTTTATGTATCAATAAAACATTGCTTAATTTATCAAATGAAATTCATCATGCAGATTGGTTTGATTTTATTTGGTACTCATCAATTAGTTGTCAATTTTGTTGTGGCTGTGTATTTTGAATACACTAAGAGAACATACATTGAATGCATGGAATTTGTTAAATTGAAAAAATTAATTACACAGATTTGAAATTAGCACAATTTTCATTTTTAACCATTTTAACTAAAGCCATTTGCACGTACAAGCGCGGTTTGACCTTTGCTCATGCGCATTCACGCACAGCCGAAATCAAGTTAACACGGATTCAACATCAACAAACTTTTTTAAAGAGCTTGGTTGCATTTGTCCGTAAGACTAATTTTACATATATCATGTAGCCGAAGCTTCGGTATAATACAATTTATATAAGACGGCGAGGAAATGAGAGCCATATTTTAGACGTTCCTAGCATATGCATACCGGTGTTTGTTATTTTTAGTTGTACCCTGAAAATAAAATTTGACGGTCGAAACCCAGCATTACAGGTAACTGACGGTATTTTCGATATTTGGTGCGTCAGGTTGAAATTGAGATTAAACGAACTATGGTTGCTCGGGCGGTGATAACTATTACTTTAATCAAGCTTATGATTTTTATATATACACCTGACCCATTATGTACGTACATTTTTTAGTATAAACCAAGTATTGTATAGTGTGGAAAAGGTGATTCTTCCAGTAGATCGGTTTCGTCTTTATTGGGAACTTATCACGTCTTGTCCAGAATTTGCAGCAGACAGTATATGATGAGTTCCCAATAAAGGCGAAACCGGTCTACTGGGTGAATTGCCTTTTCGTCACTATGCAGTACTTTTTTTATACTGAATTTATACTGAAATTTGGTCAGGTTTTTATAACGAGAGAGCAAACTTGATTAAAGTAAAATTGGAATTGGTTATTATTTCGATTTCACAAACTTGATTTGACAAAAATAATGTCTATAGAATTCCAGTTTTTACCGGTCAATAATGTTGAGTTTAGCATAACTAACACATAAAAGCATAATTTAGACTGTTCATCGAATCTTTTAAATCATAAAAATTTAAGGAATCAATACCATACATATGAATAGTGTTTAATTTCCATCGTCTAAAATTGTGCTTGGGAGCCTGTGATCAATTAAAGAACTGAAAATGATTACCACGCCAATTTGCCCTTTTCAGTTAATTAAAACAACTAAATACATAGACATGAGCTTCATTTGAATATGCTAGAAAAAGTGATTTGTGTGTTTGGCAAATATGAATTTAAATTAATCATAATGATAACGGAAATAAAATTTATTTTACATTCTCCTTTATACGCCGACGATTTAAAATTTCTATGAGAAGTTTACTAATAGTTCTTTTAACAGAGAAATTATAAAATTCATAATAAGGCATGCTACAAAAATGGTATATTTTGGCAGTTAAACTTAATTATTCAACATGAATTGCTTAACGGTGGTATTAATATGAAAATTCATACTGAGAAATCACCCAGAAATAAGATCATTACGGAGACCATTAAAACGGCACAGTGGCTTTCAGATATGTATTTGTTTAAGTTTGATTTAGGGGTAGGCACATTTGTTCTAAAACGACAAGATTATAAATATGAGTGTAACTATTAAGTTTGAACTTTCCGACAGGTTAATAACAAACAATTTTGTGTTTCTAAAAGCGGATAAAGGGGTTGGTTATGATGAGTTAAAATGATTATAATGATAACATTTTTGTACAGTAAAAAAATACAGATATATATACAAAAACAATAAAAGACCCGGCTGATGTTACAAAGAGAAATGAAGCTATCAAAGCATAATTTGTTTTTTAATGCGGAATAAAATGTTTGAAACTGGTAATCCATTAAGAATTATTCAGAATGTCCAGCGCTCTCCAAAATATAGCATTTCTTAAAAGTTGAGTTATATTGATCAGTGCTGTTCTTCTTCTAGTTCATTATGATGCCTTTTTCTTCTGCAGGACAAATGATTGCACCAGTAGATCGATAAAATCTTGAATCCATCACATTTCCAGGTGCACCGAATATTGGCCTTAATTGATGGGTTCTCATTTGTCCCTTCATTTTAAAACCCTCCTTCAGTTGCTTGACTGAATATGACATTGGAACAAAATTTTCCACTCTGTCGGAAGGAAATTATATGGCAAATAAGAGGTTTCAAAATGGGACAAAAATTTTTTTCCAATTGCAACCATATTTATTCATTACCTGGAAAAAATTTTAGATAAGAAATTCCTGGTATCTGAATTTTATCTACGGTTCTTATATGATATTTTAGTTATCTGAAATCATAATGATAAAGATATGGTAAATATCTTAAACGTAGCTAATCAGATGAGCGTATTGTAATTTACGATTTAAAGAAGTGCCATCAAACGAATTACTGTTTTTGAATTTCATATATATTAGAAATTGTCAGAAGTTATAGAAGGATATTTATGGCATACAAACCTTATATGGAGTCATACTTAATTGCAAATAAACACAACCATATTGAATTAAAAACGGTATCTTGGATACATTGATGATGTGAAGTTTTAGATTAACAGATAATTAAGGGAGTGAATTTCAGTTAAGCAGAATGCGCTAAATATTCAGTGCCGATGGTTCGCTTCATAAGTTTATAGATGCAAAGACGATGAATGACGTAGGTAAATTTTACTCGAAATTGAGGTACGTAACATCAAACATATCGAAATAGGATCGTAGGGCAATGCTATCCCCGGACCCCAAACTAAGCAAAAAGGCGGAGGCAATAGCAGTGATACGTAATATAAGTAGAGTATTAAGGCAGTCCAATACAATTTGTAGAAAACGTCCTAACAGAAAAGAAGAGTAATTAAATTGTAGATACATCAGCAGTGTACGAAATCCCATACAAAGGTTTTTACCTAATGTGTGTGGGTGAAAATATGCACCCAACAAAGATAAAAAGAGGAGGAAAGAGAATTGCCAATAAATAGAGGAATATTCCTTGATCGTACCTTGCTAGTCTTGCAGTAGAGACAGAAGATATTATTAACTAGGATGATTGTGAACACATAACGAAATGCAGTCGTAACGGAACGAGATTGATTAGAAATTTTATTCAAATTAAGTCGAGAGATGATATTGTCAGTGGAACAGCAGTCTAAAAATCGCTAGATTCCATAAAGAACTTTGCACAAGCCAATGGTAAGAAGCGACAATTGAACGGATTAGAATTGGAAACTAGCTCCAGCAAAAGATTAACAATATTCAGTTCATAACAGCTTATACGTGGTTTTATGAATTTGGTATTGATTAATCAAATGTTTCCTTTAAAATCTTTCAAAATTTAATTCTTTATTTTTTTCGATCTTCGCGTGTTTATTGATGTAAGGCCCAAATTGATTTCACCATTTATTAATGGGCTTTAAGTTAATTATCACTTTTCTTAAAAATGAGCATTATTTCGTCAGGCAAGTTGCTTAATTTTTTACCTGTCCTGTATTTGTTAAACTTCATTTGTTGATCGTTAACGCCCCGGCTGCAAGTAAATGCCATGCGACGTTACAAAATAGTAAACAGGCCGTAGATAATGAGACTTTTACTGTTGGTGGCCCTTATCAGGGTCGGAATTGCGTTCTCCGGCAAACGCTGAGAAATTTTGGTAGTGTTTACATATCTTGTAGCACTCCTAGGCACTTAAAGCGGGCTCTGGTTGATTGGCTGGTGTTCCTCCGCGTGGATGCACCGGGATACGTAGAGTTGTCGAAACCAGAGAGGTGAGTTGCTTTTTGAAGGCTCAGAATTGTCTTGTTGAAGATCTGCGGCAACACCGTGGTGACTGGCACACGTAAACTCCGATTAATAGATAGTCTATCACCTATGACTAGTTGTGCAGCAACAAGAAGATTGGCGTGTTATGAGATCCAAGTGACTAGGTGACACATCGTGATGAACGCAAGTCCAGAAGTCTCGGTGGGTAAACAGTAAAGTAGAGAGAACGAAAGCAATCACGCGTAGCGTACAGAACGAAAATGTTCAGTGTGTGATGATGCATGGTAAATGCACCGTGCTTATATACTTGTGCAAGCGCAAGGTCATACGTCATTGGTTAACGGCAAATTTCGCTTGTTTTAATTGGTACCGCGTAATGAAATTTGAATTTCATTTAGGTAAAATGTCGGCGAATTTATCTGAGCCGTAATATGATTTAGCTTGTTGATCGCTTACCCTAGCTTGAATTTGCTATTGGTGTATTCTAGTTATTTTGTCACACTGTAACGACACAAAGAATTTGCCGACATATTGCGTAAATTAAATTCAATTCGATTTACGCTGCACCAATGAGAAAAGGGGGAACTTTCCGTTAACCAATAGTGTGCAAGTAGCCATATTTTTCTATCGCATGGCTATTTAAGCACGGTGAATTTACCATGCAGTTCAGTTGGCGCGTTTGCCTTCTACTGCGCGTGTCTCGGAAGTGCTGTCTCCTACCTTTCACATACGCTGATTTTTTGATTGGCTTCACCAACATTGGCAACATCAATATCGCCAATCTTGTTGCTATACAACTAGAGAGACGAGCCAATTACTGCAGAACTTCAACGAAGTTACTCAGCGAGATTCCAACGCCACAACAGAAGGAACCACAACCCAAGTCAACCCGAGCTGGTCACAAGAGTCTAGGAGTACTTCTGGACGTCTTCACACTTACGGACCTTCTCGGCATTTTCCAGAGAACGCACGACCGGCCCTGTTAAGAGCCCCCTAACAGTACATAACTCTTTATTTTATGGCACTTAACCGAGTTTGTAACATCGTACGGCATTTACTTGAAGCTGGGGCGTTTACAACACCATAACCACAGTAGTCTACCTTGAATACATCAATTCGCCTGGTAATTATAAAAAAAATGAGTTTAACGCGTGAAAAGTTTAAGTTAATATTCAGTTAGTGTTGTTCCATTCAGATGGGTGCACATGTGCATGTGAATATATACTTTCTGAATACTTACAAACACACACACACACAAAAGCGACGCGCACTCTTCTATTTAAAAGTCAGAAACTATTGTGAGATTACCCTGTCATAAGCATAAATGAATCAGCTTGAATGAAATTCCGCACTTTATTAGTTTCTTTTATTTTCTGTGATGAACTGTGGGCTGATGGTGCTCGGAAATACGGAATGATTTTTTTTAATTTCCTCATTTTTTTCAATTCAAATGAGTAACGGGCATTAATCGCGTTTTATACAAAATATTGACTTCCTTTTACAATACAACAGATCGTAAAAAGGCCCATGAATTTGCCGTTTTTTATGTTAAAAGCAGCTGCCAAAACATTATTACGAGTAACACAATTTAAAAAGAGACAATTGCACCCAAGTAAATTGCCTTTATCTATATTTATGCAAAAATGTTATGCCATTTATATAATTTTGTAAAATTTGGCAAACAATTCTACAGGTGTACATTTCTAAACCAGAGGATTGTCGAAGTATTTCGTCAAAATCATTATTGTTCGCCAAATCTGATCATAGTTCAAAACTATACGTGAAGTTTTAACACTTTAAATTTTTCCTTCCTTAGCTGCTACACAATTGCAAATAGGTTATGAAAACTTGACTGAGGCAAAAAATTAAAATACAACTTAACCTGGACGGATAAACAGCACGTTTCAGAATAACGCTCGACTTCCTATTTTGTTGTTTAACTTCAAGCCGATACATTATAAAGTGAAAATATCAATAAAAGTCAATTCCTCGTCAAAACGAAAGGCTTGCGTTCAGTGCAACATATCTGCTAGGGGTTCAAAAACATTAGCCTCTCCACGATTTCTCCACAACCAACAGTATTCTGAGTACAAGGAGCCTTCCATGAGCTCCACATAATCTAGTCATAAAAAGAGACTAAACACAAAAATAAATCAACCTCTGTCCTAAATTAATTATGTCGCAAATGTTTTCAAATTATCTTGTCGGGATTACAAGAATTCTTTGATTTGTTAATATTTTAATCAACAGTACCAAAAGTCTTCTTCAGAACCGAACTTATTATAATACAAATGTAGCACAAATCACCAAAAAAACTGACCAAGTTTCTTAGTAACATTCGTTTATCAGTTTATTTATATTCAGATTCATGTCTATCAATGTAAAAAAATTGCTCCATTTTCAGCCTGTATGTGTATAATTGGGCCACATTATATAGATGATCATAGTATTGCTTTTATATAAGCAATGTAGTCTCGAGATGCTATGCATAGCCTACATTGAGGATATGCCTCTTACAGACGAGCAATAGCTTATCAATTCATATGAATAGAAATCGCTGAATGAAATTTCAAATTACATTAGTATATTGCTATAAAAACAAGTAAAATAAGTGAACTCACAAACTAAAAAAATTTAGAGCATCCATTGTTTCTTTTCGTGGGTGGTAGATTTGCACTATCAGTTCCGCAAAGATCCGAATGATCCACATTTCCAAGTACGCATTGAGTTCGTCTTCGTGGTGGCTGAGGTATTGATTCGTCCCCTCACTCCAAGGACACATCATTCGTACTAACCACTGGAAATGAGGTGCGATCTAATCTTCGTTTCCAGTGGTTAGTATGAATGACTTAGAAGCCTTCGGAGTGAGGAGACGAATCAGCACTCAGCCTTCACGAAGACGAAATCAATGTGTACAAGGAAATAGGGATTAGTTGGATCTTTGCGGACCTGGTAGTACTGATCTACCACCTACGATATAAAACCGTGGTTACTCTGAATGCAAAGATCACAATGCGCAATTCAGTACGATAACATTGAAGAGATATCAAATAAAATTTCAAAGGTTATGTAAGAAAATACCAAAAAACATCAAGCACAGCTAGCATTCTCGTCACCACATTGGTTACACACCCATTATTATGATTAATTCAAAAACTATTAGAAGGAAAATTAATATCATTTTCAGGTGGTCCGATTATTGGCCTTGATTGGTGGATTCTCATTTGTCTCTTCTTTTTTAAGCCTACCATCAGTTGCTTGTCTGAAAGTGACGTTGGAGCAAGATTTTCCACTCTTTTTGTTCCGATATTTCGAGACTTAATTTCCAGTCTCATTTTCCGGGTTGACACGATACGCACAGGGAGAATATTGTTGATCATTTTTACGCGTCCGGTACAGCAATTCAAAATAGAGATATCATTGATAGGCGAGTGTGTTAATCCATAAAGTTTGCTTATAGTTATACTATAAACGTCACTTTAGGGGAGTGCACGTATGTGTATATAGGTTGTTGTGTGCGGGGAGGATAAGTCTGCGTATACATTTCAGTATTAGAGATTAGGCATGAAGACCGGATATTAGAGCAGACAATTAGAAAAATACTTTAGGAATTAAAATAAATATAAATAGATGTCTTGAATGAGGATTCCACATTTGCCACAAGTTATTTTTCCTTGTGCGTATTGTGTCAACCCTGAAGATGAAACTAGAAATTATGTCTCGAAATATCGGAACAAAATGAGAGGAAAAACTTGCTCCAACATCATTTTCAGACAGGCAACTGATGAAAGGCTTAAAAAAGAAGGGACATATCAGAACCCATCAATCAAGGCCAATAATCGGAGCACCTGAAAATGTACAACTTTCAAGATTTTACCAACATACGAGTGCTATCAATTGTCCTGAACAAGAAAAATGCGTCAAACCCACAACAAGAAGGACAGCACTGAGAAAAAAGATTCAACATTTAAATTAATATCATGATTTATTTGCCCTTGAAACGGATTAAACGTAACGTAGCACTCGCACAGGGATTCGGCGTTCTGCGGACATATTTAAACAGGAAAAGATCAGCGTAAATTTCTTTCCCTCTCTGGAATAATTAAATGGGAAAAATACCCTTCCATTTTGTTAATAGTATGGGAAAATCAGTCAATCCGAGGTGGAAAATACTCAATAAAATATATTTTATTAACTAATTATTTTTCAATGGCGAAGGTAGTTTTATTATATAACATAAAAACAATTTTTTTTATAATAACAGGATCAATTTATATATATAGACCGTTTCCATAACATGAACATTGTAGCATGAATCAAATGCAATAAGTCAATTAAACAGTGGCTTCCACGATATTTGGCATTACGCCAGTTGCTTTCAGCGCGTCCGCAAACTGAAGTCGAACCATTGATATTACTATGCAGAGTTATTGCTTATTTCAGAATGTCGATCAATGTTGAATAATAGACACACTATCATTTTTCCAGTAAATGCTTCATATTGATATGCATTAGAATTAATTTGAAAACAAATCTTATAAAATGTAGATAAGATAAGCAGTTAAAAACAAACACAATACAAATATTGGAATGGATACCGAATTAAATTATGGAGAAAAATTTAACTAAACTGAAATATATATGGCTGAAAAATCAAAATGGTAACACACACTATCAAGCGAAATCTACCAATTAAACCAAAAATTTTCTTTGAATCAAGTTTGCGAGCTTGAAGTAAACACCAATTCCATTGTAATTAACCAGTCGTCAGAACAACATAACAAAAACTACAATTATTATAATCAAGGTTGTGGTCTTGATATAAACACCTGACCCATTAATTACTTACATACGTTAGTATAAACTAAGAATTGTATAGTGTAGAAAAGGCAATTCATCCAGTAGACCGGTTTCGTACTTAATGGGAACTCATCAAGTGCTGGCCAGAATTTGCCGCGGACAGGATACGAACCTGGGCACGTCTGCTTCGGAATCTGGTGCTCTAACCACTGAGCTATCATGCCGCACACTACACTACACACAATTTTCAGTTATATACTAACTAATGTAACTTGGTTAATCAATTTTTCCTTTAGGTGGAGCTCATATGGCATCCATTTAGACCCAAAGTTCCAACTAACCATGCGCAATCTGTCATTACTGAACAGACACCACATTACATGGGGAAATGGTATTGAAATGAACATTTAGATAATTAAACGAACATTGTTTGCGCGGGTGGTGATAACAATTATTATAATCAAGGTTGCGGTCTTGATATAACACCTGACCCATTAATTATTTACATATGTCAGTATAAACTAAGAATTGTATAGTGTAGAAAAGGCAATTCATCCAGTAGACCGGTTTCGTCCTTATTGGGAACTCATCAAGTACTGGCCAGAATTTGCCGCGGACGGGATACGAACCTGGGCACATCTGCTTCGGAATTCAGTGCTCTAACTGTTTGGGTCAGGTGTTTATATCAAGACCGCAACCTTTGATTATAATAATTGTCTATCACCACCGGCGCAACCAATGTTCGCTTCGAATCATATCAAATGTTCATATCACTACCATTTCCCCAAGTAATGTGGTGTCTGTTCAGTAATGACAGATTGGGCATCGGTTAGTTGGGAACTTTTGGCCTCAATGGATGCCATATGAGCTCCACCTAAAGGAAAAATTGACTAACCAAGTTACATTAGTTAGTATATAACTGCAAATTGTGTGTAGTGTAGTGTGCGGCAGGATAGCTCAGTGGTTAGAGCACCAGATTCCGAAGCAGACTTGCCCAGGTTCGTATCCTGTCCGCGGCAAATTCTGGCCAGTACTTGATAAGTTCCCAATAAGGGCGAAACCGGTCTACTGGATGAATTGCCTTTTCTACACTATACAATCAAAGTTAGATATGCGGCTCTGACATCTAGCAGTCTCGCATACATTGAACTTGACTGGAAATGTCGACTGCACAATTTCTATGCAGTCACGAACATTGACTGTTTGTAGCTTTCGCCACATATACATATATAGGCATTACAATTTAACAATAATTGATTGAGTTGGTGGTGGTAACGATCATTTAAATCAGGTTTGCGAGGTTGAAGTAAACAGCAATCCCATTGTATTTAACCAGTCGTCGAACAAAAAAAGAAAACTACCGCCAGCCACAACGCACTGACGCGTTAAACCAATGTTTTCTACTTTTCATATAAATAAAATATAATGTTGGTATAACGTAAACAGAGTATAAAACATTTGTGTACTATTAGATACTGTTTGTTGCGGAGAGCTAATAAATATGCAATTGCGTATTAGGTGTTGCGCAACTAGTATTAAATTAGCTCAAATATGACCAGAAGAATATATCAAAGTAAGCGTGAACTGAAAGTATAATCCCATGTTTACATTTTGGAGAACTTTTGTGTACCTTGAAATCAATTGTACTGGTACTATATACCGACTCGGCAACCATAGTGTTGTTACCATGTACCTATTCGGAAACCACATTGTTGATATTAGGTACTTAAACAACAAGCGTAGTGATGGTATCCTTTACAGGCTCGATTTATGCATTATATATAGTAAGTTGGTTTTGAAGTCGCAATGTCGCATCGGCAGGTACCATAGAATTTCCGTGCTGACGATCCGCGGGTACAAACTAGTCAGCCCAGGAATGGTAGCATGAACCTTATTGAGTCTAATGAGACACAGCCATCATCCTGCTTCATGTAAAGCCTTGAGTTTTGTCTAACTACGCAGTAACACTTAGTTTTAAATGCGCAGTGATGGATTGGGAGCAATCGTGATAGACGCGAAGGACAGGTCTCGGCTGTTGAAAGAAACTTTGGTCACGGGCATCTGGGCAGTTATTGCTCATCAGCCTTGGTTGCCAGAGTATTTAAAAGAAGTAAACTTCGAATATAAACCATCTCCACCATGAATGGGCGACCTATTGTTCTTTTAAACTCTACATATAATGATGAAAGATACAAATTATAATGATTACATACTCAATCGGCTGTCACGAAGTTTAAAAACGGTCGTCTTATATTCTTATTTGCGCAAGGTGTATATGCGATATCAGGCTACTGCAGACAACTTTATCTCCGATTCTGCATACTTTCCTTCACTTTTCTCTTTGCTTTATAACAATAACTCTCTTTTCGATACTATGATTATAGTTGGTGTTGATAATATCACTGAGTCTATTATCGGATAGCCAAATATTGAAAATAGTTTAGGTAGATAATCATTCATTAAATCTGGTTTTGGATTTAACACCAGCGCATTTAATGTGCGAACATTAAAACAAATTAGACAACATGAAGCCCTTGCAAGTACGTTGAATACAATAAAAATCGATATATTTTGCAAATCTGGAACCGGAATATAGGATACTACGTTCATTACGGAATTGTGCGCACTATCATTATTTGCGCGTTATTGGCCTCGAACTTCTGGTTCAACGGAGTTTTCTCAATCCGGTAAATGAGACGTCGGTATTGTCCTTAGCATACATAACTGAATGTGTCCCTATAAATACACGACTTTGTTCGTCATCTACTAAATTCAATGCAAAAAAACCTTAATCTACTTTGTCTTTTCGTTGTATTTGCACATCTCCTACCGATTGCAGCACAAGCGAAAGCAAGGACGCCTCTTACTCAGAACTTAGCTCTTTATTAGTTAGAGTAAGAGGTTTAGATATAGTCTTAGTTAAGGGTGACAAGTATGCTCTGGTTTTACGCTCAAGCAACGCAGAATTTCAGTAAGGTGGACGGTATCGCAAACCGGTCTTGATGGAGAAAATTTGAATTTACTTTGAACGAAGATAAGTGGTCTTATGCACAATGCAGGTACTACTAATTGTGGCATTGTAAGCCCCCGTAGAAATAATCATTCATTTTCTGTAAAATCTATGAATATACTTGAAAGAAAGCGTTAAATTTAACCTAGCTCGTCTCATAATAATGTAAATAGAAATGTAAGACGCCAACTTAAGGCAGTCTAAAAGTCGATTTCAAATCCTTCTTGATCAGAAAGGCTGAAAAGATGGAAGAAGCGTTCCAATCAGGTATTAACTGCTGCTTGATCTAACTTATCCGCGCAATATGTTAAATAAGACTATCAGTTAACGAAACTATAGAGGTTAGTAACAACCATCTAATAACTAAAATGAGTCGTCTTGATAGGTAGGCTAAACACTTCAAAAATCAATTTACTTGGACGCGTGAATCAGTTCCGATTCACGAAAGCATATCTGTATCAACAGTATGGAATGTGAATTTCAAAGAACCATCTGAGTTAGAAATACAGGATGCAATCCTATCTCTTAAACTTTGCAAAGCCGTAGACCCCGATGATTTTCTTCGAGTTTATTTGAGAATGATGGCGATATAATTTCTGGAGCGGTGACTAACTTTTTTCGTAATATATGGAATGAGGGGGCCGTACCATTTGCTTGTAATGAGTCGACCATTATTCCAACCTTCATAAAAGGTAATCGTAATTCGTGGGTAAACCATCGTGGTGTAGGCTTGATTCTAGTTGTGTCTAAGTTATTTGCTTCGATTAGCCTTTCGCGTGAATCACATATTAGTGAAGAACATACCGGATTCCGATCATGACGAGGTCGTATAGATACTATTTTTAACCTTTAGTCAAGTTCTTAAACAGCGATATGTATGTCACTGTTCCACAATAGCATTCTTTCTAGACTTCAAGGGTGCACTTGACTCGGTGGATCGCAACGTTCTATTCGATGTTCTGTCGAAATGTTGTGTGTCCTCCAAATTTGTAAATATTATACGCGCTCTCTAAACAAAAACTTATGGTCCTGTTAAGGTCTACAGCAAATTAACGCACAACTTTACTACCAGCAGTGTTTTTCATCAAAGCTGTCCATTTTCACCAATTTGGATTGATTTTATAATAGATGCTGTTATGAACAACACTTCTACACACGTTCAATGTACAGGTGCTGAAGATCCCCCAGACAGTAGATTAGCCGATTTTGACTATGCAGACGATAATTTACTATTATTCGACATTCGATATTCTTCTCAGACCACCGTGAATAGATTAGCTGATGTTATCCCGTCTTTTTGCATGAAAATTGCACCCTCATAATTTAAGATATATTTACAGTATCACACACCACTAACTCCAGTTCTACGATCGCAGAGTGAAGATCAGGACATAGTTGACAGGTTTACCTATCTTGGCAGCTCTATCAATAACTCAGGCAATATGTCTGACGAGGTGAATACGGCAATTGCAAAAGCTAGAGTAGCGTTGTCGAACCATCTTCATTTATGTACGAATTGGCTTTTTGGAGTTGACGATTTTAGACACTTAATGACATTCGACAACCATTGTTTTAGAAGAACAGCACAACTAGGTTACCAACAATTAATAATCAACGCTGACTTTCGTAGCCGTATTTTTGATCGGCCAAAATTTGCTCCTCGTTAGAAAAACAAATAAGGCTCTGTCAACTATGTTGGCTCGTTCACGTTTTGCGGATGCCTTCAAGTCGATTACCCAATAAAGTATCATAACCTCATTCAGCACCAGATTGGCGTAAGAAACAAGGTGGGCAGATTTTGACAGTGCAGAAACTGTTAAAGTCAACTACGTCAAATTTTGTAGTATAGGATCCACTCGTCCGCCAGGATGGGGTCCGCGTGAGCATCATAGTTCTTGGTTGAAAATCTCGGTTGATATGGCATATAGTCGAGCTCAGTGGCGACCTTGTTGCAGATTTCTAGTAGAATCATCTTGGTAACATTCTTTTCTTAGTAGATAAGAGTTAGCTGTGAGGTTTGGTTTCGTTTATGACGCGATGCCATGAAAAACACAGGGAAGCTATATTGCTGATGTTGCCTTGCCTTGGCAAAGTTAAGTTTTCCTCAATTCTGTGTGTTTTCTAGATAAATAAACTCATAGTAACTAGGGTCTCTCTCACATAAATCTCACTAATAATTTTTGTGTCTAAATTAATATTTTTGTCGTTATTTATAAAAAAATTTCTTGATATATTTTGTTTCTCGTATGGTTATAATGCATGGAATCATTAGTTATTATTGGTTTTTCAATGGCTGTGCATAACGATGATGGTGATGTCGAAGACTATATAAGAATTAGCTTCACTACTGCAGGTTTACACATTCGTATAGGAGATTGTAGCGTCCTATTTTCCCAGATTCTTCGCCAATTTATATAGTAGGTGTAACGCGAAATAATGACTCCAGTAAGCACGAAATGAATGTGACAGTTCATTCTGACTTTGGTATAACCTATTAGTCATATTTGAACTCGTGCACTTCGTTTGGAGTTATAAAGCGCGCATTTCGTGCTATATTCATATTAATATCATCATAACTGTGACGGAAATTTGCTTCAGTTTTCCTACTGAATTGCACAAATTCGGTACAAAAATTTAGCATCTAAATGATTTGCCATTTATATATTATTCAATTATTATATTATACCAAAGAAATATATGGTCCAATCTTGCCATAATACTTCTCCAATTTGAATATTATAATTGAAATAGGCATATGTTTCAATATATATATATATATATATATAGAGAGAGAGAGACTAGTGAATTTTGTAAAGATGAAATTTGTGCAAGTTAACTCACTAATTAAAGGAGATCAGTCCGCCAGCGTACATGGTTTAGTGAAGATTCGTGGACAAGATAATCTACTTAGGTTAATTTCGAAAGTTCAGAGTTCTTCAACTTATAAATTTCGGTTATTAGAAAATTATGCTTATAGGTAAGGTACTTACGCGCCTATGCGCATAAATATCTCTTATAACAAATTGCATTTAATAAAAGTTACCCACTTAAAACTCATGATACTAAGAAGCCGTAAATTTGTGGATTTGAAATTCAGAAATATTGAGTTGAAGAAATCTAGGGAAATATTCATGAAAAATGCATATCCCATAGACGTGATAGGAAAGGCAATGATGGATATGATTATAAAATTTTATTGGAAAACAAATGAGGTAAACGTGAAATTCCGTTACAAAAGCACACATTTATGGTTTTAAATGTTTTCAAATTGAGTAAAGAAGTAAGATCATTGGCGCATACATAAAACATCATAACTGCAAAAAAAAACACTTGCAACGATTAATGAACTACCCAACCGGCAAGAGAAAATCAAACCTGTATAGAGCATCAAAGTATATGAAATACTATGTAACTATGCGAACAAGAAATGTGCGAAGTTGAGACCTTAGAAAGGCATGCGAATATGGGCACATTCATAGATCATATCTAGCGAAGCTGTCACAGAAGACAGATCATTATATAGATTAGTAAGTCTGTAAACGCATTTAGATATTCGATCGTAGTAAATTGATCAGGTTACGTAGAGAAACACGTTAAATAAAATCCAGAAACTAAGACATTCATGCAAAAGCTCTAGAAAAAGCAACAGACACAGTATTTAATGAATGATTAACTATTGGAAGAAACTGTGTGTTAGAAGAACCAGAGATAATAATCAAACACATTAAGAGACCACGTCTTTGCATAAAGTAATATTAACTGAAATTGTAGGCCTAGAGGAATTCTACAAAATTCGGCCTCAGTTTTGTTACACGTGTAATTATTTTATGAAAACGATAGGTTGACGACCTTAGATATGGTATCAAAATACTCAAATATACCATTAGCCAGAGCAATGGAATATTTTTGACATGTTCTGGTTGATTCCCGGCTACATTAGAAGGAAGTAAACTGACCATGAATATTATAAGCAAATTTAATAAAAATTGGCAATAGGTCAAGTCAGAGGAGGATTTTAGTCTCATGGTAATACTGGATTCGAAACATAGCAGGAAAATAAAGATAGGTAATGTCGAAAAATAATGTACGAAACATTTTATTACAATACCTTACGCTAGGAACCAATCTTACCAAACAAAAGTTTTAAATCGAACCTTCGGACATATCAGAATTGTATGAAATTAGTCGTAAGGATTGTATCCTTATGTATGTATGTAAAACCATGCACCCAATTAAAACAAGAAGATGGAAACATAGAACTTTACGCAAATATGGATATTTTAATAGATCATATTTTGCACGTCATTCGGTAGAGACGGAGCATACAATTAACTAAGAATGTAATTAAACGAACATTGGGTGCGCGGGCGGTGATAAAAAGTATTATAATCAAGTTTGTGGCCTTGATATAAGCACCTGACCCATTAATTACTTACATATGTCAGTATAAACTAAGAATTGTATAGTTTAGAAAAGGCAATTCATCCAGTAGACCGGTTTCGTCCTTATTAGGAACTCATTATATACTCTCCGCAGCAAATTCTGGCCAGTACATGATGAGTTACTAATAAGGACGAAACCAGTTTACCGGATGAATTTCCTCTTCTACATTATACAATTCTTATATCAAGACCGCAAACTAGATTATAATAACTAATAATATTTTGGATGCTATTCAACACTTGGTCGTAGCAGATCGACAGGATTAATAAAAGAGTCTAATGAAGCTAAATCGAGAGATAACATAATGAATGAAACAGCAGAGAAAATTCAATAAGCCTGATGTAGAACACAGCACTAAATAATGATAACAAGTGTAGATAGTACGAATTAGATTCGGAAACTCTTTCTATCAATAGAATATGAAAATTCAATTAAGAATAACTCACAGATGGTGGGGAAGAATTATTCAAGTTCCGTTAGTTAAATTTATGATTATTATAGGATTTCATTATTTATTACTTGTTATCTAAATATATCTATTAATTTGGATATTTTATAGAGTTCAACACATAGTTATCTAAATATATCTATTAATTTAGATATTTTATAGAGTTCAACACAGTAAAAATTTTCAAGTATAAAACATCTTATCTGTACAGCAACAATGATCCTTTTTTCTATAGATAATTTTCAAAATTTTATTTGTGACCCTCATTTATTTTAACTTCTTATCTTATTTAAACTTATTATTCTACTATTTATTGAATATTTACAATGACAAGTTTTTTCGGCTAGTGAACCCACATTATCATTATTACTTCCTCACCAACAAGATGACTCATTTATATAATTAAACGAAAATTAGTTGCGCGGGCGATGATAAAATTTACTTTTAATCAAGGTGGTCATTTTGATATAATTACCTGTTCCATTATGTAAATACATTCGTCAGTATAAACTAAGAATTCTATAGTATAAAAAGGCAATTCGAGCCCCGTTCGTGGCAAATTCTGAAAAGTACATGATGATTTCCCAGTAGAGGAGATGCCGGTCAACTGGATGAATTGCCTTTTCTACATTATATAATGCTTATTTTAGACTGACGAAATTATGCACATAATGAGTCATGTGTAATATCAAGATCGCAACCCTAATCAAAAGTAACGTCATTCATGTGCACGTCGTTAAACTATATAAACGTATTAAAATAAATGTGACTCGTGAAAAATCAAATGACATTAATCTATTAAAATTTTCATATTTTTTTGCAAAGAATTAATATTTATATATGAAATTGTGCAATGTAACATATTGGTTCAAATTGGACCAGAAAGATATAAAAATGTCTGCATGCACAAAAAGCATAATCTCATATACAGATGCGTTTCATGATTACTGTTGACTCATTTTTAGGAGCCGGCAATATTCCATAGAACGACGATATATTTGGTAAAGATATTTTGAATAGTTGTATGGTACGAACTATTATACGAATGTGCATTCAAGCAGTAATGTTGTTAACTTTATGTAAGATCTTCGACGAAGAGACTTTAAAGCAACCTCACTATTTGTAATATGTGCCACATCTGTAAAGTGTATCAACACAATTTGTTTCAAATTTCCGAGACTTTACATTGTATCAAAAATATAGTATTTAAAGTACCGATTCTGAACATTATACCAACACATTGCTTTTAACAACACCGAGTCTGTACGGGGCACCTAATTATTGAATTTAGAGTTAGGCTAAATTTCAATAAAATGGAGAATTACAGCAAAATCTGAACACCTGATATTAGAGAAAATCTTTAAACTCTGGTCTAAATCTATATTAGTTATCACATTTCGTGGTAATAAAAATATCTTTAAAATAAGTAAATAATAGTTATACATTCTTTGTTGTGGAGATACAACATATATACAGTTGTGTAATAGGCATTACGCATCAAATAAAAAAATAAGTTCGAATAGGGCTACAATGGAATATAAAAGTCAGCATGAATGAAAGTTATAACCTCAGGTATACATGCGTTTCGTGTTTACTGGCGACTCATCAGTAGGAGGCGGTACTATGTCCTATTCCACAATATATTTGTTCAAATAATTTTGAAAAATTTGATTTTGTATTTCACTATACGAATGTGTATTCAAGCAGTAATAGAGTTAACTTCATATAATGTTTTCGGCAATGCGGTTTCATAGCCAATTAATAATTGAAATAATATTTAACATTCCTGTAAATTGTACCAGGGCAATGGTTTACAAAATACGGAGCCTGTAATTGGTACCAGCACAATTATATAAAAGAAATACAAATGAATCAATTTGAACGAGATAAAAAATTGGCTTACTCATATCTTGAAAGTGTGTGGTGAGTTGTATTATGATCGACGATGAGAATGGAAAAGAAAGATTGAAGCGTACCGCATAATTTTATTTTATACCTAGTGTACCTCAAATATCACTGGATGGAAAACATCGTGTTCCGAGAGGTGATGGATATAAAATAGATAGATATAAAATACAAAGTTTGAATAATTTACCCATATTAGACAACTACGGTAAATCAACATGAAATTGTAATGTTGGTTATCACGAGCCTAAAGACGATACCAAGAACGAGGGAGCAAAACACTAAAAAATCTACAATACTGAGTGAACCTAGAGTACCAATACGCTAAAAACATCGTGTTCGAAGTTGTGAAGTGTGAACTTTATTCTTTAGATCCATACTACTAATATTCGACAAACAGGGTAAGTGAACAAAATGTACTAATTAGTAATTAAAAATATGATTACATTTTAACATTATGCGTTAAACTTTAGTATATTTCCCGTTCAGTAAAATAAATTACCGAATCTATAATGCGTCAACTTTATAGATACACTGAAAGAGACAACAATACAACCATACGATATATCATAGCATTAATTTATATGAACTAAACGAAACAATAGATGTATAAATATATAACAGTATAATAAATGTGTGAACGTTCCATACATTACAGTTTTTGCCCTTTAATCCGAGCACAAATTTATCAAATTATAAATATAGACGAACATTAATGTTATACCTTTTTACAATTTATACATATAGTTATTTAAGGAACATATTATCAGGGAAGATTTTTGCACACTCGATTGATGATAGCCTGGTGTAATACATAGATTCCTAGTCTACAAAGCAGACGTGACTGTGGCAATAGACACCTTTAAGACAAATAATGAACAAAGAGTCTTATATAGGGCTGACATTATTTCAACAGA